>JAREIK010002463.1:157500-637500 GCA_029783825.1 Sapria himalayana | reverse complement strand
CCTCTCTCTCTCTCTCCCCCTCTCTCTCCCCCTCTCTCTTCCTCTATCTCTCTCTCAACCCCCCTCCCTCCCTCCCTTCCTCCCTCCCTTCCTCCCTCTCTCCCCCTCCATCCCTCCCTTTCTCTCTCTCCCCCCCTCTCCCCCTCCCTCCTTCCCTCTCTCTCTCTCTCCCCCTCTATTTCTCTCTCTCTCTCTCTCTCTCCCCCCCTCTATTTCTTTTTCTCACTCACTCCCTCACTCACACACACACACTCTCTCTCCCCTCCCTCTCTCTTTCTCTCCCTCCCTCTCTCTTTCTCTCCCTCCCTCTCTCTCTCTCTCAAGCCACTAAGGGGACATCTGAATTCTATTTTATGTATTATAAATACAAAATAATTTGGCAATTATTTTGTTTCTGAAAAAATGTTTCATTAACACAATTTTATACTAATGGAAAACAAAGTGGTCGATATACTTAAGTCTAGTAAATCATCTCATACCTAACAAATATTACCTAATCATCGACAAAAGAATAATAAATTTCTTAATTTTTCATATAATATATTTTTTCGAAATTTATGGTTTAGTATATTGTTTTGAGAAAATATTATTAAAAATACAATTTTTTTAATTCTTAGCAAAATGTGTACTAAATAGTACAAACTCTTTTATACCAAAAATATCCCATTTCAATCCCACTCGTCAGTATGTATGTCACGAGAGTTTGAGCATAATGACAGTTTGTGCAATATCATATAAGCAATTCATGAGGAGTCTAGCATTTACACAATATCAAATATTATCTCTATATTGAACTAACTTTGCTCTATCATAGGCTCATCATGGAATGATTATAAATCTTGACTAATTTGTGTATAGTTTGCTAAACTCAATCTTCATAGTTAAATCATCAATTTGCGTCAAGCTCCCTAAACTTTAATCTGTCTAAACTCTTAAAAAATTATGTCAATTCATCTCACATACTTATCTAGAGCTCTCTCATATTTTTTATACTTTAACCAATAATTTATTAATCATTATAAATATATTTGACTTGAGTCACATACATTACAATTACTAGCTCGTGATAATCTCTCTCATCTAAATCCACTACACATCCTAGTATAATTATTTGATAAAATTTGTCCAATGCATCATTAATAATTTTTTTGCTTCTTATGAACTATTTAGACTCTAAATACCAAAGTCCATGTTAAGTCATAATTGGCCAAAGGGACATCTAGCCTTGGCTGCCATCGCATATGTGATACTACTTCAACAACACCTCAAAGGTATATTCTCCAAACTTTCATCCTTAGTAAGCAAATATTCATATACTATTAAAATATCAAATGATATCACCCGATCTGAGAGAACCTATCATGACTTGTATGCTTTCTAGTTATAATGTTGATCAACAAGGTAATGACTATATTTGAACTAATACCACCCATGTTTCATTGGTTACTTGTATTATCATTGAGAGATATTACATGTCGGCTACCATGATATATGAAAAGTCTTTGCACCCACATTCATACCTCAAACCATCTCTGATACTGCTTGTAATGGACTAAGAGTTTCAATACAATGGCACATCTTGTGTGGCATCCCAACAATAATCCATCAAGAGTTTAGCATTCATGCAATGTTAAACAATGACTCTTTATTGAAGTTATTGTGCCTTACCACATGCTCATCAATAGAACAACATATGGTCCCAACTAGTTTGTGTATAATTGATCAAAATCTTTTTTTATAGTTAAGTCTTCGACTTATGACAAGCTCCCTAAACTCAATCGGGTCAGGTTACTTGAACTCTTGAAAAATAATATCAATTTATTCTACATGTCACTCTAGAGCTCTGTCATATATTTTATGCTTTAACCAAACCAACATAATAATTATTAGAAATGCATTTACACTGAGCTACATACTCTAGAATAAGAATTATGAGATACTACATATTCGTGTGACAGCCCATCAACAAATCATCAGTGATTCAGCTTTTGTGCAATGCTAAATTTTGCTTTATATTAAACTAGTTTCTCTCTACCATAGTATCTTCAAGGGAATGACTCCCGATCTCGATCATTTTGTGTACAGTTGATAAAAATTTTTATTCTTTGTTAAATCCTCAACTAATAACAATCTCTCCAAACTCAACCAAGTCGATTTGTTTGAACTCATGAAGAATTATGTCAATTCATCCTACATGCCTCTATAGAACTTGATATATCTTTCATGTTTTAACCAGTTAACTTATTAATCATCACAAGCATATGTACACTGAGTTTGGGACACATTGATTATGAGTTTGTGAAAAATATTATCACTCAATCCAGTGGTCATAACACAATTCTTCTATAAGATTTTTCTAAATGAAATCATCAAATATCGTGTGCTCCTTTAAAGCTATTTACATACCAAAGTTAATGCATAGTCACAATGGGCCAAAGGGATGACTATCCTAGGAAGCGATCTCACTTTTCATACTTCTTCAACTACACCTTAGAAGTTTGCTCTCCAGACTTCCACCCTTAGTAAGCAACGCCCTCATACAGTGCTAAAATAGCATATGGTACCACTTGATATGAAGGAACATGGTGTCACTCGTAGGCCTTATGATTGCAATGTTGACAGTTGACCAACAAAGAAAATAATTATATTTGAATCGCTATCACACAAATACCAATGAGGCTCAAGTGGAGAAAAGATAGTGTGGAAGGTGGAGTAGAAGACATTATCGAAACTTCTACATCCATTACAAATCCTTGCAGTCATGGGAAAGTGTCTTCAAGGTCTTCTACCACCATTACACATCACATGATAGTATAAAAACATAATAAAATCTTTATGTTTTCCAAATCATAGCATCAAGACTCATATAATATGTTTTCGAAAATAATAAGGTTGTATTCATGTATTAATCTATGCATGTGTGTGGTGTGTATGTATGTGTGATGTATATACCTATATATATTGTATATATACAACATATATATAATATATATGTATATGTATATATATGTGTGTGTGTGCATACATATATAGAACATATATAGATATAGACAACATTAAACACATGCATGCACAAGCAAACACAAATATTATATATATATATATATAATGTTTGTGCATGCTTGTGTGTGCATGTGTTTATGTATATATACACATATATATGTGTGTGTGTGCAGACATATATCAAACATATATAGATATAGATAACATACACACATGTACACACAAACATAATACACACACACACACACACACACACTTACTAATTTATATATAACACACAGTTTTTTTTGAAATATGATGTCAAAATTGAGTTTCTGATTTTTTACGACCTAAAACCTCAATATTTTATATTTTGTGATTGTTTTAAATAATTTTTTTCTGATTTAGATACTAAATCATAAATATTTTTAAATTTGAATTTCAAAATATAACTTTACCTACTATTAATGTTTGGTGAAATGGAATGATATTTTACTATATATTTTAATAATTAATTTGTTTATTGGTATGCTCATGATGAAAATATAATTTTTAGGGTTTTTTCGGAATTTTTTCAAATAGGATAATTAAACATAATTTTCAATTCTTTTTTTCTTATTGCCATTCTATTATTTCAAAATTTTACGTATATAGTATAAATGTTATTTAATTAATTTTTGGGTGAATTATGTTTTGTGCTGTTTCCCCTTAAAATTGTAACATTTAGAAACTAAACCTTTGATATTTTAAAAAGTCACAAAACTAAAATTAAAAATAAGGGATCCCGAATTTGTAAGTTCTCTCCTTTGCCCCTCGCCCTCGCCCACGCCCTTGCCTTCGCCCACGCCCCTCTCCTTGCCCATCTGCCCTCACCTTTGGAGTTTTTCCCCATAAATTTTTAAGATTTAGAAACTAAACTTTTGATATTTTAAATAAAGTCATAAAATTAAAAATAAATGCACTAGCTCCTTTGTGGAGCTCATCAGGCTCTTGGTGCTCAATGACAAGCTTCTGAAGTTTGACCGAGAGCTCCAGGAGCTCTACGTTGCTCGTGGTTGAGATATTGGAGCTCAAAGGAGCTCGACTCTGATCTCTTGGAGCTCAAGAGCTCGACGAAGATCTTAGAGATCTTAGTCAAGCTTCCGGAGCTCGACCGAAAGCTCCATCGAGCTCCTGGCGCTCGACAGAGAGTTCCATCGAGCTCATTGTTCGAGTTCCAGGGGCTCAACGGAGCTCTTGGTCAAGCTCTAGGAGCTCGATGGAGGATGACGCCAAGCTTCTGCAGCTCGAAGGAGCTCTCGGTCGAGCTCCAGGAGCGTGTCCACGAGCTCTTGGAGATCGATGGAGCTCGTGGTCGAGCTCGATGGGAGAGGGCGTTGGCCAATAGGAGAGGGCCAAGGGAGAGGGCAAGGGTAGTTTAAGATAAACGTAATAGAGTGTACTAAATTTAAATGGTTTAAGATTTTGGTGATTTTATTTCAAAAATAAAATATAAGTTTCAAATTATTAAATTTTTATGGGAACCCCAACACATAATTCTCCTAATTACTTTTTAGTCTGGTAGTAAGCAGTTTGGAAAGTGGAAACTGGGACTGGCTCCTGGGTTGGAGGAATGGGGGCGGAGGAATGGGGGCGGAGGAATGGGGGCAAGGAATGGGGACGGGGAAACCTTCTCAGGACTCAGACCGGCCATTTCTGTGTTCTAGATTTTGTCCCAATCCTGATAGATTTTTATTAAAGTAATTATTGGAATGTTTCTGAAGGTGGTCTTTCATTGCCAAACAATTACGAGGAAGAACAGACAATGACGTGAAAAACCATTGGAACACAAAGCTAAGAAAGAAGCTTTCCAAAATGGGAATTGACCCAATAACTCACAAATCATTTGCTCAGGTTCTTTCTGATTTTGGAAGCATTAATCACATCTCACACAGCGAAAACCAAATGGGTTTGATTCACAAGTCCATCGTTGATGATCAAATTGCAATGCCCGAGCAAGAACAAATTTCCACAAGGATCGATGGCAATGCAGCGCACCATTGGGGCTTCAATTTTTTAGCTCCGTTTCAAGCACCTAAACAAGATGAGAAATCCTTTCCTGAAATTGTTTCTTCTTCCGCATCCTCGTTTTCCACCCAACAATATCTGGCTCAATATCAACCAGCTTCTCCCATAGTACGGAAAGACATCCTAATTGGTGATCCAACTATGTCTCTATTGCCTCAGAAAATCATTAACAATCATCATGACTTGACCAAGATAGAATATGATTTTTCCAAGATGAGCTTTGGATGCGATGGAATCGAAAAGAATCAATCTTTTAGGAGCTCCATCGATGGTTCTTTCTCTTCTGTTAGCTCGTTTGTGGAAAGTATTTTGGATAAGGACAGAGAGATGCTTTTGCAGTATCCTCAACTTTTGGATCCCTGCTTTGATTTCTAATAAAAATATTATTTTCTCATTATCTTATAAATATAAATGAGATAATTATATTTTGGTACGCCCACTATAAAATAATTAAAAAAAATGTACTAAATTTTCAATATTATAAAAAAATACATCAAATAATTAACTGATTAATTTTGGTGTACTAAAATATAATAATCCAAAAATATTTTAAGCCTCATCTCTCCTCTGTAACTCACCCCTCTCTCATCACCCATTGTTCAACTATCTTCTAATTCCATCAACACTGTAACTCAATTGGTGGAGTTCCTAGAGCTCAACTAGGAATTCCTAAAGCTTGATCACGAGCTCTCGTTGAGTTCCACGAACTCCATGGAGCTCAATGAGGAGATGCATTAAGCTTGTGGTGGAGCTCGACGAGCTCTATGCAGCTCCTGGTAGAGCTTCATGGAGCTCGATGAGTTCTCGGTGAGCTCCACCAACTCATAACTCATGGAGCTTGACGAAGAGCTGCATGGAGTTTGTGGTGGTCGTCAAGCTTGATGGAGCTCGATGGAAGCTCGTCGAGCTCTACAGAGCTCCTAATCAAGTTTCATGCATCTTCTTGTCGAGCTCCATGCAGCTCCTTATCAAACTCCATGGAGCACACCTAGTTCATGGAGCACATCGAGCTCCTGGTCGAGCTCTTGGTTGAGCTACATGTAGTTCCTGGTCCAGCTCCAAGAGCTCTGCGAGGGGCGATGGGGGAGGGGCAAGTTACAGGGGGAGAGAGGCGATGGGCGATCGAATGGAGTGGTTAGAATTATAGTGTATTTTTGGATGATTATATTTGAGTTCCCCAAAAATCAATTAGTTAAGAGTTTGATATAATTTTTTAAAATATAAAGAATTTAGTGGTTTTTTTATAATTATTTTTTAGGTAGTACACCAAATAATTATTCTCCAAATATAAATCACGTGACTAAATCATGGTTCCTTTTTTTTTGAAAATCAAAATGCGACGTCGAGATATATAGAAGTGAATGATTTGTTAAAAAAATTGTTAGTAGCTTTATACAAATATAAAATGTGACGTCAAGATATATAAAATCAAAATGCGATGTCAAGATATAAAAAAATTGTTATTATCTTTATGGTATATCACCATAATTATAATAATTTATATATGCTCAAGAATTATTCACATTCTCATACTTTTTTATACAACTTGCTCAACTGCCATTAATGATTATTTTATTTTTAAACTCTATTTCTCCAACCTTAAATGTCATAAAGACCAGAGATCATTATTATTTTTTAAGTATTTATACTTTTGGTTTTATAAGTATCATACTCACATAATTAATATATGATTTTATCAAGTTTCTCCGGTGAAATCCATACAAGTAAAAGTAACTCATAAGATCAATTACCACCTCATCAGCCACAACATACTCACGTATATATTGAGGATTGCATGTCATTATTTTTTTCAATTATAATGGGACTCCCATATTAAAGATGAACTCCTTGAAAGAACACCATATCTAATATTCATACCAATTGAGAACTATGTCTTTTTAGATGTGTATTATAGATTAATATGTAAAAGTATTCATACTTTTAACTTTGTATGCACAATACTCTTAATGATTAGTATATCCAAATTTTGGATTTTTACAAATAGATTTATCTCGTATATCACAATGCAAAGAAATCTCACTTTCTTTCATATCATATGTGTGAGTGAGCCATATACTTAACTTACCACTATGTACTATGATAATCTTGAACAAACTTACTATTAATGAAATTCTAGTTTAAGTTCTATTTATTCATCGATCATCAATATTTATAGCATAAAATAAACCAAACACATTCATTCATTAATTAAAAATCAAAGTCACATCATATATCTCAATTTGTATGAATCATAGAGCCACACTATTTTGGTACAAAATCTCAAATTTATCCCAAAGAATGACAGTTTGAGAGACGAACTTCCCAACTATAGGGATTAGTATCTATCTTTCATTCCTTGCTTGCTTGTGAAACTACTAGAAAGTGTGAAATTCACTCATAGGATTTGATATTCATTGTGGCTTTACTTGTTATGTGAGGAAGAAGAAGAATTAAATTGAGAGATTTTTGGAATTTCTCTATATTACACATTTATACTCAAGTGACATTGTATTAATATAAATAGTAAGTTATGACTTAGGAGAATGTCATAAATTTGACCTTTAAAATTTTGGCTTGAAGTTGTGACTCTAGAAAATAGTCATCACTCTAATCTACATCTTAATCTTTTTGTAATATAAAATTGTGATAATGGAAACTACCATAGCTTGATCATAATATCTCTGTAAAATAAAGTCATGATATTAAGAAGTAGTCATGGTTTCATTTTTTTGTCTTGTCATCAAAGCAATGTGGTACTAAGACATGGTTCTGGTATGTTGAATGGATTTTCATTTTCTTATATAGTCTTGGTGCTGTATAAAAGTCATGTCATTGTTAAATGGTCTTTCTTTAGTTTTATATGACTATGACACTGAGAAATAGACACATCACTAAGACGATCTCTTATGTGTTGGTCATGGCTATGATATTAGGTAATAATTGTGACACATAATTTTTCTTTCATATCTTTCAAATACTTACGAGGCTATGAGTGATAGTGACATTGGTCTTTTTTTTCTCTCATATATTATATTTCTATGGTGATGTGAGGATGACATGCCACTAAAAATTAGGTTGACCAAACAAGTCAAGGTTATGCCTTTTTTTAGGACAAGAGTCATGACCTTATTTTTGGTCATATCTAAGTAGTGTCCTTTATAACTTTTAGTATCCTAAAAGTTATGGATCTGAATAATTATTATGACCTTGACCTGATTTATTATGGTTCTCTAATTTTTTGTGGCTTAAAAGTCATAGCATTGTAAAATGACTTCAACTATGACTTGAGACTATTAACCATATTAAAGATAAAATTACAATACTTAGACTTTGGGATTTGACCTTGAGAAGCAATGTGATACTTTGTTAATGTGCCATATAATTATTGTCACATCTATTTAAATTTATCAAGATTAAGTATGGTTATAATTTCTTGATAATATCATAATCACTTAGAATGTGTCTCATAATAAAGAATTATGCTAATGAGTTGATAGGGTCGTGACAAATAAAAGTTATTTTAACTAGCAAGGTAGATTTTTGGCTAAGACTGGATGCTAAGACTATACAAGACTCATTATTCTACCATGGCTACTAAACTCATACAAAAGACTATTGATTTCATGAATTTTCATCAAAACTTACTAAAATATCAAAGTTATGAAATCAACCCATAATAATTTTCTTTTCATTTTTCATATCATCATATATCACTACATTATATAAGAATATTCAGTTGTTTAAACACATAATAGTATGGAAATGGGATAATTAAGGATTAATTTTATAATTTTAGAATTTTGGTAGATTTTGATGAATAATTATGAAATCAATAGATTTTGTTGGTGGTTGGATGAGGGATAAAGTCTAGAGTCTTGCTAAATGTTGGCATCTAATCTTGATCAAAAATCTACCAAATTGGTTATGATAATCTTTGGACATCATGACTCTATCAACTCTTCATCCCAATCCTTTCATTATGCAACGTATTCTTTGTGGTTGTGATATTATCATAGACTCGTGGTCATACTTATCTTATAAAATCTAAATGATTGTTACATTAATTTTATGTCACAATAACTAAGTATAGTATTGGTGCTAAATTTTGTGGTCATGTCTTAGCACCATGACTTTATCTTTAATATGACTATATATGTTTTAAGTTAGAGCAATGACCTTTTTATAAAATTGTGCTTTTTTGAGCTATAGAAAATTATAAAATCAAAACTACTCATGTAAAAGCCATGATAATTATTTAATATCATGAATTTTAGGAAATTAAATATTACAGAGGATATTACTTGAGTATGACTATTCCCCAAAATTATGACTCTTGTCTTCAAAAGAATGCAAAACCATTACTTTTATATTTGGTAATAATTATCAATATCATGACATTTTATAGCATATTAGTGATATGATATATTAGAGAAATGAAGGCTAGTGGTGGCCACTCATAGTACCTTGGATATTTGAGACACATGAATGACCAATTTTGGTATCATGGACATTTCCCAACACTAGGACTATATGATAAGTGCGAGAGGCCTTTTTATTATTGTGACCATTTTCTAATACTACAACCATATAATAATCAAGAGAGACAAATGCTAAAACTAGGCAATTACATAGCATTGTGGCTATATTATTATATGAGAGGCCATTCACAATGTAGGAGGCTCTTGTTACAACTTTGTTATGCTACTTAATTTTATTAGTTAGGTGATATCCCAAAAGCTTGTTGATGAGAATATCTCATCAATAGAGATCCACAAGTGTATGAGTCATACAGGTAGAAAAATAAACTTTTTCTAGATATCGATTTTATAAAGATTATACCAATCGTTCAATTATTCAATAATGAGAACTTTTTGTAGTTAAATTGATATTAAAATTGTTAGACAATCTAAAGTCTATGGATTTATTCATTTAATCTATATGATTATGTTTAATTTTTTCAATATATATTATGTTAAACATCAAATGAATATTTATGTATTTTATAATGACTCCTAGCCCTAGCAGCATACAAGGTAGTTTTCATCACACTTCCAATGGTATCCCCTCATAGCTATCCCCTCGGTATAACATCACCGAGGCAATAATTTATACATGCTCAAGACTCAATCATAATTTCATTCTTTTAATGCAATTTCATCCACTACCCATGATTGTTGCTTCGTGCACACATGTTTTATTCTCAAATCTCAAATGCCTTAAAGATCAAAGATTGACATGGTTTATAAGTATTTATACTTTTGACTTCTCAAGTGTCATACTCACATAATTAACATATTCTTGCCCCAACGTTCATTAGTGGGAACCATACAAGTTAAAGTTTCTTGTAAGAGCTATCTCAAACTAACGAGTCACCACACACTCATGTATGTCCCAAGGATTACCTTTCATCATTCTCCTCAGTGATGATGCAACTCTAACACTAAATTTGAACCCATTAAAAAAATATTTTATATAATATTCATCCCAATCGAAAACTACTTTTATTAAGATGTACATAATCAATTGGTATGTAAAAGTATTCATACTTTTAGTTTCATAAGCATCATACCTATGATGATTAACATACTTAGATTTCAAGTTTTAACATACAAATTTATCTTATGTATCATTATATGAAGAGCTATTACTTTCTTTCTACCATATGCATGAATGAGCCTCATGGTTTATCTATCATCATCCACCATGAAAATCTCACATGAACCTACTAATAACCAAAACTCTTGTTCAAGTTATATTTAATTTCTATTCTTCAATATCCATAACACAAAATAAAAAAACATATTAGTTCTTAAATAAAAACTATGTCACATCACATATATTTAAATTACATAAACACTAGACCCATGCTATCTTGGTTCAAATTTCCAAATATACCCTATAAATGGAGGGATTTGGGAGTCACACTCATGACTCTAAAGATCTCAAAAAGTCTCTCATCCCTTACTTGCTTGTGCAACCACTAAGGAGAAAGAAATTTGCCGATGGGGTTGGTAGTTTCCATGACTTTTCTTACTGCATGGAGAAAGAGGGAGAAGATAAATAAAGATTCTCTAAATTTGTTTATCTTCTTCTTTTATACTCTAATGATTTTATATTATTCCAAGTAGAAAGTCATGACTTTTAGAAAAAATTTACTACATCAGCCTTCATCAATTAAGCTTGAGCATGTAACTCTAGGAAGTGACAATAACTCTAGATTGTATCATAATCTTCCTATAATATAAAGCTATAATGCTAGAAAAAATCACGACTTGAGCCTAATGTCTCTATAGCATGAATTTGTGATATTATGACGGGTCACTATTTCATGCAATTTTTTTTATCTTTAATAAAAGAGTCGCAACATTAAGAAATGGCCATGGTGTGGTGGAGAGCTTTTCATATTGGTATATGGAAATGACACCATGATAAAGCTATGACATTGACATTGGTCCTTCTTGATTATTATATGGGTATATTACTATGATATAGCCATGATACTAGTAAGGACTTATGTATCCCATGGCCATAATGCGATAAAATGACCATGGCACTAGTATACTTTTCTCATGTATATCATGTTAATGTGACAATGCAAGAATATTATGACACTAGCAATTAGCTCATGTATAAAAATCAAGGATTTTTCTTTTTTTGAAGATTAGAGTCATGACCTTGGGAAATTAACATACTCAAGAAATATTCTCTATAATTTTTAGTGTCTCAAAAGTCATAACTATGAATAATAACCAATGCTTTAACTTGAGTAGTTTTGACTCTATAATTTTTTATAGTACAAAATTCATAGCTTTGTAAAAAATGTCACAACTATGACTTGCAACTATAGAGCCATATTAAGGATAATGTCATGAAAAGTTGGACTTGGTTATGATGTTGAGCATCAATGGGGTACATGGTTGCTATGATAGAATAAATATCACAACTATTTAAATTACATGAAATATATATGACTACTGCTTGATGATGATAGTACAACCACTAAAAGAATTGTGCAAATAATTTTGTAGGATTGTGATGTACATTGATCATGATGACAAATTAGAAAGAGTTTCAGCTAAGAATGAGTAACAAAAATTAGTGAAAACTATAAGAAGGCATATTAATGGTCATGATGGGGTTTTGAATTCCATAATTATACTTGTGGATCATTTGATATGTATATTCATTTATGTGATGAATATAAGTGTTTATTACATCATACATATGAAAAAAAAATTGTTGGGTTATTCCCAGGGAGTGTTATGTGCAACATTCATAGTTAGACAATTGAAATCTCTTTTCCTCTATCAAAGATCACTCATATCCATGCTCTCTTCTCAATATTTTACTTTACCTTTTTCCTTATTTAATTGCTTTTTTAGTGTGGCTTCAACTATATTTGTTTCTTAGGCTTTCTCATTATTGGATGATGTGACATTAGTAAATGCCACAACTTCTTATGTATTGATTTATATCTTTTCTTCATGAATGCCCAAAGTCATGGTGTTGATTACCATCATGACTTTGCCTTTAAGTTTTTCCTTGCCCTAATTGTCACATGTAACTCTAAAGTCATGGCATTGAGTGAAGTTATAACACTATCTTGAAGCTTTTTATTACCCTTTTCATTATGCAGCTCTAAATTTAAAGTTTTGTGCATAGCCATGACTTTTTCTTTAAGCTTTTGATAAATAAATTCATTTAGTATCCCCAAAATCATGGTTTTAAGCACATCCATGACTTTGTCTTCGGGCTTTCCTAAGTTTTTTTTTCTGTAACACCAAAGTCATGGTAGTATGCATAACCATGATTTTATCTTCAATATTCTTTTAACCATATTCATTCTATAATACTAAAGTCACAACAATGTGCATAGTCATGGTTCTATCTTTGAGTGGTTCCTTCGTGATTTCTATCTCAGCCTCTTCTTTCACCATTGATCTTTCATCATCCATAGAATTGTTATCATAAGACTCCTATGAGGTTGATAATTTTAAAAATACCATAATCTCATAGCAATCAATTTTCTATCTTTCTTCATTTTCACAACTCTAATATAATTTTTTCTCTTCTTATTTCTCATCTTCATCATTATCGTAGCTCTGAAGTTGTTCTTCTACTTTATATTTTTTATCTTCATTTGACCAATAAACTTCTGCAAAATCTTTCCTCTATAAATCATCTTTTGTTGCATCATGGTAGAGAAAAGTTTGTTGATTCTCCTATACCTCATTTTAGTTAAAAATGAAGGATATGAGAAAGAAGATATTGAAGTATATATTGATAAGGACTTGTCTTTTAGTTAAAATGGTCATCTCAATATTAATGATGCATAGTTTGTCTCATTCATTTCAAATACAAGAAATATATTGGATAAATAAATATGTCCATCTTGGCCAATACATCTTCGATGATTCAATCTAGGTACTTGATAGTCTGATCCACTATTTTGAGTGAAAGAGATATTGAAGTAATTTTACTGAGATTCAATTTTCATGCACTTGACAGGGGCATAAATTTGACACTTGATTCCCAAGTCACATAATGTCTTCCGAAAGGTATCATCTCCAATAATACAAGGTATAGTAAAACTTTTGAAATCTTTCAATTTCTTCCTTTTTTTTGAATAATTGTATTATACTTCTCACTCATATTCATGATCTCATATGTCTTAAACTTTCTCTTACTATTCATTATTACCTTGATGAATATCATGTAGTTTGGCATTTGTGCTAGTACTTTGATAAATGATATGTTCACTTCTAATTTCTAGGATATATTAAGAAAATTCTTCAAATATACATCCAAATTCTCTTTTCAAAATTGTATTGGGCATCATTTTTCTTTTTCAACTCTAATATGATAGTTTCTATCCCTCCTTCCAAACATGGCTACTTTTCTTTTCGAGATTGTTTCCAAATTGAACTTGAGCTACCTTGATTAGTATAGCGCATTGTATTATTCCCAATATTTCTAGAAGATTGCCCAATAATTTCAGCCTTAACCTATAGCCTCCATATGAAAAAAAAACTCATGGTTCTCACATTCAGATGGTAATACTTTGGGACATTAATGTTGTTGGATCAAAATATGTACCCTTGCTTTATATTTGGTTGGCTTCCAATTGGTAAATAGGTTCCGAGTCTACTAATTTATACATATATAAAACAATGATTATCCTTGATTTTCTTATCTTTTCTTCTTAGGTATCAAGCTTTCTTAAAAGAGCTTACATCTTCACTTCAAAGTTGGTGGAGTGATCTAATTCCAACATTTCGACTTACCTTCTCCCAAATGAGCAATCTTTTGAAGTTTGTTAGTTATTTTTTAGCTTGCTCCTCAAACAAATGATAAGTCTACTCAAGTGACTAATTCATAATTAACCCTTTATTGGTCACATCAACCTTGTACTTTATCACGTAGTTTAACTTATTATATAAAGTTAGGACTCAAAACCACAACTCAAATCTATATTGAGAAAATCTTCTCAACATCTCCTTAAAATAGTCAAAAACATCAAATAGATTGTCTTGACGCCCAAGTACTCTCACTTGGGAGTTGTGACATGCTTGGTTTGGTTAGTTAATTTAGTAGAATTTAAAATATTTTAAAATCTCATGTGAGAGGTTTTGAGTTTTTATTTTCAAATGGAGGGTGTTTGTAAAATTAATAAATTACCCACAACCTCAAAAATATAGTATAAATAAATAAAAATACGTCAAGATTTCTCATATCTAGTCACTTAAAATGGATCAAATTCTAGAGAATATCATGAATAAGTATAAACCATCAAGTTTAAATATTTACATACAAAAGAAAGTCATTTACATAAAATGACCCTTATGGCCAAATATATAAAGAAGTTTCTAAAAAAACTCATCTAAATGCTCCACCAAAACCCTTTCATAGATCTTCAAGCTTTAATACTATGGTCAGCCATCAACTTTTTCTCCATCTAAGAAAAAAGAGGGTGAATAACTAATGGCTAGTAAAAAATCTCGAGATAATATGTAAAAATCTATGTTTTACCTCCATAGCCACATATATTTTCCAATATATATTTTAAGAATGAAAATAAATTTGTAACATTCATACATATATTTTTATATATACATGGCTATATAAATTCATAAAATAATAATGTGTATGCTTATAAGTTCTCAAAATATTTATTTTTCAATATCCATCTCATTTTTACAAACATACAAATTTTTTGCATATTAAGACTACAAGTTCACAATGAGATATGTAGAGATAAAAACTAACCTACTAGCTCCAGCCTAGCTACTAGCCCCACTAGAGAATACACACCCACTCCCATGATCTGAAGACTTGAGAAGATTTTATTTGTTTTTAGCTTGGCAACCACTGCCTCCATATAACATAACTCCACCTCAAGTACACATGGGGATTTATGATCATTCTACTAATGACATATCTAATCCCTAACTTTTTGAATATTCTTATCGTTTTAGCCCTCCATGACCTTTCTAGGACTAATAGTTACCTCAAAACCTCATATTCAATATGTGTATATTTCAAAAATTATTCAAATTTTATTCAAAATGTCATATAGCTCATATAGTATCAAATTATTTCTCATATGATTTTACAAGTACACATCAATATACTTCCATTTCAAAATTAGACAAACAATCTATCAACTATGATTTTTGGCACCAATTACACATTACTAAGTAATATTTTCTCATTTTTAGAAAAATAATTTTCTCTAAACAAATTCATGGATAAATGAGTTTTTAAATTTGTCAACAAATTATATATTGCCATCAAATTTATGAGTTTTCATCAATTAATCATATATCATAGCTAAATGATTTAAATTTCATTAAAAGTTATTTTAAATAATACAAAACAACAAGTTTATAGTCGCGTATATAAAACAACATATCAAAAAACATATAAATGTAACTAACAATTCAAAATATAAAAATTGTACATGAGTTTCTAGATATTTCCAACCTTAACCAAGCTTTTCCAAGACTTAAGCCTCAAAACATGGCTTCAATATGTGACTATGAGATATAAAACCATAATTTAAATTCAAACAAAGATAATAAGGAAATAGGGTTGAGAATTTGTATCATTTAAAGCTTAACTTATACGATCAATGAAGGAAAATATAAATACACAAACTAACCCCAACCCTAACCTTATTTTACATGATTAAAACTATTCCTTTTATTTTTTTTGATCGAAATGAAGGGTTTATTATGCTCAATCACTTTATAGAATAATCTTAAACCAAAAATCATGAAATTTATGTTTTATTTCAATGATTTTAGTGAATAAGTGAGGAAGAAGCGAAGAATCCAAAGAAGAAGAAAAGAAATGAAAGAAAAGTCATGAAATGGATAAATAAATGAAATAAATAAAAATTGTATCTTTCGTTTAATAGTAAAATGACTAAATTGCCCATGCGGGTTTAAAATGACCTAACTTTCTCTCAAAAACTTCAAATCTAGCAAATTTAGAATTATTCTTCTCCATTTTACATTCCTCAATTATTTTTAAATATAAATAAACTTTTAATAACTTTATCTTTCTTTATTTAACAATCATTGCCAATTCATAGTAATGGCTAAAATAAAGAAATTTAATTTTTTCTAGGTCTAACAACTCTATATCCCACTTATTGGAATTTCATCCTCAAAATTAAAAATAGACGATTTGAAGAGATGTAGATAATTTTATTATATTTCCTTTGAGTTCTTTCATGTCGCTTCTTCCAACCCATGATGTTGCCATAGAATCTTTATCATGTGGATTACCTTATTTTTTAGCTCTTTGGTCTTTCTATCTATGATCCATTCTAGAGCCTCTTCATATGTAACATATTGACATAATGGAACCACCAATTAATCTAACATATGGCTAGAGTTCGGATGATACTTCCTCAGCATCGAGATATGGAACACATCATGCACATGCATATACTCTAATGGTAGCAACAATTGATAAGCAATTGGTCATATTCTTGTTAAGATCACAAATGGACCTACATACCTCAGCATAAGCTTCCCTTTCTTTCCAAAATAATAAATATCCTTGTGAAGTGATACCTTAAGAAAAAACTCGATCTCCAACCATAAATTCCAATTGTCTTTTTCTCTGATCTACATAGCTTTTGTGCCTACTATGAGCGGTAAATAACTTATCATAAATAATTTTGATCTTCTCAGTAGTCTCATAAATTAGCTCTAGCACAATCTCATTCAATTCACCCAACTCATCCCAACACACCAGAGACCAACAAGTTCTACCATAGGGAGCTTCAAAATGTGTCATATCAATGTTAGACTAAAAGTTATTATTGTAGGAAAATTTAACTAGTGATAGATGCTCAACCCAACTACCTTTAAACTCAAGCTGACAAGCATGAAGCATATCTTTCAAGATCTAAATAGTGTGCTCAGATTTTTTATATGTTTGAGGGTGAAACATTGTACTCATCTTCAAATGAGTCCCATGACCTAATGAAACTCTTGCCAAAACTGTGAAGTAAATTAAAAATTTCTATCTGAAATAGTAGAAACTAAAACTTCGTGCAATCAGACAACTTACCTTATATACAACTTGCACAACATAACTAGTGAGTCACTAGTCTATATAGGCAAAAAGTGGATTGATTTGGTCAACCAATCAATAATGGCCCAAATGACATTGCATTATCCTGAAATCCTCAGTAGCAGTGTCATGAAGAACATAGTTACTACCTCTCATTTCTACTTTTTAATTGATAAAGGTTGTAAAAACCATCAAGGTTTCTGATGTTTTATTTTCACATGCTAGTACACCAAGCATTTTTTTACCAAGCCCACCATATTTTTTTTTCATGCAAGGCTACCACAAATTTCTTCTCAAGTTTTTGTATGTTTTCGCATTTTGGAGATGCTACATGTTTTGGAGGTTTGTAGAAAATGAGATAATCTCAAGTTTTTGTTACTAAAAATTTTTGTATGTAGTAACTCTATCATCTTGTCAGCATAATTATTCTAATATATGATACATTCTTAATATTTATGATATTATCAAGGAGTTGTAGTCATGCTTAGCTAGAAAAATTTTAATGACTACAACTTTAATATTTTATCACAACCAAGTATCTCACTAGTGCTCAAGGCTGCAACTAATTTTGCAGAGTCATGACTTTATTTTTATATGACTCGGTAGTGTCAAGTCAAATCCACAAAAATTTTACATAGTTGTAACTTTTGTGATATAGAAAATTAAATTGTCACAAGTACTCATACCAAAGCCTTTATCAGTATTCAAAGCCTTGAATTTTGGGATACTCAATATTAGAGAGGATATTACTCAAGTATGGTCATTTCCTATGTCATGACTTTTATCCTCAAAGGATGACATAATCATGACTTATACATGAAAGCCAATTACAAATACTGTGACATCTTAATGGCAGTGTGACTCTCTATGAACTATAAATAGATAAAGACATGAAACCACAACTATTTCATAGTACTATGACTTTGTGTTATAAAAAGATCAAGATATTGAATAGAGTCATAGTCATTTTCAAGAGTCACAACCTCAACCTGAAATAGAAGGCTAAAGTTGTAAATATTTTTTAAAAGTTATACTTTTTTTTTCTAAATGTCATGACTTCCTAATTTGAGTAATGTAAAGTCATCTTAGTATAAAAAAGAAGTTAAAATTTTTGAGAGATTTCTCTATTTCTTCTCCTTCTCTCTCATACAAAAATTTAAGCCACAATTGCTACAAACCCTAAAGATAAATTTCACATTTTCTAGGGGGGTCTACAAGCAATCAAGAGATGCATGACTTATGTAAATGAGTAAAGTTGGAAGACATGCCTTTCAAACCCTCTCCTATAAGATTAGATTCAAGAATTTGTATGATATTATCATAGTCTAGAATTTGTTTATTTTCAAATATGTGTTGTGGTTGGTTTGGATTATCGATATATTAATAGTTTGATTTATTTTATATTATGGATATTAATGAATGATAACTAAATAGAATTTGAACTAAGTCTTTGACTATTAGTTTAATTTTGTGAGGTTGTTGTGGTAGATAATGATATCTAAATCATGAGATTCACTTATACATATGATAAGAATGTGATGATAACCCTTCCAATTGTGATGCATAAGATAAACCTATATTTATAACCTTAAAATTTTGGTATATCAATTAACATGAGTATGATACTTACAAAGCTAAAAGTGGAAATAGTTTTATATATCAATTCATTGTATACATCTTAGAGGGACTAATTCTTTGGATGGACATATATGGAATGTTCTCCCAAAAGATTTACCTTTGGTGTAGGACTCACATCAAACCAATGAAAAAGGTTATAAGCAATTTTTAAGAGATGCATGAGTGTTTATGACTTGCAATGTGATGAAAATCCTTGTGAGTTACTTTTACTCATATGATTCTCATTGGTAAAACCTCAAAGGAAGCATACATGAATTATGTGAGTATGATTCTTATGAATCAAAAAGTGCAAATACTTACAAATGATGCTAATCATTATTCTTTATGATAAAGAAGACCAATAAATAAGAGTGTGCATACAAAATAACTATCAAGTATAGTTGATGAAGTTGCCTAAATTTTAATGTCACGACCAATTTTATTATCATGATAAAATTTCTATCTTAGGATTCTTTGCTAAAAGACTTCTTTACTATGATAGTAGTTTTTGTCATGATGTTGTATAGATCATTCTCCCTTGGTGCCTAAAAAATACATCATGACCAACCTTATCTTTCTTTCTTCTTGTTATTAGTTGTGATATCATTCACTAGTTACAACTTGATTTTTAGTTTTTCTTTATTTTTTTGTCAGAACAAGATTAATTTTGTTGCTATATAATTGACTTAACCAATTTCCTATATTTTTGCTGTCATTTTTCTTTTCTAGATATAAATTTACAAAATCATGAGATGAATGAATTTCTATTCTTTAGTCATGAAACTCATCACCTAAACATTAAAACATACTAGGAAAATGGACTAAAACATCAATAACTTTCTAGCTCCTCAAATTTCTCCAAACTTGAAGTTTTTCTTGTCCTCAAGAAAAGGAAATAAAACAAATTGACATCAGGAGGAAGTTTTAAATAGAATCCACAATAAGAAAATAAATTACAACTATATTTCCAAACAAATCATCACATCATTTAATTCCTTGAAGTTGTTGACTTTTATTCTTTGGGTATGTTTGGAAGAGAAAAAAGATTTTGGGTGATTTTTGAAAGCTCATTTTCTTCTTTTGGGAGGTAGTTTTGACATGATGTTAGGAGGTTCATCGTCCAAGGTGGAATTGTTATAATTGAATTTAGGGAAGGTTATATCAGGTCTTTTATTCTTCTCTACCTCTCCTTTTAGTTATCTAAAAAATTCTATGAGTCATGTGCACCATGATATATAAATATAAATCATCTTGCTTGCTTCCAAAGTAGTTTACAGCACACTAGATACCTATCAAACATTCCAAAAAGTTTGTCAAGATTTTATTGATGAGATCCAAGTTCTCATGCCATATTTTTCTTCTATTTGTATTATTGTCTTCCAACTCCTTGTCTCTCACTCTCATCTTCTTCTCGATTCTTTAAATTTCTCATGGTAGAGGTATTTTAAACCCTTGACTTGTTCTAAAATTTTAGCATCAAAATCTTACTCCCTTTCTATTGTGAAAGTTAGAAGTTCCAAGTCCCTATTTCTTTGTGCCTTCATAAATATTTCAAAACTCATCTTTATTTGTAGTAACAAATTCTTCTCTCATTCCTTCCTTTCTTCCCTCTAGATTTCCTCTCTTCTATCTCAGGCTTCCTTCCATTGTTGATACCTCCTTTTAAGCTCTACTTCCCAAGTGTCTTCCTTTAGTTTTTGAATGATCTCCCACTTCTTTTCTCTTTCTTCCAGATCATTTTTCATAAAAATCAACATCTCACATCATTTCTAATGTTATTTCCTCCTTTCTTGGGTTTTCAATTGCTTCCATGTTCTCAGTTCTGAATGAGGGTTATGAGTATACAATAGGGCTTCTTTCTTCTAGTGGTGCATGCCCTATTCTGATGAGGGTAGGAGCTTCTTCCTCTTCTTGTTGTCTATTCTTCATCATCATAAGAGTATGAGCTTTTTCTGGGGGCATGTTCAAAGGTTCTCTCACTATCTTCTTCCTCCTTTAAATCATCCTCAGTCTCGACTACTTCTTTTTACTTTATACTTCTTGGACCCTTAAGTACCTCTGTCAAAGTTAAAGGATAGACTTTTGGGCATAATTCTTTTCTCCTTTTCTCTTTCACCATAGCTTCCAGGCATAGCTTGATGATAAATACTAGGTGAGGAATCATTCATATTCGATTGCCCTGTTGGTATCTCAATATTGAGGTCTCTAGGATCGCCCCCATTTTTATTTTGTACCCCTCCAAGATGACATATAACAACAATGCTTCTAGTTCTTTAATGGAGCACATATGTTTGGTTGGAGCTATTACCAATAAAATGAATATAACCAAACCTTAGCCTCTTCTATAAGATTTCTTTAGTTTATGGCCTCATGCATTTTTTGTTTTCTACTCTTTTACTTCATTCTGTCAGTTGTTAGTTTTTTGATAATTTTGTCATGATATGAGCTATTCATCATCTTCTTAAACTTGAACCCAAGTTTCTAATATTCGAGTCAGTATAGTTCATTTATGATTTTATCCCCAAATGGAACTCATTTTCCTATGACATAAATAGTTTTCTTCTTCATTGGCTACTAAATTTAAGTAGAACTCCCTTGCCATAGAAGCATAAGCTAGTTTCTAGTGCTCATAAAAGATTCTCCAACCTAGTTGCTCTTTTTTCTTTTCAAAGAATGGGATAAATTTCCTAAATTATCTCTCTCTGATTGAATCTTTCTGAGAGTAGTGTTTCTACCAAGTGGAGTGTGGTTCATCAAGTGGAGTGTTGGAGATTCCAGCTGAACCTTCTCCTTTTTTTCTCATTCTCTTCCATGATACCTGTCAGGTTGGAGAGAAAGCTTTGATTCTCAACCATTTGGATTTAGAAATGGGGTTATCCGAAACTGTTATGATGAAAATGGGGATGCTATGGTTTTAGGTTCGAATGACCCACAAAGAGCGATGAATTAATTGGGTTGGAAATAGAAGTAGAAGTAAACTTGTTTGGGGGGTTTTAAATTGAAGTTCACATGTGGGGTTTAGAATTCGAGTACACGAGTCATGACTTTAATCTCGGTGGAATAACAAAATTTATATACGTATGTCACGACTTTAATTTCATGGGCTTGGAATTCAAGTATGCATGTTGTGACTTAATTTCAACCCACAAATTATTATTATTTTTATTATTATGATGAGCCATATATGTAAAATTACATTATTCAATCAATTGTTTTATGTCGTGGCACACTAAGTTTGTCTCGACTTAAAGTAACTTTTGAGATCTTTTGTTTGTCACAACTTTTCTTGATTTCCTTCTTTTGGTGTTGCAAAATGGTAGCTAGGTCGCGACATTCTTTCTTTTGATTATAACATAAGTTTTTATCACCTTATATTTAAAATACTTTATCTACTATGTCAAAATAATATGAATTTTTATCATGATATTATACTATTTTTGACATCTAAAAAATGGTGTTGCAACTAGATTTGCATTGTGACATGAGTTTGCCTTATTTAAAATTTTCAATTATTATTGTGACCTTAGAAACTATGTTATAACTAAAAAAGTTTCTTTTCTTAGTTTCTAGTCATGACATATGTCAATTTATTGTGGAAAACAAAAAAGGTGTCCCTCTTTTTGGTTGATTGAGTAGACAACACAATTTTATTTCTTTAAGGATCCACATACTTCTTGACAAATGTAACATGTATTAGCTCATCATTATCATGAAAATATCTTATTAAATACCCTAGTCAAGACTATATTTTCTTTGCTTCTTAAATTTTCTCCCCCTAAATTCAAAATCAAGTATCTTTTTAAAATTGACTTCTAAGGGAAAGAGAATACTCCCCTTTTTAATCTGATCTTCCTTTGTGGCTCGATGGATGTCTTTCTGTCAATATTTAATTTTGTGCTTATTTGTCCTCGGTTTTGTAAAATTCTAGAAACTACTCATCAAAAAAAAACATTAATAATAAATTATAAACTATTTAAAAGAAATAAGGAGAAGAAATAAATTTTATACACTCAAATCAAACTCTTATATGGGTTGCCTCTCATAAGCTACTTGGTTTTAAGTCCCTAATTGGTTTGTGCTTTTTATTGATCCTAACTTTAGTAATAATTTTCTCTATAGACATTCCATCTCATCTAAACTTATTTTCTACTAAGGTAGTGCTTAATTTGTTGACTATTCATGTTAAACTATTCTCAAATACTAGTTCTCACTATTGATGTCCTAAAGGTTGTACTCGTTACTACTGTATCTGGATTACTCCATTTTGACTTCAACTTTCCTAGAAATAGTTTTAGTCTGTATTTAAAAAGTAGAACTTGATTTATTTCTTTGAATTATCTCTACATAATATTTTGATCATGTCATTTCTTTGGTTTATCCTTGTAGATTCTAGCTCTCTCATAGGCTTTATTTCTCAACTCTTCTAGCTAATTAATATAGAGTAATCTTTCTTATTTAGCAGCTTTGAAGTCAAATTTTAATTGTTTGATGACCCACAAACTTTGTATTTCAATTATAAAGGTAGATTACAAAGTTTTCCAAACATAATTTAGTATGGAAACATTCTAATGGAAGCTTTAAATGCCATTCTATAAACTCATAGTGCATCATCCAGCCTTAAGGACCAATCTTTTCTACTTGAGCTCACAATTTTTCTAAATTCATTAGTTTCTCAAAATCCTTATTGGCAAAATGGCTTCCTCCATCATTTATGATAGTTCAAGGTGCCCCAAATATGCTCAAAATATTACTTTGCATGAATCCCACCATTGTATTAGTATTATTTATGATAGTTTTAGGTATCCTAAAACTACCTCCACCCACTCGGATACATAATTAATTGCTAGAAGTAAGTATACATTTCAATAGGAAGGTGGAAAATATCCCATAAAATCTAACTTCCAAACATCAAAAATTTGTATTACCAATATACATTTTCTTTTACTTTTTAAGCCATGCCGAAAAAAGGATTATTACACGAGAACTGATTCTGGAAAGGGTAAGATATGCTTCCTAAATCTATTATTGTAGTCAATGAAAAACACGATGAAAAAGGTAGCCAAACGACCTTTCTCAATAAGAAGTAGCTTTCGGCAATGAATTACATGTAGAAATACCGAACTGTTTAATCATTGAGATTTGTGCATGGTGGTGTCGTGCCAAGAAATAAGAAGGGTTGAACCTGGTCTACAAACCAAAAGATGCATTCCATTCCTCTTGTTTACATTCCCTATTCTATGGCATTGATCACACAATTTGAGCCATTCAACATAATCTTTAAAGATAGTACGTTAGTAGAAACCTGATTGGAGAATTTTGTGAGCTTTTTTGTCCCCTAAAAATGTCTTTCATATGATGATGCATGATATTCTTTCAATATATTTCATTGTTCATTTTCTAGCACACAACTTATGATAATCATATTACCTTCTTTTTAAAAAATAATGGATTAACCCACATGTAGTATCTCCTGTCAATTCGTAGGTTTTAAATAATTCACTATATCAATATACCAAGGTATCTATAATGAAAACGAAATTAACTGCTAATCTTGAAAATTTTTAATGAATTCATATTCTTCTTTATTACGAGCAGTTATTTATATTCTTGATAAGTGGTCAGCTATCACATTTTCACAACCCTGTTTATCCTAGATTTCAAGTTCCAATTCTTGTAGTAACTGTACTTATCTTATTAATTTTGGCTTAGCTTCCTTCTTTTCTATTAAATATTTAATTATTGCATAATCAATATAGATGATAACATAGGAACCTAGAATGTATAGCCTACATTTTTCACATGCAAATACCATGGTCATCATCTTCTTTTTAGTAATAGAAAAATTTTCCTGAGCTTTGATGAAGATTTTGCTAGCATAATAGATGATCCTGAATATCTTGTCTCTTCTTTGTCCTAGTATGGCTCACATTACAAAATCATTGGCATCACACATGATTTCAAATGCACCATTCTATTCTAAAATGACCATGATTGGAGCTTCCACTAGTCTAGTTCTGATCTTTTCAAATATAGTTTGGTAAGACTCATCAAAAATAAATTATGTCCTTTTCAAGCATGCCCTAGGAAACTCCTAATTCCATTCGCTATTTTGGGAGGTAAAAAAGTCATCATTATAGAAACCTTTGCTGATCCACTTCTAAACTATATGTAGAAATTTTGTGCTCCAAGATAATGCCTTCTGTTATCATAAAATGATATTTTTTCCAATTCAAGGATATCTTTTTGTCCTTATATCTCTGAACTACTATTTCTAAATTATGTAGGTAATGATCAAAACTGGATCCATACACTATGAACTCATCCATGAAATTTTCCATAACCTCCTCCATCAAATTTGAGAATATTGACATCATGCATCTTTGAAATATATTAGGAGCATTACATAAATTGAATGACATCATTCTAAAAGAAAAGGTACCAAAAGGGCATGTAAATATAGTTTCTCCTAGTCCTTAGGTGCAATGACAATCTAGTCATATCCTGAATATCTATTAAGAAAATAGAAGTGAGGATGTCCTGCAAGCTTGTCCAACATCTGATCAATGAAAGGCAATGAAAAATGATCTTTCCTAGTTATAGTGTTTAATTTTCTATAATCTAGATACATCCTCTATCCTATTATAGTTCTTATAGGAATTAGCTCATTTTTTTTCATTTTTGATCACAATGAATCTACCCTTCTTAAGAACCACGTGAACTAGGCTCACCCAATGGCTGTTTGATATTGCATATATAAATCCAACATTCAACTAATTTAGAACTTTCTTTCTGACAACTTCTTTCATTACAAGGTTCAGTCTTGTTTGATGCTCTATTAAAGGCTTTGCATTATTATCCAACAAAATTTTATGCATACATATTGATGAATAATACCCTTCAAATTTTCTTTAAACCAAGCAATAGTTTCTTTATATTCTCTTAAGACCTTTAGCAGTGTTTATTCTTCAATTTCATTCAATACAACTCATATAATCATAGGTTTAGCCTTTTTTTGATTCTAGAAAAGCATACTTTAAATGGTTTGGCAATCCTTTTTAATATAGTTCTTCTATACTTATCCATTGTTGAGTTATCTTCTCTTCACTACTGTAAAAATTTTCACTGCTATATTCATTCAAATTCAAAATAGCTTCTGTACACTTGAAACTGGATAGCATAATATTAGAATCAATATTCTTAGGATACTAGAAATTTATTTCATTTTTATTGATTGAAAGTGAAACATTGCAATCATTTTCTAGTTTATAATGGTTGGAGCTAATATTTTCTACTAACATATTATCATAAACATCAATATCTATTTGATCAAGACTCTTGTTAAGGTTGAAATAAATTACCTCATTCTTAACCCTGAGAGCAAGCACTCTCTTTTGCATATCTATCAAAAAGTTCCAGTTGCAAGTAATAGTCTTCCCATCAACAATGAAAGGTAGAACTTGTGAGTCTTCCTTCATGTTCGGTAAAATAAAATCCATAGGAAAAATAAATTTTTTCACTTTAACAAGCACAATCTTCCAAGACCCCTTCAGGTTTAAGCATTATTTTGTCTGTCATTTGTAGAGTGGCGGAAGTGGGAGTTAGCTCCCCCAAACTTAACTTGTTAACTACATACAAAACCATCAAATTAATGTTGAACTTAAGTCACAAATAACATTTTTGAATTCAACTTCTAATAGTGCATGGAATGGTGATGCCTTCTGGATCCTTCATTTTCTCTGGTAGTCTTCCCTAGATGACAGCAATGCATGTGGCAGTCAAGTTTACCACTTCGTCTTTAGTAAATTTTCTCTTTTTACTTAAGATAATTTTTAGAAACTTAGCATAGAGTGTCATCTGAGCCACAACATCTGGAAAAGGTTTGCTAATTTTCACTTTCTTAAAGATCTTTAAAAATTAGGAGAACTACTCTTCTACTTTAGCCATTTTTAGTCTCTATAGTAAAGGAACTTCGTTCCTATATATTTGAGTTTTTTCTTTTGGCTTCCTGGTCTCTTTTTCATCATGCTGCTACTGCACTGAATCTTTTAACTTCTTTTATAGTATTCTCTGAACTGTACTTCTTATTTTCACTTTCTTCTAACTTTGTATTCTCTAATTCCTTTCCACTTCTGAGCTATATAACCATGCAGTCTCTTATATTCTTCTTGGTATAACTAGAAAAAGCAGCTTCATTTTGGCTTTGTAAATGTAGGGCTAGCTTCCCTACTTGAGTCTCTAGATTTTTGAGGGAATTACTTATATTTGCCTAAAACATTTGTGTTTGGACTTGAAAGCTTCTAATTCATCAAATTTATGTTCATGAAGGCTCAGCATCCTATTATTGTCCCCCATGAGCTACAAAATCTATTCCTCAAATGATTGGGTCCTATTTTGAATCTGATGATTGATTCTAGTCTCTCCTCCTTGCTATTGTTGCTAGTCAAACCATGGTGGAGCACACTCCCACTGGTAGTGTTTCCCATACATTGGGCCCTATTGTTCTCATCCACCATAAAAAAAGTTCTCATAGTTCCTCAGTGGTGGTGTGTAATGTGTTGGCAGATTGAGGTTGGTCTTGAAATAATAATTTCTTTGTTTATTTATATAATTTTCCTCCTCAACTACATATGGACCTTCATCATGTTGTCTCTCAACAGTGCTTCTATTCTCATCTCTTTCCATGGACTCCAATTTAATGAGTGTATTCTTCTATCATGTTTGTCCAGGCTATTCATAAGTGCATCGAGCTTGACTTCAATAGTAGTCATTCTGTTTAGCTTTATAACTCTATTCCTTCTTGCTATGCTGCTACTCACTTTTGATTTAGATGGAGCCCTCATGTTGCATCTAGCAAGGTCTTCGATCAGCTACCTTGCTTCCTCTGCACTTCTTATAAAAGCTCCATAGAAGGCTGCATTAATTATCCCTTAGAGGTATAATTCATTGAGTGGTAAAATATATTCATTTGAGTCTTTAGATCTATTCTATGCATTGGACATTTTTTTAGCAGCCTCTTATATCTTTCCCAAGTAGTAATAGGCTGTCTTTATCTCCCTTTCTAAAGGTCATGATTTCTCCTCTTCATTTATATGTGATGGATGGGGGAAAGAACCTACGCATATATGCTTCCAATAGATCTTTCCAAGTATTTATTGAGCTATATGGTAAAGATTCAAACATTTGGATGCTATATCTCTCAACAAAAATGGGAACAACTATTCCTAGATTACTTCTGGCCTAACTCCATTCAGCCTTACAATGTGGGTCTTTCTCAAATATCTACCCATATGTAAATTAGGATCTTTTGATGGATGACAAGAAAACTGATTCTATTACACTATCATAATTAAAGCTGGTTTTAACTCAAAATTATTTGCCTCAATAGATGGTGTCTCACTACTAAATATTTTTCTAGATGACTAGTCTCCAGAAATCTTCCATGATATCTTGTCTCAGAGTTCTTGTTGCATATTCTTGGTTTACTATTGGAGCCATTCTTTCATCTTCCATTTCCACTGTTTATGTGATTCTGACCTTCTTTTGGCTTCTTACTGTTCTTTCAATCTCAGTATCTAGAAGAAACAAACCTATTTCTTGCTTCATGTGCATGAATTACTTTCTGAAATTAAAACACACTAAGATCATGGGGGATCAGTGGTATCAAATAAAATTCTACATATATATATCCATCAAGCTAAAAAAGTTCAGTGTCTTCATATTTTTGTGAATTTTTTTTTCTTCTTTCAAAAATGTCCAAACTATTGTTTATCTCTTTTATCTAAATATTGGATTAACCATTTATTTTAATCCCCGGCAACGGCACCATAAAACTTGATTTTCTTTTTTTGTATAGAATAAATCATTCTAATTTGACACTATCTCATGGAGATTATAATTGGATTTAGTCTATGACAATGCAAATGCATGAGTCATACAAGTAGTAAAAATGCATGTACGTCTAGATATCAATCCCACGGAGATTAACAAGAATTGAATTACTAACTACCCAAACTATTAAAGATTTATACTATTTGAACCATTTAAAATGAGTTTTTAGATACTAACTAAAAGATAACAAAAATTCAAGAACTCAAACTCTAAACAAAATTCAACTAAAATCCACAAAGATAAATAGGACTGGTATGCTGACACTAACATAAGGTATTGTGGTATGATGACACTAACCATTTAAATAGGACTGGTATTGCTAACTACCCAAACTATTCAGGTTTCTTGCAGATGCTGACACTAACATAAGGTATTTTGGTATTGTCAAATTCTGTAGACTTATCTAATCATGACTTATTTTTAGAGAAAAGTTGAAATATGTCAAGTATCATTAACATGTAGCCTTGGATATCTTATTATAGCTATACCTTTCACCACTTATATTACCTTAGTTTCCTAGAAATATAAGATCTAAGTGGTTACTAGTAGTTTGAGCTATCTTATAAGAATTAGGTATTTTTCTCTCTATACTTCATACCTATTATTGATGTCTACATATCTCTTGCCTCCCAAGACATTGGTGTTGCAAGTCTGCAAATGATTGGTGCTTCTTCCATTAAATTATAGAATTTTTTATTTCTTTGATTGGATCTAAGCCATCATGGTGACATCGATTGCTTGATAGATTAAGGTGATATCTCTGATGATTTATCTAGAAAATCGCTTCACTTTCACATCTTTGAGTAAAATGGGGACTTATCTACACAAACTGACAGAGTTCCCTTGTTCACCACTTTTAGTTTAATATATTTCCTAAATAGATTGTTCCTAACCCTCGGAAATTGACTTCTATGTGTTATTCAGAGAGCCTCCCAGAAATAAGGGTAGGATATAATAAAATTTGGGTGTTCGGTACTTACATGGGTAATAAGTATTTTAAGTACACACTAGTCCATTAGATTTAACATTCTACTTCCAAGGAACTCTCACTGATTCCTACAGAAAAGAACATACTCAACAGCTAAATCAATTCAACAATGATCTCATTTAAAAATAACTAGATTACATACACCCTAAGGACTATGTATAGTAATGAACAAGGTGATTGCAATTAACTAAATCATTAGATTTCATGTGATTTGTTCTTGTTTCAAAAATAGTACTAGTACATCATAAAAATTAAACAATACTTATTCAAATTCACACTTCTAACAAGTGAATTCCAGATCTAAAACAAAGCAACTTAAACTAATGCTAATTTACTCTAGATCTATGCTAAAAGTAGAAAAGAAAAAAATCAAGTGGAGTCATCATCCACGAGTCTCCTAGGTCACTTTTCTAACCCATCTTCATGAAGAAGAATACATTTTTAGATAGTCTATGCTAGTAATAGCTTCTAAAATTATTTTTATAAAATCCAGAATGATTGGCCGAACTTCGAATTCTTTGTAGCGATCTCAAAATATATATTTCTTCTTATTTCTCACTCATAACTAAATTTTGATGTCACGACCAATTTTGAAGTCATGGCCAATTCTGTTGTCAAGACCAAATTATGATGTAAAGACTATTTTTTGATGTCACTGCCAATTCAGCTGTCAAGACAAATTCTGATGTCACGACCAATTTTAATGTCATGATAAGATTTCTATCTTGGGATTCTTCACTAAATGACTTCTTTGTTGCGATAGTAATTTTCTTGTCATGACCTTGCATAGATCATTCTCTCTTGGCACTTGAAAAACATATCACAACTAACTTTGTTTTTCTTTCTTCTTGTTGTTGGTTGCAACATCATTCATTGGTTGTGACTTAATTTTCAATTATTCTTCAAATTTTTGTCGTAATAAAGTTTATTTTGTCGTGAAATAATTGACTTAACCAATTTTTTGGTTTTATACTACTATTTTTCTTCTTCTAACTAAAAACCTACAGAACCATAAGAAGAGTGAATTTTTTTTCTTCAGCCATGAAATACATCCCCTAAATATGAAAACATGCCAAGAAAATAGACTAAAACATCGATGATATTTTGGCTCATCAACCATCAAGACAATGAAAGACATGTTGTTTAATAGCCTAATCTTTACTATACCTTTGGGGATTAGTGGTAGTCAACTATGATGGCTAGTTATTCTAATATTATAACATAATTTGTACAAGTGAATTATTTTGAGTTGAAGTCAATCTTTATAACTATGGTGAAATAAAAATAGTACAATGAAAAATTTTAGAAGATATGAATAACTATGTTGTAATTTTCTTTTAGTTGTGCAATATAGAGAAGATGAAAGGAGTTAGTTTGGATGTAAAATAATTATGATTTTTTTTTATTTCTTTGAGAGAAAAAGCTATAAGCTAGTTCTAGTACTTATCGATAGGTTTGATTTAGAGTTAAGATGAATTTTTCCAAACCTTTGTTACCAAGTTCTTTCTACCACTAATTACCTTTCAACTATAAAAAGAGATAAGTCAATTTTGATAAAAGGAGTATGAGATGTTATTTGATGCTTGACACAAATAAAAAAAAACATTAAGGGAGCCTATAACATCGATTTGAATTGTGATTCCAAACTCACATTTTTTATTATGAGCAAAACTACATAATGAGGTGCATGATTAATATGGTCTCAAGTAATTCTATTATGTATAAATCACCCTAAGAAATACATTATCTATTTGAAGAGCTAGCAAATAATAACTTCTAAACTCTAAATCATTGAGTATTTAGAAGAAAGCAAACTGGAGAATTAGAGTTGGACAGAATGACCACCATGGAGGTCAAGATGGATATATTTTCAAAAAGTTTGGATCCCAAAAGAATAAATAGTTGAGTATGAGAGAAATTTCTAATTCAAAATAGTATGAAATAGTAAATTTTGACATTTATATCAAATAGAGGAAGCTAATATTTTGTAGAATAAAAGGTATATATCCTGACCCAACAATAATGTCATTATATACTACTATCCAAATTTGAGAAATAATAAAAACTTATCATATGGTTGTTTTAAGAATATATAGCAAAATATTAGCCAATTTCAAAAAAGAATTTGAGAATATCTCAATAGGTTGTCAATTTTAGAAAAATTTTGAGAATAACTTACTGTGTTATTAATTTCAAGGAGCTTCAAGCTAGAGGAGTTAAACGGGCCGGCCCGGCACGGCCCGACCCATTTTTTTAGGGCACAAACGTGCTACCGTGCCGGGCACGACACGGTTCCTGTATCGTGCCCAGCCCGGCACGGTTTAAAAACATCCGGGCATGGCACGGCCCATAGGCACGGCAGGCCGTGCCGTGTCGGGTAGGCAGAAGGGACCGCGGGTTAGGATCCAATCAGACCTAACCCACGGTCTTTTTTTCGGGAGGGGCCGGGTCACGCCCACGCATGCCCGCGTAAAACCGGCACGGGAAGAACCCATGCCACCGTGCCTGGCCCGAGCCGTGCCGTGCCCACGGCTCGTGCCTAGCCCAGGCATGGTTTAAAAATGTGCCGGACCGGCCCAGGCACGACCGAACCGTATCGTGCCTCGTGCTTTCATTAGGTACCATTGATTCCACGAAATATCTCTTAAAATATCTTGCATGAAATCTTTCTCAATTTTAGATTGGATTGAGATCTAAGGTTGGTATAACAAACTTGTATGTAATGAATACATAAGATTATATAATTTATATTTGTGTTAATAGTATAGTTTGGATATTGATAGATATGGTTGTTTGTAATTAAAATTTATGATTTTCACTATATCATAGATTTATGTGTGTTGATTGTGATAGATGGTAATAAGTATATTATAAGACATACTCACCCAGTAATGTAAGAAGGAAATGGTATCACTTCTAATCTTAATGATAAATACTTATTTGAAAATCCAAGTAAGTAATGGGAGATACATAAGATGAGATGCTTTTTATGGTGATAATACCCTTGTAAGTCAATTCCTTTTATATGATTTCAATATGTGTGATTCATGAGAAGAGATATGTTAACTATTATAAATATGGTGCTTATGAAGTTGAGTGAAAATATATTTATTATCACATCATCTTGTAACTTTAAGATATTAGAGGTTGGATAATAAAAGTGTATATTTGAAACTATCATCAAAGGTAGTTAATGTATTGCCTAGAAAATATAGATATGTGAATGACCCATGAATTGAATAACATATAGCTTTAATAATCAGTAGTGAAATAACAAGGAGATAATTACGATATCATCTTGGTAGTGACAGTCCAAGGTGATGACCATATTATATGTCAAGAGAAAACTAGGATGTGAACCAACCATATTCTACCATTCAACTGAATATTTAACATAATATTGACCAAACACTAAAAAAGAATCATCACTCACAAGTCTACCTACTCAACTTGAGCATCTCATAATATTGACTAATCTCTATATGATTGATATCTAGACTTATATCATTTTCACTACTTGTATGACATGTATACTTGCAAGTTTATGATGAGAGACGCTTATCAAACTAGGTTTTGGGATCATATCATGTAACAAAATATTTTGGTACCCTCACAAAGTAAAAACATTGCTCCTAGTATATATATTAAGGACATTGTGATTATTGGATCTGATATTGAATTAATTTAGTAGTTACAACATCTTAGAGATTCTTTTCATATGAAAGATCTTAGTCATTTGCAATACTTCCTTTGTCTTGAGCTTATGATTACTCGATCTCGTACATTCTTACTTCTACACATATACATGAAAGAAGTGATTTCATTGGTTGGGCTCTAATCGAATAACGTTGTTCTCACCCCATTAGTGGTAAATCTCAAGCTTTATCATGAGTTTGAACTACTTGATGATTACTCTCCTTGACATTTCTTTTATTGTGTAACATATCAGTAAATTTATCCAGGTGGCAAGCCTTTAACATCTTCATCTAGATGTTGTGCACTCTATTATTTGATATTCATAGGGCAAAACTTCACATGGTTTGTTCTTTTTGTTGGGGTTAACCGAGATGGAATCTAAAACCCAAAAATAGTTTTGAAATTATTTCTCGAGCCCACAATTAGGTTAGTTAATTTATCTCATGATTAAATCTTTTAATTTTCAATTTAAACTATCATAATGTTGTGGAACAATATATTTTAAATTTTCCAAATCTGAAAAATCATAATACTTTTTAATATATCCCAATTAAATAGAAAATGTTTTTTAAAACAGACAAAATAAAAACAATGTCTAATATTCAATACACCCATAAATTCAAAAGTGAATTTCAAAATATAATAAAAATACGTGTATGAATTTTAAGTTTGGATTTGATACACCTATTTCAATTTGTTGGATTTCTAAGCACCCATGCAAAGCCTCCACAACAAGTCCTCCACAAGAACCACCTTGAACCTCCACATGAACCACCACAATCCTTCTCACGAACCACTAAAAATTTCTGCATGAACCAACCTAATTATTCTCATGAACCATCACAAACTTCCACACAAGAAACCTTGGTTTTCCATGAATAGAAGACTACAGAAAATCAATTAGGAATATCTAATTAAGGAGACTAACCCTTAGATCCTTAAAAGTTTTCGGAAACCAAGTTCCTTCTGAAAGCTCTCCTTGTCCATTTTTCTTCAAGCTCAAAGTTAAAAATGATTTTTCAAAAAATTGTTTGTTTATAAGAAAGGCATTTTCAAAAACGAGACTAATAACTCATGTTTCAAAAACATGAATGTATCCCATTTTTACAAGAGAAAAGAAGTGGCTGTCTGTTTCCTTTAGTGTTCACTTGTAGCTCCTAGAAAATTGGTATGTGCTTGTTTTTTTCTTCCTAAAGCATGCATGCTTCGTATTTTATTTATATATGAAAAAAGGGTCACCAGATTTTTCCTTTCAAAAAATAGGATTATGACTATTTCTTTGAAGTGTGGTATCCACCACACTCAAAGAAATATGTTTTCCACCTAACATTTTTTCCTAATTTTCTTTTATTTAAAAATGATTATTCCATACACATTTAATGTGAGCTTCACATTAACATATATAGTTGTGATATTAATTAACTAAATTACTTACACGTAAAAAAGTTACAACACATGTACATTACTAAATTGAATCAAATATTTAATAAAAAATATCTAGTCTACCCAACCCAGATAGACACAATAATCTCCTCATTCACCATATTTGGGTAGACTAAGATAGATTTATAGTTTAAATTTATAAATCATATGTCACAAAAGGTTTAGTTTCCCCACATGCTTCAGATTCCAAAATTGATTTTCATTCCTCACATAAGAAATAGTTTATTGAGAATTTAATTTTTTTTGCAAAATTAAATTTCTATGAAAATTATCTATTTCTTGATAATTATCCAAGACTTCTAATTTTTCCATCAAGTCATGAGCTTCCACTTAATCATAATGATCACCAAGTGTAACTAGAGTAAAAATGTTATTTTTTTATTCTAACTCATAAGTTCCCCATTGATCTATCAAATTCTTTAGAGCACTTGAAATAAAAATAGTACCCAAAGGGATTCCTCTGAGAATCCTACTTCTCTAAGAACAAGCACTTGAAGAAATCATATTAATTAGTCTCGATCTCCTAAAAAGATGGGATAAACAATACATTCATATGACACTTAAGTCATACCGACTATCCTTCTATTACTAGGCAACTTTGGGATAATAAGTACAACTACTTTTCTATAGAAAATGGTTCATCCACACATATATATTCGGGTCTATGCTACTCAAAATCATTTCTTGTAATTTTTTTTTTTGCAAAATACTTGCCCAATCCAAACTAACTCTAAATTAGTTAATATACATAAAAATTGGAATGCCCCTTTTACCCCTCACTTTTTTCAACAGCTTTTTCCAATGTTTATTAGTCTTCTCTAAGACTATCTATATTAACCATACTATCCAATATTTCAATTGATAACAATTCGCCCAAATAATCAGGACATCCATAAACAATTGGCATCTCATGTTTGTCTCTAGGCAAATATTTCTGATGCCAACTATCCTCATTGTCTTGCAAATTCTCATAATGTCTAATCCCTAGTCCATGAGCATAGACACAAAAACTAATTAAAATTTAAAGTGATGTTTAAGGTGACCATCAAAACATAGCACTTGATCACTCTCTTAACTAACTTTGTTAGACAACTCAACAATTTATTTTTTGTTTTTTAGTTTCAATTCTGATACCCAAGTCAAATAAGGTTGATTATTTAAAATATTTATATTTTATTTTCTACACAATTCCATCTAATTATTTATTTATTTCTCAAAGAAGTAATTCAATCTCCAAGTTTGAACAAATGAAATATCTAATTGCTTTGAAATTAATTATTCTCACTCAGATACCCCTCGTTGGGTTTGATCGAGATTAAGTACAAAAAACAAAGAATAGTTTCAAAACTATTTCTCAGATCCACCTTTACGTTGATTAATGTATCACATGATTAAAATTTTTAATTTTAATTTTAAACTATCCCAACACATCATAACAATATATTAAAATATAATTCATGTTTTGGTATTTTAAAAGTACATTCAATTTAAAATTTTAAACTATGACCCTTTTTCAATTTATCCTAATTAAATTGAAAATGTGTATTAAAATTTTCAAAACCAAAAATATTTAAAAAATAAACTACCCCAAATTAAATTATATAATTTTGAAGAACATAAATTATACATTCTCATCAAAAATATATTAATATCAATTATTAGTAACCACCCAAATACCCTTGTATCTACCTAGTTTTGGTTGAATATACACTTGCATAAATTATTAGTAATATGTCTTGAATTGATAGAATACTCAACATATTGAAAAAATAAAACACACAAAATTAAAATAATGTTTAATGTCTAATAATCCCACAAATTCAAAAAAAAATTGCAAAATGTAATAAAAATGTCTAGTATTAATTTATATTTGAAGTTTTATCTTTCTAGATCTGGTGCTCCTATTTCAATTCATTAGATTTGTGAGCAAACATTTGCAGCCTCCACAACACATCCTTAAGAGTTTTTCATAACCAAGTTCCTTCAAAAAGCTCTTCATATCCAGTCATTAAACCTTCTCCTTCACCAAGATCAAAGTTACAATTTTTTTTTTAAAAAAAAAACCTTATGTATTGAGCAAGCCATTTTCAAAAATGAGATTGAAATCTTGTTTTTAAAAAATGAGATTGACATCTCATTTTTCAAAATTATGTTTATATCCCATTTTTACAAGAGAGGAAGAGGATGTCCCCTTCCTATTATTTTCAAGCACACACCCTACCAAATTGACATATGCTTGTTTTTTTCCTTCTCAAAACATGCACACTTCCTAATTTTTATATATGAAAAATAGGACATCCCATATTCCATTTTGAAAAATGAGGTTGTTCCATTTTTTTGAACTGTGGTACCCCACTCAAAAATATATGTTTGCCACCTAATTGTCTGTGTTTTTCTCTTTTTAAAAATGATCATTCCATGCACATTTAATATAATGTTAGCACCCCACAAAGGTCCGCATTAACTTAAATAACTGACATTAATTAAAAAAGATAATTCCACATACATATAAATAAATACACACACACACACACACACACACACGTGTGTGTGTGTGTGTGTAACTTCTAATTTTGAAAAGGCTATAATGATGCTAATTGGGGTAAGTGGGATATAGTGGTGATGATTGAGCTAGATATGTAAATACTCATTGTTCTATTAGTAGATGGTACATGTTCTTAGGCAATGCACTCATTTCTTGGAAGAGTAAGAAACAAGAAAGAGTTTTAAAGTCCTCCACCTGGGGGCTGTTTGATAAAACACTTAAATTATTCAAACCATTGAAAATTAAAATTTTCAATGGTTTAAAATTTTAATTGTGTTCGATAAAAAATGGTGTGAGTTGAAAATTTAAAATATTAAGTGAAAAAACATGGAACATATTAAGTAGATAGATACCTACTTAATGTTGAAGGCTGAAAATTTTCAACGATTTTTTTTAAATTGCCAATTTATTTTTTTTACTTTCTTTTTTATCTTCTCACGCTACAGTTCAGTTTGTGAATATGTCTTCTCATCCTCCTTTCTCCGCCACCACAAATCCTAATCATAATCCTCTTTTATGATTAATTTAAGAGAGAATACCAAATCAACTAGTTGTTCATTAATTTTTGTTTTTATATAAAAAATTTGGATAGTTTTAAAGAGTTTAGATTTTATTAGCTATTTTTTAAATATTTTTATATATTTTTTGGATTTATAATTTATTTATGGATATGTTTTTAGGGATTTTATTTTTTTTAATAATTATTAATTTTAGTGAAAAAAAAATTCTATTAGAAATTCTATTTATGTTAAATAATATCTAATACAATGATAATAAAGGTAAATATGAAAAATTCCTCATTTTCAGCATTCAGCCTTCGGCATTTATAGTTATCAAATAATATATTTATATTCAGCATTCAATTAATAGTAATTTATCAAATAGTTTTTCAATACAAATTCAACGCTTATAAAATTCAACCTTAATTTTTCAGTACTTACTTTTTTCAGTTTTATCAAACGGGCCCTTGGTCTTAATATCATGTTGTCTTATGCCTTCTTTGAAATCACATGACTTATTGATTAACAAATTAACAATTCTTGACCTACCATCATCAATTTGAGTGGATGTTATAAAAATAATATAGGATGAGTTAATATATTATTCATATATCATATACAATTTATGTTATATATATGCATAGATATATAGTGTATATATGGATGTATAAATATAATATATTTATATACTTAGTATATGCATTATATATGTATATTGTACATTATATATATATATATAATCATATATCATTTTTTTTATTTTTAAAATGACTGTGGGTAGGATTTGATAGGGATTCAGAAGACATTCATTTTAGATTGAAACATAAATCATCTTTAACACCAGGTTGCCAAAACTAACCCATACTTCCATAGGTGCCACATGTTATTCATATGTTATTACTTGAAATTCATTTTAAAAAAAATTATATTTTGAAACCTCAATATATGTTGGGGACCAACTGAGACAAAGCTCAAAAATTAAAATTGGTTTCGAAATAATTTCATGGTTCAATAAAGTTAATCAATTTGGCATTAAATTTTAAATCTATTAATTTTGTCCATTTTAAAATTTTACCAAGATTGTTGATACCAAATAATGTTTCAGCTTTTATAGATTTTAAAATTGGTTTCAGCTTTTATAGCTTTTATAGATTATATATATATATATATATATAATTATTTATTTGTGTGTGTGTGTGTGTGTGTGTGTGTGTATTAAATCCTAAAATTAACAAAAAGCACATGCACTAATATATTCTACCTAAAAATGATACAATATTAAAGTTCATACAATCACAATGTTAAGATGGAAAAGTAAAATGTAATTAAAAATATGTTAAACTATTAAGTTTATTTTCTTAAATTCAGTATTCTTCCTAAGATTTTTGAGTACCCATAAGCATAACATAAACACAATATTAATACAACACAAATAAACTCCTCCTCTTGGATACCATACAAATACATATACTTCTTCTACATGCCTTCGTATGCAAAAAATAACGAGAATAAACTAATCCTTAAACTTCTTCCCACCACGAAATTATTACAAAAGCTTTGTATAAGCTTCTTTAACAATTGTTACCGTAAAATAATGATACAGCTAAAAAGAACCACCTAAATAAAAATGATATAGAAACTTTGTATAAGATTCTTGTTTTCTTCAGAAAACCAAAAGAGAAAAACCACGCAAAAAGAAAACAAGAAGGGTTTTCATTTTCTTTAGAAATATTGAACACACAGTCACGCACCATGAGCTCCTCACAATGCCAAGAGACTTTGTTTATTTCAGAAAAATCACAAAAAGCATGATTTTCTAAAAATATTCCATGTGTGATTTGTCTTTGTTCCCTTCTAATTTTTGCAATTGTTTTCAAAATAGTTTTTATATAAAAAAAAATTATCATTAATATTTTAATTGTTAATTCCACCTAATTTAAGTGACAACATCCATGTTCTCTTTTAAATTAAATTAACATTAAATCCAACTCAAACAAAAGAAATTTAATCTAAACCAACAAAAACAAACTCAAATTGCCAACCCTAAGCAAACCCTATAATCTCTCTTTACCCTATTTAGGCTGATCAAGACATATCTCTAGTTTAAAATTAAGAAGTCCAAGTCTCAAAGAATTTATTCTATTTTGTAAACTATAAAATTAATTATCATTTTCTCATATGAAAAAAAAAAATTCCTAGAAATTAAAATCACGCACACAATAACTCAAGACTTCCTTTTTTTTTTCCTGATCCATTAACTTCCCCTTGGTACAACTGATCTCCAAGAGTAGTCGAAGTAAAAATTTTAATTTTTACTTCTAGCTCATTAAATTCTTCTTGATCAGTGTGATCCTTGGAAGAGGTTGGATTAAAAGTCATTTCATGGGGGATTCCTCCTAGATTCTTACTTGTCTTATAACAATTATCTGAGGAATTTAAATCAACCATCCTCAATTTCGTTTGATGATAGAGTAAAAGTAACATAGTTACATGACTTTACCTAAACACATCAACCATCATCCCATCAAATATTCTGCCTAAAAATGGCAAAATATTCAAATAAATTAAATCACATAATTTAAATATCCAAAATTCATGCAACCACAATTTCAAGAATGAAACATAAAATGTAATTAAAACACCTTAACTCATGAAGTTTAATTTCTTAGATCTGATATATATTCAAAAGTTTTCATTTACTCACGAGCACAGCAAAAATACGACATGAACAATTTTCTCTTCATGAACACAACACAAACATGGACACTTCCTTCACAAGCTCTCATGTACAAAAGAATAATAATAAGAAATCACTTGTAAACTTCTCCTTCCCACCATAAAATTATTATAGGTGTTTTATATAAGATTCTGTAATAATTGCTACAGAATAAAAATGATACAGAGGAGAAACTCCACAATAACAAAGATATATAAGCTTTGTATAAGCTTCTTGTTTTATTTAGAAAACGAGAAAAGAAAAAACACACAAAAAGAAATGGGAAGAGTTCTCATTTTCTTTAGAAATTCCAAACATACACCATGTGCATTACATTTTACACCAAGCCAAAATACTTTGTTTATTTTAAAAAAATCATAACATGCATGATTTTCCAAAAAAAAAATTAGTTTTAATTGTTAATTCCACCCGATTTATATAAGAGCACTCATATTCTCATTTAAATTAAGTTAATACTAAATCCAGCCCAACCTAAATAAATTAAATCTAAACAACATAACAAACCTAATTTGCCCAACCAAGACATATTCAACAAAACAAAAAAATTGGCCTTTTGGAATCTATTTTAATTTTTTTTAAAATATACTCAAAAAATATAAAATATTTTTATTTTGGGAACTCAAAAATTAGAAACCCAATTTGCTCTAAATTAAAAAATTCTAGGATGTTTTTGAATTCCAAACATACCTAGCAAAATCACTTTTGATTTTAAAAAGCACCTTCATTTTAAAATTAATAGTTTTACACACACGCACACACACACACACACACACACACACACACACACACAACTCTTAATTATAAAATAATGAAACCTAATTTGAAAATCAAAAAGTAGTTTCACTTGGCAATTTTCGAATTCTAAAACTGAACAAAAAAAATTTGATTTTATAACGTCAGGGCAAAATTGAGTATCTGATTTTGGAACTCCAAAATATAAATATTTTATGTTTTAAAGTATGTTTTTAAAATATTTTTAAAAATACCAAATTATAAATATTATGTTTTGAGATATGTTTTTTAAAAATTTTAAAATCAATATCAAATTATAAATATTTTAATTTTGAGGCCTAAAATATAATAGTTTATTAGGAAAATTATGTATTGGGACTCATATTCAAAAATATTAATGATTTGTTTCTCAAATCAAAACATTTTATTACAAAGTATCACCACCAAATATAAAATATTTATATTTTGAGACCCAAAAATCAAAAATCTAATTTTGACCAACTGCGTCAATATCTAAAAAAAAAAAAATTCTAGGTAGTTTTTGAGTTCAAAAATTGCACACAAATTCGAAAATGTTTGGTGGGTGATATTCAAATTTGAAAACTTAATATTTTATGTTTTGAGATAATTTTTACTAAAATTTTTTGATTTGTGGATAAAATCCTAACTATTTTTCTAATTTGGAATAGGATGTCAACTAAAAACTTAATTTTCCTTTTTTTTATGTATTTTTTTTCCAATTTTCTTTTTTAAAAATCCCAACTTTATCAGCTCTTGCAGTAGTCGTAGTGCTGGGTTCTTGTTTCCGTAAGTGAATGAATTGATACATGATCCTTCCACAGCGATGCAAAACTATGAGCCAGCTAGTAGTCGTCCAAGCGTCTTTCATTGTCCATGGCATCTACCGAGATAATTATGTCATGAGTGAACTTATTGCCTTTTGTGCTCTATCTCGCAATGGTAACCTTGCCTATGCTTCTCTATTATTTAACGAAGTGGAAACTCCCAATTCCTTCATATACAACACTCTTATTAAAGGTTATTCAGGCAGTTCACAACCTCACTTGTCACTGAACTATCTTGATCTCATGTTAAAAGATAATGTAAGACCCAACAATCTTACTTTTCAGTTCATTATATTGGCCTGTGCCCATGCTTTTTCGATACGTTTAGGCAAGCAGATGCATAGTTGGGCATATAAGAATGCGTCATCCTTTTCAGATGGGTATGTTCAAACTGCAATTTTGCGGTTATATGAAAAATGTAAAATTCCGAGTGACACGCAGAAAGTCTTCGATGAAATTTTTCTTCCAGATGTTTTTCAATGTAACGTGCTAATGAATGGGTTTATTCAATGTGGTCTAGAAAGTGAAGCTTTGAGGGCTTTTAGAGATATGCTAGTTATGGCAATTGAACCAGATGAGTTCTGTGTTACAACAGCACTGACTGCTTGTGCACGCTCTGGAGCTCTTGCGCAAGGGAAGTGGATTCACGACCACATAAAAAAGAGAACATGGTTGGAGAATGATGTCTTTGTTGGGACAACCCTCATAGACATGTATGCAAAATGTGGTTTGGTATACATGGCAGTGAAAGTATTTGAGGAAATGCCTAAAAGAAATCTCTACTCTTGGGCTGCCTTGATTGGAGGATTTGCAGTGCATGGGTTTGCATGGAATGCAATTCATTGTTTGGAGATAATACATGTTAAAAATAGGCTTAAGCCTGATGGGGTAGTCCTCCTGAACGTGTTGATGGCTTGTGCCCATTCAGGGTTGCAAAAGGAAGGCCTATTTTTGTTGGAAAACATGGAAGCCAGATATGGAGTCAAACCTAAGCATGAGCATTATAGTTGTATGGTTGATTTGCTATGTAGGAGAGGTCGTTTGGATGAGGCTATTGAGCTCATAAAGAGTATGCCCATGAACCCACTTCCTTCAGTTTGGGGTGCTTTATTAAATGGTTGTAGAATTCATAAGAATGCTGAACTTGCAGAGATTGCTGTTAAAAAGCTTGAGTGTATTGATGAAGTGGAATCAAATTGGGCTCTTCTTCAGTTATCACATGTTTATATGAGTTGCAAGAGAAGTGAAGATTCCTATAGGGTTCATCGGTTGATTGGTGACAAAAGGATGAAGAAGACTCCAGGATGTAGTTTAATAGAGGTTGATGGAATGGTATATGAGTTTGTTGCTGGAGACATGTTGCATAAACATATGGAACAAATACACGCGGTGCTTGAATTGCTTCTTCTTCATGCCTTTTGTACAATACATTGAAGTACATTTGATCTCACAAAAATATAATTGTCAAATAGAAAGAACAATGAATCTTATATTTTATAGTGAAACCTGCTTAGATTGAAAAATGGTTGGTTGCTGCATGCACTGCTCAATGTATCAAGGTGTTCATTTCAAAAAATGTGGAAATCAAATATATTATATTGCCAAAATATATGAATATCATTGATTTTGCTGTTTGAATATGCTGGCGTATAAATGCTTTCTCAAGCTCCACAAGGTGTGATTATGGCAGGGTCTAAATCATTGAACACAAAAATATTCTGATATGAATTTTAATCCACATAATGCCTTATATTGAATTGTTTTTTTCGGCAATGATAAGTCATCTTCTAGTTAATCCCCCAATCTTTTCCACTTTCATCTAGAGGATTCAAGATGCCTTCTTCCCATTGTTCAACATGTTGAATTAATCATCCATTACCTTTGGCTTTTGTGCCCTAAGAATCTTGATTGTTTCCATCAAATGATTTTTGTTATCTTTAACAGTGGCATAGTGATTTAAAATTTGTAATCCAATTCCAGCATGAACATGACTGAAACAATTAGAAATGGTAGAATTTGTCGTGCTATTTCATGCTATTGAAATCCATTTTACATGTTTTAGAGCAACATTTTTCATCATTATGTCTACTCCATGGTTTGTGTTATACTGAAGTAAATGATTGAGCAAATGATGGTGATATCATAGTAATGCATCTAAAAGGTTTGCTATAGGTAATTGGAATATCAAGATCATAAGGTTTTGTTGCAGGATCATCCAACTTATCAAGAGTCTCCTCCTTGCTTTGAGCAAAATACATGTGTTTCTTTTTACCAGAATAAACTTGAAGTCTTGAATAATCAAGTCTCTATACTCCAACTCATTCTGAGTTGTGTTTGTAATTGATTCAGTAGTTATCTACTCCACTAAATCTAATGGCGCTTCTTTTTTCAGGAAAATCTAATTTTTCTAGATTCAATTAAATTTATACTTAGTGATACATATGATGTTGAGGGTGTCAAGTTGGCTGGACGGCTCGTGCACGACCCAATTCAATTGTGCCAAGCTTGACATTGCTCGTGATAAGGCTCTTGCAGTGTTGGGCTGACACTCAATGTGCCTCATGTCATGTCAGGCAAGGCTACATGCCTTGCACGTCAGCATGACATGCGGCAAGATTGATTTTTTTTTTTTAAAAATAGTGATTTACAAAAAAATGGCCTACTCAACCAATAGGTCATTTTTTTGCCCGTTTGGACCCTTGATGGCCAGACATTGATTGTGGCAAGACAATGCGTGTCATTGTCATGTCAAAAAATATATATTTTTGGATTGTTAATGTTGAGTTAACGGATTGATTTCATTGACTCAAATATTAGAAATTCTATGACTTTCATCTTTGTCCTATAAAATATTTAAAAAATAAAAAATATTTTTTCTAATCAATTTTTTTTATAAATATCTAATTTATTTTTTTATTTTTCATAGTTAATCTATATATTTTTTTTCTTTTATTCTCCTTTTATTACTCTTAAACTAATATTGTGGTTTATTTTTTTAAATTTTTTTAATATAATTTATATTTTTAATTTTGCGGATCAGAGTGTTGGTGATACTTTATTAAGGTACATATTAAGATTGAATTTTAATTAATTTATTTTATTTAATGTTATAAATAAAATAAAAAATTAGGTAAAAAATAAAAAAAATATTTCTTTTATTCTCTTACTTTCAATATAATGTTGCACATTAAAAAATAATAAATAGTGAATTTAATAAAAATAAATTAAATTTAATCTCAGACATATATAATAAGGACCACCTGATTAAAATGTTTGAGGTTGAAATAAAGTTATCTATCATAGTCTTGATCTATTTGTCCTAAAAAGTTAATAATAAGTAAATTTTAGTAGTATTAATCTATTTTAACATAATTAAAAATTAAATTATTAAGGATATCGATTAACATTTGACATAAAATATTTATTGTAGAATATATATATATATATATATATATATATATATATATATATATATATATATATATATATAAGAGTACTTGTGGGAGTGATTGTCTTAAGAGATATGTTAATTAATGTACCGAAAAATATAATAAATTAGATCCAACTTGTAAGTGAACCCAACTTAATTATGAAGTTTTTGAAGTTGATATAATTTTAGGTTTATTGACTCTATTTATCACAATAAGCTTGGCATTTAAATTAATTAGTAATTAATTTGATTATCATAGAATTTTTAGGTTCACTACTATGAATGACATCAAATATTTTAAATTAAAAAAACAATTAGTTATTAATAAACTTAGCTAACATTATAGAGTACTGTCCAAGGTGTTTGGCATTTAAATTAATTGTGATAATATATTATTTGCATATTTCATTGTTCATTATGTTAATTTTATGTGAATTTAAAAAAAAAATAGATTTTCCTAAGTCCCTTCCTCCTCATGGCGATCCCATCATATATAAGTGTCTAACAAAGATTTTTAAGAAATATGATATTTAAAATAAAATTTTTAGTATTATATTTAATAATACTTCAAATAATGGTATTATTATTAACATGTTTGACAAGATTATAAAAAACAAATGCATAGTTGATATTATTCATATTAGATGTATATGTCACATGATTTATCTAATAGTATAAACATGAATAAAAAGTATTTTTCTATTTTAGAAAACATAATAAATTTATTAAAATATTTTAAGATACCCAATAGATAATGAGTTCTACACTACAATTATCAGTAGGTCAAAAAAAAATTTTAAATGAATTTGACACAGTTGGAATTATATTTATATGATATTAGAGTCATGTGTGGCTATCAAAATATGATATTCGACTATGTAAATATTAGCAGTGATGAACTTATTATTGATTATTTAAACTATAAGACAAGAATTTCATTTTTAAAATTTTTAAATATTTTTTATGAAATCATCAACATGTATTTGTCTGTGCACATTTCTATCAAGTATTTAAAATATTAATTTTAGTAAATATTAAGAGTGTATATGTAACCTTATTAGTATGTTTAGCATTTATAGAGGTAACCTAGAGGTGTCAAATCGGGCAAGTGGCTCCTACATGATTTGCGACATGACACAGTTAAATCGTGCTTGACCTGACATGGTTAAGCCATGTTTGACCCAGTATGACACATTTAAGTCGTGCCTGACTCGACACATTATGATATAAAATGCCTAGTTTTGGATTGTATCAGCTCGTGGCATAGCTTTTGATGTTTTGGGTTGGTGCAAATCATGCTGCATGTCGGGCCAGACATGATTTGCCATAACTCGGTAGCAAGGTCCATCAGCTAGTTGACTCAGGATCGGCCATGGTTAGGTTTCGGATCATGAATCTCATTTTGTTAGGTGACTGCTCGATGGGTCATTTTTTTTAAAACCTCCTAAGTAAGTTGGATGCAGCTTATGTGGCCGGTCACAATTTTGGCACTTTTTTTAAAAAAAAAAATTGATTCATGTTGGTAGGAATTGGCTTGAGCAGATCGACATGCTCCAGACCCATCATGGGCTGACATGGCTCAACTTGGCATGACATGGCCCAGCACAACCCTGCAATTTGAGGGACAACCATGTTGTGTTGGGCTGCTTGTCTAGTTCCTGTGCTGTGTCGGGCACGACATGGTAAGCCTTCCATGCCATACTATGATGGAATGTGCCGTGTGGATCATAGTGTTAATATGTAATGGGTAGAAAATATATTCAAATTTGCATCTACTTGCAGTAATCAAATAAAAGAACTTGATGATTGAATTTATCAAAAAATTAGATAATATTTTTATATATTACGATACTATGTATGATAGTTATTGTGAGGTTTCAAGTACAAACACGAACATCATATTTGTATTTGTAGACGATGCATTTTCAAGTTAGTTAGTAATGGAAAAATAATGAGATATTCCATTGAATATGAGTGAGATATTTCAGTACATAAGATATTAATTACTCATGCATTCAATTATATGAATTTATCGATTTTGTATAATCTAAGATGACATGTGATTTATTGACTCCTTCGGTATTTATCACAGTTTCGTAGACTATTATTTTAGTGAATTAATATTGTTTTAGATAGAAAATTAATACTATAATTATATATCATAGAAGAATTTAATGCTTAAAGAACTAAGAAGAAGATTCAAATATAAATATTCAATATAGAGTGAAAGAGTTTTAAGTTGATGATGACTTATGTGATGTTATTGAAGCTATTGAATTATAACGTGACAATTTGAATTATACTACTGATACCGATTGATCATTTTTCATAGATATTAAACTCAGTCACTTAGAGAAATAACATATGATACAATGTATGCTTATTTTATTGAAGTATTTATTTTTTTTTTATTTTTTTTTATTATTATTTGTCATATGATACCATAATATTCAAAAATGAAACACGTATATACTTTTTTTTTGAGTTATGATTTTATGAATTGTATACATTTTAATTTACATTGTAGTATTGTGCAATTTATTTTTTATATGTATATTTTTTAAAAAATAGATTTTATTTAAAAAGTTATCTTACTAGGTGATGCCAATGATGTAGCCATGTAGCAACACTTGGTCCAACAAATCAGCACATTACTTTGTGTCATTGTGACAGTTGTGGCACTTGATAGTGCCAATGTGCCACTACCTCTGCCAGCCCAGCATCTACATCCAGCCACATCCTCATAGCCAGCTACTTGGGTTTGTCCCTTGCCCTCTGCCTAGAGATGTCAATTAGGTTGGGCGGCCCGAGCAAGACACTAGGTACGACATGAAAATATCATGCTTGGTTAGACATGATATGGCCTAGAATTGTGTTGGGATCGTTGCCGTTTAAGAAGCACTAACACAAATACGGACACGGGGATTCGACATGGCAGGATACGAGGATACAACAAATTTCAAAAAACTAGGATACGAATATGACTAGGATACGACATGATAAAAAAAATAAATTTAAATATTATCCTTAAACAGGAATTTAAATAAACAAAAAAAATATTCAAATATTATTTTTACAAATATTAAAACACAAACATAAGAAATATTAAAATAGAAGATTAACATTTCCTTCTGAATCAAATAAAACAGCTTCATGTTCAAGTTCATCAAAAGAAAGATCTGTAATCTCAAGAATTCCAGCATTCTCAATATCTATTGAGTTAAAACCATCACCTCCAATATCACACATTTTAGATTCGCCTTAATTATAGTTTTGAGATCTCCCTAATAGAAGTCGGATATTATTATGGACATAAACCAAGTCTTCAACTCTTTGTGGTGTCAATTTGTTTCTCTTCATGGAGTGAATAAAATTATATGTGCTCCAATTTCTTTCACAGCATGATGATGAAGAAGGTTGTCTTAGTAATTTTAATGTTATAGATTGAAGCATCAGTGCAGCAGTTCCATGAACAACCTACCATTTAATAGGACTCTTGTACCACCTGTCATTGATGAAATCACTACTAGAAAAATCTTCCAAATATGTCAAAAAACATAGCATACTCGTCATTTGCTTGTCTCCTTTCACCTTCATTAGAAAAATATCTCTCAAAACATGTTTTTTTCTTTTTCTTACAAATTCTAAATCTGGATGTGGTGGAACACGATCATGAGACTCATCAAGTCATTGTTGACTATAATACCAGCAAATTGAGTTATAACATTAAATATAAAAAGTTAAACATCGTAGAATTTCATTTATATAAAAATTATCTTAGTCTACAATTTAAACTTTTAAGATTAAATTGGATTTAAGGAATGAGTTAAGGAATGTAAATGTGTGTGACTTTTATTCCATCTTCCACAAAGATTTCATTCACAATATAAAAAAACCTACAAGTAAAATTACATAGCAATTCATATAATTTCAAATATAATCAAAACATATAAACTTTCAATCAAAACTTAAAAAATTGAATAATAAATTAAAATCATACCTTGAATTATTTGTGAAGCTTTTATGTTCTTTCTTATAAATAGTTTTCTTCACTTTTTTGATCACCGAATCCTACCACTTATAAATATTGTGAAGGCATGGTTTGTCAGTATCAGCTAATCGAAGTATCTCATAAATGATAGTTGTAAAGCTGATGATATAATCCACATACATCCAAAAGTCTTCATTTATGATTTTATCTTTTACTTCTTTAACTTTCATTAAATCTTCTTTATACATTTCTCATTCTTCACTTATCACTAATTGCTCCAAGCTTTTTTGTTATTATCTTAAATTGTTTAAGCATAACAATAGTTGAAACAAAACATGTATCGGCCACTGAAAGTAACTTCAACTTGCAATGATTATTAAACATCGATAATCTCATTGCATGATTCATAATAAAATTCTTGATAAAAAAGATATCACTTGAAACTTGAGCTATCTAACCATGTTGTTCCATCACATCATCATATCTTGAGTGTGTTTGTTGGTGCACAAATATTCTTCAAAGCAAGATTGAAAGTATGAACCACACATGGCATCCAAAAGTTATGCTGAAATTTTGCTTCCACAATGTGTCCTGCTACTTTGCAAGTTACAGCATTATCAGTTTTAACTTGAGCTACTTTTTGTGGACCAATCTCTTGTATAATGTTAATCAACAAATCAGCTATAAAATGCTTCTCCTTAGTCTCTCCTTCACAGTTTATTGCTTTCAAAAATATTGGTCCACTTTCTGAGACTGCCATGATGTTAATAAGTGGTCTTTTTTGAGCATCTGACTATCTATCACTGCAAATACTCACTCCTTTCTCATTCTAAGTCTTCTTGATTGGTTCCAATAGATTCTTAATATAATTTTTTTTCTTCTGCAATAATATTATTCTTAATGCATTATAGCTTTGTGGGATATAATCTAGAAGTTGACTTGCACTTTTAAAGGCACGAGCATAATAAGGATTTCTTGCAAAGTGAAAAGACAACCCACTAGTGTAAAATATCCTAGCTATCTCACTATCTAATTATTTCATGTGCACCCATATTGAATACCTTTTCAATTGATCTCATAGGCCCCTTTCTCCTTTTTAGATCAATTTCACTAGTACTAGAAGAGGAATTCTCAAAAATAGAATCTGCAATGCTTAATGTGAATAAAGAAACTTGCTTAAGATTAGATTGTTTCATCCTTTGTTTAGATTCCTCCATCATCATTCGCATCTCAACCAAATTTTAATTCATTACTTTAGTACAATATGCAATTCTCGCTCCTTTATTTTTCAACAAGTGAGCTTTGACTCTATAATATAAAACTCTATATATTTGTCTACAAAAATTATATTGAAAAGTAATATTTCCTCCTTTTTCTTTATTCAATTTCACATCTTTTGTGACATACCTCCATAATAAATCATTATCTTCAACATCTTGAATATTTTGTTGATTACTTGAAGGCTCAGAATTACAACTCATTTTATTGTATAATTATGCATGAAAAAAAATTATGCATTTAAACAAAAACCCATTTAATCTAATTTTTTTTCTCCATCGATACAATTAGACAATTTTCATTATATTTTGCATATTTACATATTTTATTAATTCATTCAAAATAAATTATATAACGAAAACTATTATACTTACATATTATATATCACTATATTGCATACTACAAAAATTATGAATATTTAATTTATTTATTTCATATTTTAATATTGCATATTTATCATTATACATAAAATAATGCTCTGAACAAACAATATTTTAATATTACACAAACATTATTTATTTATTATAGTTTGCATATTTATTAAACAAACAATAATAATTAAAAATTAAAATAATAGAATAAACCCCCCCCCCCTTCCCCCCATGTTACTGCTTCAAAAATCCCGAAGCACTTTTTGAAATTCCCCCGCAATAGGCATCGTCGGCCACTCAACGTCATCGGCATCGTCGGCTGCTCCTCGATTTGTTGGAGTTGTTGGAGTAACGCGTTGATTTTATAATACTCAAAAGGTTTCTGACGCGTTGGATTCATATACGACACATCGGTTACGAATTCGACGTGTCCGTCTGATACACCACGTGACATATCGGATACATATCTGACGGGTGTCCGTACCATGTCCACGTGGACACGACTGTACAGTGACGTATTAATGCTTCCTTGATTGTCGTGATGGCATGCGACACATCTCAGGCCAAACTCATGTGTGCTGGTTTTGGCCCGGGTGACCAAACTTGTGTGGGCTAGTTTTGGCCTGGGTGGCCAACTATACGTGGGATGATTTTAGCTCGGATGGCCACCAGACTAGCCAGAACTTAACCTAGAGTAATCTTGAATGAACTATGCTAGCTTGGATATAACATACTAGCATGGACCTGACACAACCTAACCTATCCACGCCTTGCCTGAATTGTCATGAACTAGTATGGCTAGGAATGACACAACATTATCTAATATGACTTGGTATAAGAGAGGTGTCAAATGGGTCAGGCTGGACCGGCCCTTTTTTTTGGGCCCGCCCGGGCTGGTTTGTCGTGCTAAGCATGACACGCTACATTCCCATGTTGTGCCTGGCATGACACTATTCCTTAGAGGGCAAGCCCGATACAGGGTCGTGGCCTGAAAACTGCCTAGGTTTGGGTTTGTTCAGGTTAGCTGGTTCGGGTCGGGTCGATTGAATTTCTACAAAATTAGGGTTTTGGACCCGCGCCATTGTCACCCATCGGACGTGCCGAGCCATCACCCGTCGGATGTCACTATGTCATTCCCCCATTGGGCATTGCATGGTGTGTGGTCACTCGTGCCGTACCCACCTGCCTGGCACGACAAGTGGGCCAAAAACCCTCAGTGCAGAGGGTCACCCGCATGGGCCCGGCCACAGCACTATAGCATGTTGTGCCGAGCCAGGCACGCTTGAACCTTGTCGGGCTTCGGGCCAGGCCCGGGTTGCCCGACCCATTTGACACCTATAGGCATGACCTGACATGATCTGGGAAAACAATTGGTCAACTGGCAATGTCATCTGTTCATTTTTAAAGTCATGTCGATATGATACAACCCTTGTTAGAAATCATGCCATGTTGGGCATGATATTATGGCATGTTTGGGCCTAAAAAATTGGATCATGACACGACCCGTTTGACACATTCACTACTGCGTGGTATCTGGTGACCACTAGGTTGGGTCCCACCATTGTCCATTGCCATTGGGCATTGGCCTTGCCTAGCCAATGGCAATGCCATGCTAGTGTAGCCCTGATGTCGACCTGACATGACCCATTCGACCCATCATGATTTGGCGTGCCTGGTTTAGAAAGGTATGCCATCGGGCCATGTTAGGCTACCTATAATGTGGCCAAAATTCAATGTGAGAATTATAATAGTATGAATTAACAAGTTTAGAATTAGCATATAAGATATACTCTCATAGTTCAAATCTCATATGAGAGATTCCAAAAGAGTACAAGATCAAAAAGTATCTTCATATGTTAGCATATAAAGAATAAGTTATGTTTAAAAAAGTAATATCAATACAAATAAATATTTTATTATTCTTATGTGAATAATATTTGCATCTCTTTTAGGCATTAGACTAATCAAAAAAATTATATTTTATTATATTAGGTGTTATATTGTCAGGTCTTATGAAGATATCATAAATAAAGTAAATACTCAAAATATTTAGAAGTTCAATTAAATGATCAATCTTTATGATGTAAGATTTGAAAATGCTCATGAAATGAAAAGACAAAAAAAGATATTTGGTTGATAAAATAATTTACAATTAAAATTATATTTTTCAAAAATACTTATAGTTGTCTTAGTTAAATATTTATCCGTTCTTTTATAATCTTATTATATGAGGGTAAGCTAACATACAAAGTTTGATATATGATTTTATTATTGATATAGTAAGTATTGAAATAATTAGACAAATACTTAAATATATTGTCATTTTTGATTATTTGTATATTTTTTATTGAATTAATTGTATATTCTTTTATGAAATAATTGAATAATAAAAAAATTATGTTATAAAAATTTTAAAAAAATAACTAAGTGAAATATTCTCTAATAAAAGTAACAAATATTTTAATTAATCTTGAATCTTAACTTTGTTAGATACCAGTATTTCTGAAAGTATTATATCGAATATAATCTTACTCATATAAGTTAGACAAATATGATATGAAGTTTTGTGTGATTTTTTAACTAATAGATCTCATAATCTAGGGTAAAGAAAAATGTGATATAAAATTAAAAAGAAATAACTAAAAAAATATTATTAAATAAAAGTAACAAAAATCTTAATAAATCTTGAATATTAATTCTATTAGGTATTCATATATCTAAGAGCATCATACCGAATATGATCATACTCATATTTATTTGACAAGCATGATATGAAGTTTTAATGTGATTTCTTAACTGATAGACCTCATAGTCTAGGATACAATAAATTTGTGATATTAAATTAAAAATGAAATTATAACTTAGTAAAATATTCTCTAATAAAAGTAACAAATATCTTAATTAATCTTGAATTTTAACTTTATTATATATTTATACGTCTGGAAGTATCATATCAGCTAAGATTTTAGTTTTACTCATATAAGTTTAACAAGTAAAATATAAAGTTTTAGTGTGATTTCTTAACTTATAGAAATCACAATCTATGATAGAAATAATTTTAATATTTGGATCTAAAATTTTCAGATTAGCTAGAGATAAATACTAAGTTGAAAATGAATAAGTAATTGATACAAAACACTCAAACACTTGGTGAGATAATTAATCATATAAGTAAGATCATAAATGGTATTAGATCATTTGAATGTATTAAAATTAATAATTAATCATACTAAGTTGAAAATGAATACTAAGTTTTTTATTGAAGTTTTCTAATCATACAAAATAATATTAATAGAAGAAAAAATGGTATTAAAATTAATTTATCTAGAAAAGTAACCTACAAAAAGAATATTAATAAAAGATCAAATAATTTGAATGTAGTCAACCCAATGTCTTTAGATCATTTATCACTGGCTATTATAATATTTAGAAAACAAAGAAACAAAATAATAAATGTGGAATGATTACATGTGCAATTAATTATTCATTAGTTTAAAGTGGGAAGATGATTCACGTGAGTTATCATAAATAGAGAACGTGGGGTATCTATTAATGTCTTATAGAAAAATTTTATTTATTCATTTTTGGCAAGGGTCATGGGGTACAAATTTTGTTAGAATTATTGGATGACTCTAATTGTTAGTTTTTTTTTGCTCAACAATCATAATGCTCTCTTTGCATTCTCTCAAAAAATAACGACTATTATTACATTTTAATATATTTTTTCTTATAATATATTTATTGTATATAGATTACTTTTTTCATATATATTGACCAGATACGTATTGAATGGTCTAAGAAATTTTTAATTCTTCAATAAGTACATGTGTTAACTTTGTATATGTACTATATGTCTACTTAGAGGTGTTAAGTGGGTCATGCGGCTCAGGCATGGGGCAAGGCATGACTTGAATTAGCCGTGTTTGGCCCAATAGAGCATGGTCTAGATACTTGCCTAGATTGGGGTCGTGCTGGCCTGAGGCAAGACTCGCATGCCTTGTGCTAGGCCAGGCATGACTTGCATGCCTGTTCTGATAGGCAAGTTCCAATGACACGTGACTCGTGATGTGATAACTAACTTGGGTCATAGGTCACTGTCTAATGCGTCCGACATGAAAAATGATAGGCACAACACATTGCTTTTAGTGTCAGAAAAAAAATTAATCTTGTTTTAAAGATCTGACGATATGTAGCCATTAAATGTGTTTCCAATGATTATAATATAAATTTGAAGGCTATTGGATTTTAGTCTTTTTTAAATAAAAAATTTAAATCAATAAAATAAAATTTAAAAATTTTTAAAATATATATTATTTTAATATAAAAAATATTATAAATATTGAATATAAATTTCTAAAATTTTATTTTTTTATATTTTCTCATATTTTTTTTATTTCTCTCTTCTTTCTACTCTCTTATTATGATTTCTAAGGTTGTAAAAAGTGGTAGAAAATGATAATATGGTAGAAAGTCGAATGCAATTGTGGGGTGTGAGTTTATACTCAAATAAATTAATATGGCATTGTTATGGTTATGGTACATTAATTTTTTTATTAATTTTTTTAATTTTGTTATTAGATAATTTTAAATTCTAAAGATAAATGAATAAAATAATAAATAGTTAGTTTGATGATAATGAATTTGACATAGATTTAGATAATAATAATAATATGATGGAAATGTATGATACTAAAATTAGGTTCTCTCTAATGGCTCAATTCAAACCCATTTTCCTAAAAATTTAACATTATAAATTTCAGTTGTATGAACTCATATTAAGATATTAAAAAATTAAAATTATAAAGATTTTAAAGAAGAATCGACATTGTATATATATGTAGAAGTACATGTGACACTAATCATCATAAGAGATACTTTGATCAATGTACTAAAAAATATGATATATTATATCCCAGACAAATCCAAATGAGTGATGAGATTTTAGAAGTTAGATCAAGTTTAGCTTCATTGACTTCCTTCATATACCCTGATGAATTTAGAAAGGAAGACAAAACCAAACTAATAATGATTATGGATACCTAGATTAAATTTTTGGAGGATTCTAAGGTAGTTAGTATTATATAGACATACTTTTGGTTTGCATATTATGTGATTTATTAGTTAATTAGTAAGAATGACATAATATAATATAATAAGTTAAAAAAATAATTAATACTTAAATAATTTAGGAAATATAATGGAGTTATTTTTATGATATCTGATATATGAACTAGTCACAATGATGCATTATTTGCATGTCTTATTACGAAATATATAAATTCAAAATCGAACTTAAAGAAATTTTAATATATGTTGAGATCATTTATTCTCATAATAATCCTATCATATATGGGTGTATAATAAAAATTTTTAGGAAATATAACATTTAAAATAAAATATTTAGTATGCTTTTTGATAATACTTCTAACTATGAAATAGTTATTAATATGTTTATTAAAACTATTAGAAATGAATTTAGGGAAAAATTTTGATTTTATGTGTATGCGTTCTATGAATGACCTAATAGTACATGCAAGAATAAAAGTAATTTTCTCATATTTTTAAAAAAAATAAGAAATTTATTAAAATATCATAGGATATTTAGTAGACAATAAGAGTTTAGCTGTTTCTATTTGTTAGTGAGACTTAAAAAAATTCAAAAGGACGTGATACCATTAAAATTATATTTATCTTATGTTAGAGTCATGTATTAGTTATTAACATGTAATATTTGATTATGTCAATAATAAGAGTGACGAACTTATTATTAACGATTCAAATTGATTTACATGAATTTTATTAATGAAAATTTAAAAGATTTTTTATGATATAAAAAATATATGTTTGCTTTTGCATATTCATCTCAACCTTTAGGTTCTCTACTTGTATTACACTTGGGTATATATGCAATATTAGTAATATGCTAATAAGTATAGCGGAACCTGCATTTAGTGTTATTACTATTGAAATGAAAATTAAATATTAAAAATATTAGTCTTTTATTCAAACTTTGTATTGCTTGGTTGTCTGTATGAATCTAATGGTTAATCTGAGAGGGGTAGAAAACATATTAAGATATATATCCATCTGCATGAACCAAACTAATGAACCTAAAGGCTTTATTTATGAAAAATTAAGTGACATGTTTATATATTATGATACTATGAATGATAGGTATAGCAATACTTTGAATACGGACATGGATATCATATTTGGATGTGATTTTTCTATTCAATTAGCTAAGAGGAAATGATAGGGTCATCTATCGAATAAGAGAAATTTTCAGTACTTAGATATTGATTTCTATTTTATTCTTTCACATGACAATAATAAGAATATGAATATTTTAAGTTGGTGAAACTTATATGAATTCACATATCACATGCTATCTAAGATAACATGTGATATGTTGATCTTTCTGATGTCTAGCATAATATTCGAGTTTATTTTTTTCTGTTGCAATTAATATTATTTTAAATAGGAAATCAAGATTATAATCATATATCATATAAATATTTATATGTATGAAGGACTGAGAAGATTCAAGATTGTGTATTTAGAGTAAAGCAAAAGTGTTGGTGGCAGATAATGACTTATGAGACATTGAGATTAAGAATAGTGATACTATCACTAGTGATATCTTCAGATACATATATAACAATGAAGATCTATATCTGCAACCACACAATTATATTACAGGTACTAATTGATGATGATGATTCATGTTATTTTGGATTATTTTTTTTATATGATATAATATTTTGCTTGTTTTTTGATTTGTTTAGTTATGCTCTATGTTATGTTATTTATCACAATTATACCAAAAGAATCATTTTTTTATTTAAATTGATTTTTATTTTCATTTTTATTTTTCATAATATAAAATTAAAATTTCATAATATTTTAACTATGCATTTAAAATTTCATAAAATAAAATCTTATTATTTTTTCATTTTGGCATGGCTCGGCACGACCCGGTATGAATCTGCTCATTTATGGGCCAACTGGGCCATGCCAGGCCTATTAGAATAGATGTCGTGCCATGCTGGCATGACATTGTGGCACGACCATGCCACACAAAAAATAACCGTGCTAGCAAGGCAATACTCATTTCACACATGTATGTCTACTACTAATATAACAATTGGATATATGCACTGCACAACACTGCATATTAATGCACGTTCAATTGATGCAAACATTAGGTTGACATTTTTAGAATACACATAGAACCAGCAACACGCCGCATCGTCACTACACTACACGGCACACATACATCCCCACATCGCCACTACACTGCACACATACATCCTCACATCACCACTTTATCACACACACACACACACACGCACTGCAATGATTATAAAAAATGTCTCAGGGGCACCTGCTGCACTATAATTTGTTGACTTAGGGTTTGCTCGCGCACTACTGTCACAAAAAATGCATGCTGTCACCACATGGCTTGTTGTTTGGACTTACCTCATTGTGCTTGCTTCACTATGTGATCCTCCCTTGTGTGCGCTTTCACTTTCGGTGTGCACCTCTACCAGGTGCAATTGTTGTGCATTGCACATGCAACACCAGTTGGTTGTTGCATGCACCTTACCTACACACTCGACACTCTTTAAGATTGACAAATTGTGTTTTGATATTATGTCAAATAAATAGAAACGATTAGTACTCAAGAAACAAACAAATTTCAATTTCAATTTCAATTTCAATTTCAATTATCATCAATGGCACTTATGTCAAATAAAATTGTGTTTTGATATTATGTCAAATTTCAATTTCATAATGAAAAGATTAGTACTTTCGTGCAATTCAAGAGAATTTCTAATAGTATAAATAGAAACGAAAAAAAAAATTTGAGATAACTTATAGGTTAGGTATTGCCATCAAGAAACAAACAAATTAATTAAATTGTGACTCATGTATATAATTGATAATAATTGGTGTTGTCCTACATCACACCAACAAATTCATATAGAGTGTTTGGCAATGGCCAAAATGTCATTGTAGAATGTTACATTGTAGGCAATGACAAATCTGATTCCTTTAAGCCATCGCTTGACATTTGTTATTGTTGAATAAGAGATTTAATATTTATTCCTTCCAAAAAAAAAGAGTAAAAAATGTCACATGTAAGTGTGATTAGAATTAGTGTAACTCATATGTTGAGTGTTGCAATCCAAGTAAAGAAAAATAGGGAATAATAAAATAATAAAAAAATAATAAATTTCAATATCCCCATCAAATTGGTACATATATGTGTCATAAATATCTAGCTTGGAGAAAAAAAAATTGTAGTTTCCTAAGTTTTTTTATAAAAATATCTGCTTTCTAATTATTTGTAGATAATATACGTTGTGACTATAGAACTATTTTTAATCTTTTTTTTATATACAAAATATTAAATCTTGATATATTTTATTCACCCATAAAATATTATATTGACAGCAATATTGTGAACTATTTGACTATCATAGTAAAGTATAATTAGTCATATGATTGATAGGTTTCAGCTCCTATAAAAAATAATAATTCACAAGCAATATTGTGAACTATTTTTGTTAATAAATTTCAATATCCCCATCAAATTGTTACATATATGTGTCATAAATATCTAGCTTGGAGAAAAAAAAATTGTAGTTTCCTAAGTTTTTTTATAAAAATATCTGCTTTCTAATTATTTGTAGATAATATACGTTGTGACTATAGAACTATTTTTAATCTTTTTTTTATATACAAAATATTAAATCTTGATATATTTTATTCACCCATAAAATATTATATTGACAGCAATATTGTGAACTATTTGACTATCATAGTAAAGTATAATTAGTCATATGATTGATAGGTTTCAGCTCCTATAAGAAATTATTGATCAATTAAAATTCACAAGTAATTGATAATATAATTTTGTCATATATTTTTGTTAGTGAGTCTAAAATATTAATTTATTTTTATTTTTTTCAAAGATAAAATTATTTCTAATAATAGTACAAATCCCAATGACATATCTCTCATCTATGATTGTTGGAGGTAAACTAGAATATAAGTATACCTCAATTCATCCATGCTCATAATCTCTAAAAAAAATTCACAACTTAAATATACTAAAAATAAATAAATATACTAAAAATACAAGTGATATCTGATCTAATCATTAGATAATTAATTTTTTTTATGATTCTCTTATATTTGAAAGAGTCAATTAAGGTATTAGTACATGTGAATAAGCCCATTAAGTGGTAAGTCAAGCAATGAAAATCATAATATGTCAAACTCATATAAAATATTTAGAGCATATTTTTTTTGGGAATGAAAAATTATATATATGAAATAAGTAACTTCGATACCTAGAAAATATATGAGATATTTTCAACTAATTATTACTAATAATATGAATAACATCAACATATACTGTAAATATTACATATTGTCCTTATCGATCAACATTGATAAAAATAAGAATAATTTGATACATATCTAAAATTAAAAGTTGTAATTGCTTTAGAAAAATTATTAAATCATGTATTAGGAGATTGTTTCCGACCATAAAAAGTATTCATTAGTCTATAAATCATACAAGCATTCATTGGTATAATAAAAGTTGGATGTTTTTGCATAAATACATTTTCATCGACATCATTGTGAAGAAATGTTTTCATAGTATTAAACTTATAAAAGGTCATATATAATAATTACGAACAAAAAGTAATAATCTAATTGTATTTATTTTGACCACAAGAGAAAATATTTCAATAATATTCATCATAAGTATGTGTAATCTTCCTCACTACCAACTTGAACTTAAATTGATCAATCATATTTTCAATTCTAGTCTTCATTGTCTACTCATTTATATCCCATTGCAGACTTATCTGCATAATTCAAAATAAGATATTATGTATTATTGGAGTTGATTGGATGTAGTTCATCCAATATATTCTGTTATTATCTTAAATGACTAAATATTTTAGAAATAATATATTATATTCTATAATTATCAAAAAAAGAAAAAATTAAAATATATAGGATAAAAATGAGGTAAAAAAAAATTATGATAGCGAATGTTTTGTAGAACATAATATTAGCTCCTTTTGTAAAATAATTTAAGTATCAAGTTAATGTTTTGAACTAGATTAATTGGTGTGATAAATGGTTCAATTAAGAGTTGTCATGGATATATTCATCTAGTATATAATTTTAGATTGATATCATCGGGTCTCTCAATCTTAATTTTATCATGAGGAGACTCACAACTTGTGTCTTGTGAGATATTTTTAGTATAAGCATCCTCGTAACTCTCACAACTTGTTTCTTGTGAGATATTTTTAGTATAAGCATCCTCGTGACTCACACAACTTGTTTCTTGTGAGATATTTTTAGTATAAGCATCCTCGTGACTCACACAACAAGTAGTCTTCATGGAATTATGGTTTGATGAGGCTCCAAGAGATGTCTTATAATTGTAGAAGTAGCAGGTGCATGAACAAGTTTAGTTATCATTTTGTGAGAGGTAATAACTAGACCTGATAAAGTCCTATCACTATAGTATAGATGTGATTTCTTGAATTGAATCCTTGAAAAATGGTCCATCCTCAATGAATATGATATTCGTATTTGTAATAATTCTTATGATTTATGAGAGTAATATTTATATATCTTCTGAGTATTGAAGTACTTGATGAATACATACTTGATGACATGTGCGTTCACTTTTTTTATACTGTGAGGAAAATAATGAATAAAATAAGTACATCTAAAAATCTTAACTATAAGATAAAATAGTTTTTATCTTGGATGAATAAATTAATATGTGATCAAAAAATTAGTGGTTAATATCGATTCTTCTAAGAACATTTATGAATACTTATTTGTAGGTGAAGTATTTTAGTTGTATTAACTCTATATATATATATATATATATTCAATTTTCCTATTTTACACATGAGTACCAATACATAATATCTGATACATTATTTTATGTTTTTCAAAAACTAAAATATTAATATGAAGTATATTTTAAAGCTTTATCATTTCTTACTATTTTAATATTATATTTAAGTTATATTTTTTTTATATGATAGAATTTTATAAAAATAAATAAAATCTGAAATTTTCTTTAAAAATAATTAATTATGTATATTAAATATGATCATCAATAAAAATAACAAAATACTTCAAATTACTATGGGTGATATTTCAATAAGGCTCTCAAATAAGTTAATGAATGAATCAAAATAAGTTCTTACTAATATTCTAATAATATATTAGATAATAAATTCTAGTATATTTTTTTAATTGATATGTCTCATTGTAAATAGAAATTATATTTCATATTTTGTTTCATATTATTTAATTTATTCAATAATAAATGTCCAAGTTAATATTGTATAACAAATTAATAATAATCAAATATCCAAATAGAATTCTTAGGATGAATAAAAATAAATATAGTCCATCTCATTCAATTTTTATGGAAGGCATCTGCATAGTCTATCGAACATGCATATAAATATTAAAAGGAAAAAAATTAATATTATATTTTTATTATTTATAAATATTACATATAAAAATTAAATTTTACAAATTTTGGGTGCAAAAATAATTATTTTTCATTTTTAGAGTAAAATAAGGCTATGTACAACAGTTCTTACATCTAAAGAGATTAGTGTCAAAACAACACACATGGCATTAACTTTGACATACCCTTATTATCTATGCAAATAGTGTCATTGATCATTATAATATCAAAATGTTTACAATCAATAAAAGAGTAAAATAAAGCTATATTACCTTTAGTATGAGTCTTTGCTCATGAGTTTATAAACTAATAGTCTGGAGTGAGTCGAAAAGAAAACATATCATTAGAAGTACCATTAGTTTATGTATATGTATATCTAATAGAAGTACCTCCACCAGAGCTAGTAGCCCTTAAAGAAAGAAGTTCAAAATGTTCCTCTCGAATAAATGTGACGAGATTTGGTTAGATATGGTAGTTTGATATACAACCTCTAAATTTTAAAATATTTTTCATAACTCATGATATAAAGTCTAACACCTCTCTTGAGTGTGTCTTAATCATTTTAACTTTCCTAGATTTATGTGTAATTGTAGATGCATGGATTATCTTTTTATTAACTTTTTGAAAACTTGTGAGCACCATCTCACTAAGGATCTATGTTCGTAAAATAATATGTCACCCTCTCAATGAATGTTGGGAAATGATAATCAAATATTTTAAGCTTGGTTAGATTTGTTAATTCAAGTATCATCTCAATAATTCTTTCAAATAGTTATGTCTAGACTGCATGTCGAGTAGTCTTATCTCAATCAGTCAGTTTATATGCTAATAAATGAATAATATCGTCATGTATATAAAGAATCTTTAAAGCTATATTGAAATTATTAAATCATGAACTTTATTGTGTGATTGGCAAAACTACTAAATATATTGATTATATTCAAATCAATTGATTCTCATAGATAAACAATAACCATTTCAAACACATTATTTCTGTACAAAACTTTAAAAATACACCAAAACAAAAAATATTAAACTTTTGGTGCTCTCAAATAGTGAAACCCATATATATCCATAATCGTCAATGTCAATATGTAAAAAACCAAAAAAAATTTAAAACAAAAATAATAATTTTGAAAATACAATCATTTACATTATATATGATTAAATGTATAAACATATATGTATTGTACATATATATTTATTAATGTATATGCAAATACAAGTATAAATATATATAGAATATTTGTTTATACATGTAAATATAGCATTTACAATTATATGTGTACATATATACAACATATATGTTTCACAAACATAGATAACATATTGTTCGTCACTACACATACCGGATATTTTGAGTGAATTAACATGTATTTATTATTGTGATTGTACTAATTTAAGTTTATATTAGAGAGATTTTATTAAATATTCATTTTGAGAGAATTTGATTAGTGTTAATAAAAATAAAGTTGTTTTTGGTAAAATTGATAGACACGATGGAGTGAAGGCTTTGAGAGGCGAGAAGTGGTAAATAGTTATGATATTTTCTATATCATGACTTGGATGCACCTTCCAAATTTTACGTAATAGTTGTGACATTCTTTATAAGCAATAACTCTACAAAATTAATCATATCAATTTTTGTACATCATGAATCTATTAGTAAATTATCACGATCTTTTTATTTTACAACATAATTTTTGCAGCAATAATATTTTTTGAGTCATAATCACATTATCTCTAAAATACTTAATGACAATGATTTTATTTTCATGTCATGGCAGCCTAGTACCCCACTAATATAATTAGTCATTGTAATTTTCAGAGCAATGACTTATTCAATATAGAGCTAAAATACTAAGTATTTTGAGTTGTATTATTTTTCACAATGATATTTTGTTCTAGGAAGCATTTATTATGGTTGTATTTTTTCTAATGTCATGACTTTATACTCAAATGAGAAAAGACTAATGCACAACCATACTTAGTATTATTACTTTATATTATAGAGAATAAATACATTAATCATGATCATTCTAAGCATTACGATATTTTTCTATATAAAAAAAATATTACACATAACTATTCCTAGTACTCTAACATTGAGTTCCAGATGGGAGTAACTTGAGTCACAACTTTAATTGCTGCAAAAACTTATTACCCAATAAAAGATCTAATGACACTAAAAAGTTATGACCTCAAGCTAGTGTTGTGACTTTCACCTTAAAGTATCGCATAGAATCTCCAAAGTATATAAGCAACACTTAGAAGATTGTGTGAAGAGAAAAAAAGAGAATTGAATTTTGAGCCAATATCCCTTACAAATCCTAGGTGGTATGATTTCAACTACCAATTAAGGGCAGATCCTAGGTGATATGATTTCAACTATCAATTAAGGGAAAATCCAAAATGAATGCGAGTAATATTTGATTGTGATTAAGTTTTTACATTTAGATTATCATTTGGGCTAATGTTGATAATCATTGATTCCAAGAGATATCTCTCAAAATATCATGCATGAAATCTTCTTGAATGTTAGGTTAAATTGAAATCTAGAGTTGGTAAATAAATTTGTATGTGACAAATATGTAATTTTGTAAAGTTCATGTTCATGTTAATGTTGTGGTTTAGATTGTTGAAGGATATGAATGTTATTTAGAACTAAAATTTAGGATTTTTATTATGCCTAAGTTTATGCATGTTGACCATGATTGATAGTAATATATGTGTTATAGGATACACTCATGCATTATAATAAGAAGGGAGTTACAACCCTTATAATCTTAGTGTGAGAGATGAAACTATGTGTAAAAACCTAAGATTAAGGTAAGTTTAAATGTTGTAAGTATGATACTTATGAAGCTAAAATTATGAATATAATTATGAAGCTAAAATTATGAATATAATTATGAAGCTAAAATTATGAACACACTTATAATCAATCAATTGTATGTATTCTAGAAGAACTAACATTGAGTGGTGTGAAGTTTAAGTAAAATATCTAACCTAAAAGTTTTATTAAAGTGTGAGAGTCATGTGTCGGCCATGATGAATAGTAAGATGTAACCAAAATGGCACATGCAAGAGGAGGTACTTCATAAGGTAATGGCAATCTTGTGAGTTTATTTTTTTTTAATATAATTTCTATTGGTATGATTTATAGGAAGATACGTGTTAATTGTCACTAGTATGATTTTTACGAAGCTAAAAGACAAACATATTTATTATCATATCATTTCACTTCTTTAAGATATTAGAGCTTAGAGAATAGAAGTATATATTTAAAGCAATTATTATGAGTAATTGAGATATTATCTAAAAGGAGTAGATGTGTGAATAATTCATGAATGGATTAACACATGATTTTGGTGGTGAAATACCTAATAAGAACTACGAGGGAATCATCCTTGGTATTGATAGTTTAAGAAGGATATTCACCTTGTATGTTAAGAGGGCAATGAGTATTTTCATACTAATCTATCCTTCATCATACACTCGAGCATAAAATTGACCAAAATATTGAGCAAGTATCATCATCATACACAAGGATGTGAGCCAATCTTTGTATCTAAGAGGTTGTTTGATAAACTACTTAGTTTTTTTAAACTATTGAAAATGAAAAGTTTCAATGGTTTGATAAAAAATATTTGGGAGCTGTTAATTGAAAATTTTATGTGAAATAACATTTAAAATATTAAGTATGTAGAGATCTACTTAATGTTGAATGGAGAAAATTTTCAACAATTTTTTTAAGTGATTATTTTATCTTTTTTTTTCCTTTCTTTTTTATTTTCTCATTCACGCTACAGTTCAGCTTGAGAATCTGTCTTCTCTGCCACCACAAACCCTAATCAGAACTTTCTTTCATGATTAATTTGAGAGAGAAAATAGCAAATCAACTAGTTATTCATTATTTTTTGTTTTTATATTAAAATTTTGGATAGTTTTAAAGAGTTTAGATTTTATTGGTTATTTTTTAAATATTTTTATTTATTTTTTGGATTTATGATTTATTTATGGATATGTTTTTAGTGGTTTTATTTTTTATAATAATTAATAATTATAGTGAAAAAAAATTAATTAGAAATTTTATTTATATTTGATAATATGTAATACAATGATAATAAGGGTAAATATGTAAAATATATTATTTTTAGCATTCAGCATTTATAGTTATCAAACAATATATTTATCTTCAGCATTCAATTAACATTAATTTATCAAGCAGTTTTTCAATATAAATTTAACACTTATAAAATTCAACACTTAATTTTTTAGTACTTATTTTTCAGCACTTAATTTTTTTAGTTTTATCAAACGGACACTAAGTATTGTTCCTAAAAAAATATCTATCTATCTATTCATCTTGAGTAAATGTTAGTTCACTATTGGTTGGTCAAATTACCTATATAATTTATATGAACCTAGAAATTATTTGTTTTGTAGTCATTACACTTATATGAGCATAATTTTTAGGATCGAGTTAATACTTCTGGACCTAGAAATTGAGATAATAATGAGAGCACTGCTAAAATAGAGTATAAAGAGAGAATAGATGGAATGAACTAGGAGTATAATAGACCACCAAGGTGGTGAAGGATAGGTTGTTCAACATACCAATCCTCACCATATCTTGGGCAATTTTTGGTGATCTACTATGATGAATAACTATTCTAAAATTTGGATATAACATGTGCAAGCAATTTATTTTGAGTTAAAGCTAAATTTGATAGTAATGATACAACAACATGAGTATAATGGAATAAATTCAAAAGATCTAAATAATCACATCACAACTTGCTTGGAGTTGTATAACATAGTACAGATGAATAAAGTTAGCATAAATCTAATATGATTATGATTTTTTCCATTTTCTTTGAGAGATGAAGATTGAAGCTAGTTATACTACTTATCTTGAGGTTTGATTGAGAGTTGGGATGAATTTGTGCAAGCATTTATCATCAAGTTCTTCTCACCATTAATCATATCTCAATTATGTAGAGAGATAAACTAATTTTAACGAGAGTGGCAAAAAATACTATATAATAATTGAGACTAATTCAAAGAGCTTTGAGAAGATGCCTGCAATATAGATTTGAATTGTGATTTCAAGCTCATACTTTCTATAATGGGCCAAACTATATAACAATATATAATTGATGTGGCCTTGAATGGTTCTATTTTGATCAAATTACACAAGTAAGTGCATTATCAATTTGAAGAGCTAGTAAATAATAACTATCAAAATCTGAATGATTGAGTATTTGGAAGGAAGCAAGTTAAAGTATTAGAATTTGATAGATTGACTGTAATAGAAGTCAATATGGACATATTTGTTTTACAAATTTGGAGCCAAAAAAGAAAAATAGTCAAGTGTGGGATAAAATTTTGTTTCGCAACATGAAATAGTAACTTTCAATCCCATATACCATGTAGAGGAGCTAATATTTTTCAAACTAAATGATACATATTCTACCCTAACAACGATGGCCTTAACCATAACAAATAAAAAAGTGGAGCATATTCATATTATCCAAAGTGATGATTAGAATGATATACAAGAGAAAAATTATGAAAATAGTAAATATTTATCTTTTAACCTTTCTTTTCCACAATATTTTAGAAAAGGAAAGATGGATATATAGTTTGAGAGATTTATTAATTTTTTCTAAAAGTTGGAAGTTAATATTACATTATATCGAAGTCTTATCATAGATATCAAATTATGTGAAGTTCATAAAGGATATGATTAGTAGCAAGAGAAACTTGATGACGTATGGAATGCTGAATATAACCATGATGTATATCACTATCATCCAACATAAATTTCAGAGAAAGTTGAAGATTGCAAGATGTTTTATGATTCCGTGCATTATTAGGGAGTGTACTTTCTAGAATGTACTATGTAATTTAGGATCGAGTGTGAATTTGATATTATTGTCCATAATACAAATGTTAAACCTAGGCTAGATTACTCCAAACACTCTCTCACTTCAAATAATTGATTGTTAAGTAAAATATTTTTTTATATTATTGAAGATGTTTTGGTGAAAGTTGGTAAATTTATTTTTCTGGTGAATTTTGGTATGTTAAATATAGAGGATCAATATTCTTCATTGATCTTAGGATGACCATTTTTAGCTATTGGACATGCATTAATTGATGTCAAATTTATACTTTGTGTGAGTAAACAATAAATGAAGTTTAACCTCTATAAAAACCTACAAAATCTAGACTATGAGAAGGAAGATTACTCGAGAATAAATAGCCTCTTATGCATAGCAATGAGGAAAAAAGTGGACTTAAATGAAAATATTTTGAAAAAGACTTTTGGCCCAAAGAAGATAGAGAAAATGATGAATTAAATAAACTTTTGATAAAAGAAAATAGTAGAAGTCAAAATGAAAGAGAAGACTGCTATAAACTCATGATATTATTCCACATCATAACTTCTAGAAAATTCAAGTTAGACTACTTCGATAATGCGAAGGAAAAGACAAACATGATGTAATTCTCAATTCAACAATATGGATAAATTATTGATGAGATTTATGAGATTACAAAATAAATACTAGTAAGGAAATTAAATAATTGATAGTTGATTCACTGGAAGATAAAGATAAGACAGAAACAATAAATATTGAACATCCAAAATCATATGAGGATGAAGTAGCTATAACAAAGAAAACAAGGAATTCAGAAGAAGTTATGACTTACATGCTAGATCAGTGAATAAAGTCTTGTCATTAGACAAGACTATGACAATGGAAGAACAAAAACTTAAAGAAAATGTCATAACTTTTTTCAAAGCTATGATAAAACTAATCCAATGATGTGATTTGATAGGAAATTTTTCAACAAATTATTTGTCTCATTAAACTTCTAATGGGCATTCTCATTCTGTAACATCAAATTCAAGGCAATGAAAAATGGACCTAGCTTTAGGCTTAAAAAAATCAAATTCATATTTGGTTTGAATCTTATGATTCTTTTGTGTGAGGGTTCTAAATGTAACTATGTAAATGCAATGATTATTTTTTTCAATAAAGACACATCATGAAAACTACAAAAAAACCTCTTAGGTTAAAATCCATAGCTAAATCATCAATAACTTATCTCCTTCATCAAAAATCTCTATTGTCCAAGCTAAATTCTTCATATAATTTTTGATATTTTTCCTTCTTATACTTTTAGTATCAATCATTGATGCTAGGTAAGTAATCATCTTGATAATATTATCTACAATGATAGTTGGGTTGGAGTACCTCTTCTTTGTTTTTTCCCTTGCTTTGATATTACGAAATATTTTAAATTTTTTAACTTTATATTCTTAGTTCTCTTCCACAATATTCTTTGTATCTATCACTAAAACTTTATCATTTACCTTTTCTTCTTGCATAACTGAGATTGTATCTTTAATTTTTGTTTCTAGGTTATCAACCTACTATTTCTATATTAACCACTGAAACTTCTGCTATAAAACTTTTATTATATTTTTTGGCTTCCTCAATTTTCTCTGTATTCAATACTAAGCATTGATGCATAACTTTTTTCCATCATCTCTCCCTATCTTTTGTAGTAGCATTTGATCTTCTCAAATTATTTAGCACTTGAGTAAGTACATCTAAAAATAAAGATTTAAAGAATGGATGAGGATTATAAATATGTTCCATAATGGCTTCTAGATCTCTACTCTCTATAACTTGCTACTGGTTGATAATAGTGTTGATTTAGGTTGCCATGTAGTGCATAATGATAGTCAATGCTTGGTGAATAATAGGTCTCCTCATATTTATAGTTTATAATATTATTCATCTAGTTTCATCTCATTTCTTCCCAAATAATAATCATCTGCATCATTCTTCTCTTTTAATTCCTAAAGAAATATTTTAAAGTTTTCCTTGGATGATTGGCTATACATCAACTTTTAATTTATTATTTTTAGAGTCTTGAGTTATTAACTCAATCACATAATTTTTCTCTATATATTGGTTGGTTAAAAAAAGAAAAGAAAGATATAAGCAAAATACAAAATACAATAATCCACTTTTCAAACAATATAACATGCAAACTTTATCAAAATTAATGCAATTTGTGAAAAAATTTATCAAAATTAATATTATAAATACTGCTAAAAAAGAATTATTTTTTCTAATATAATTACATTAATTCATGTTTACTTTCCACAGTAAACAATCCCTAACAATAATTCTAATAAACTTGTTACAATTTTATTATGCTACCCAATTTTATTGTTAAATAGTATCTCATAAACTCATTTGTGAGAGCATCTCAAGATCTACAAGTATATAAACTATAAAAGTAGTAAAGAGCAATTTAGTCCATATATAGATCCTATAGAGATTGTATTAGTAGTTCTGTTAACTAATAGTAAGAGCAATATAATCAAGAATTTTGGTATGACCTTTAGATCTTAGGATTTTCCCACTTAATTTATGTGATATATGTTCAAATAATTCAAATTATATTGGATTTGGATACAAAATAAAGGTTGAGTTATTGTATAGTGACCCTATTTCCTAATGGCATACAAAGTGGTTATCTCAATTGAGCCCATCCCAATGATAGTCTCATAGTAACTATCAACTCAATACTTTACCACTGAGATAAGAAATTATTTATGCTCAAAATTCATTCATTAGCGTATCTCTTTTAGGAAACTTATCAACTACCCTTGATAGTTACTTGATATATTTATTTTTATTTTCTAGCCTCATGTGTCATAAAGGCCAAGAACTAATATGGTTTATAAGTATTTCTACTTTTGGCCTTCTATGCATCATACTCACATAATTAATATATGTTTTCTTCAAATTTTATTGTTAAAAATCATACAAGTGAAAGTAATACAAAGGGTTATCACTACCTTATGAGTCACAATACACTCCCATGTGTCCCATTGATTATTTATCACCATCTTTCATAGTGATAATGCAACTATAATACTAAAGGTTAAATAATTTAATAATCACTTGTAATTAAATATATAATCATAAAAGAAAATTTTAAAAATATTATTTAGGGAGGGATTTTGTCTCAAACTAATTAGCTAGGGAAAATCCATCTCTAAATTCATTGCTAAAATTACTGTCATTCTTTACATGAAAATTTATGATAATATTAACTAGGTAAATTTTTCAATTGAAAAATTTCGTCTCTAATCCATCACAAATTTGTAATTCAAAGTAAAATCAAATATCTCTTGCTATTTCCTAGCTAACCCCTCGCTAATTAGCTAGGGATTATTTCTCTACCTAAATTTTCATAGCTAAACATACATTTTATTGTAGTGTTTGGAGATCATACTATAAAACATTTTCTTCAATTGAGAACCAATTTTTTAAAGATATGAATAATGGATTAGCTTGTAAAAGCATTTGTATATTTGACTTTGTGAGCACTATACTCAAAATGATTAACATGCCTAAATTTTGAGTTTTAATATATAAATTTGTCTCATGTATCATGGTCGAAAGGACTATCACTTTCTTCTAATCATATATATGAATGAGCCTCATGATTTACTTATCATCATTCATCACAATAGCACATATAATCTCACTAATAGTAAAATCACTAATTCAATTTCTATTAAATTATCACATTCATCAATTTACATTCCACAACATAAATCAAATATTTTTTTCAATCTCAAAATCATTTATATGTCACATAAGTAAAATTATATAAATCTTAGATCTCAATTTAGCTTAATATCGAAGAGAAAATCTTTAAATATAAAAGAAAAAAGTCATGTACAACTTGGATTCCTAGTAATAGCCTTCATGATAATCTATGACACAAGCCCTAAATTTATACTATTTAGATTGATTTTCCCAAATATACTCTAGAGAGAGTTGGTTTGAGAGTTACACCTACTACTAAAATTTATCGAATTACCGACCAATTATTTGGTCGAAATTTTTCTGTTTTTTGGTCGGTAAACCAAATAGCGACCAATTACTGACCAAAATATTAGGTCATAATTTTGCTCGTCGCTAATTTTTTTACTGACAAAAAATCAGTCGGTCATTAAATTACCGATCATTTACCGACCCTCTACCAAAAAATAATTACCGACTATATTTCTATAATTTTCCGACCAAAATAATTAGGTAGGTATATTGGTCTACAAATGATCAGTAATTAATGATCATTTACAGACCATTCACCGATAAATAATTACCGACTAAATTCTAACTATTTTCTGACCAAAAATATTTGATCAGTAAGTGGTCTCCAAATAGTCTATAATTACCGACTGACTACAGACTATTAACTGACAAAAAAATACGACGATATTTTGATCATTTTCTGACCAAAAAAATTAGGTCGGCAAATGATTTATAAATAGTCGGTAATTACCGATAATTTATAGACCATTTACTGACAAATAATTTCTGACTATATTCCAATTATTTTCCGACCAAAAGCATTAGGTCAGTAAATGGTCGCAAAATGATCAGTAATAACCGAAAAAATTGTGATCAAAGACTGACCAAAATCTTTTAAAATTATTGGTCGGTAATTGATCTCCAAAAGTATTACTGACTATTTAGTGACCTTTTACCGACTATTGGTTTTAAAAAATTTTGGTCGGTTTTTGGTCGCAATTCGATCGGTAATTACCGACCGAATTTTTTTTTTCATTTTTGATGCAGTTGCTACAGAAACAAATACAGATAACACAACAAAAAAAATCTAATTAACTTCCAGTTTTGATGTAGTTGCTGCAGAAACATATACAGATAACACAACAAAAAAAAATTCAATTAACTTCAGCAAATAACTATATATACTGCATATATATATATTAAATTTATCAAGAGAAAAGAAAAAAATTAGTAAATTCTAAATATATATAGTTATATATTAGTATACATATTGTATATATTTTTTAGAAATATAGTTATATAGAATTATACATATAGTTGTACATTATTATATAGTTAAAAATTAGTTATGTAAAGTTATAAATATAGTTATAAAAATAGTTTATTTTATTATAAATATAGTTATAAATATGTTTATATAAAATGACATATGATTATATAATTAAACACGTGTATCTATATAATATTTGTGAATAAAATATTTTTATAAATGTAACTTAAATATTATTATATTTATATGCAACACTTTTATAAATAATATATAGTATATATATAACATTTATATAAACATTTTAAATATTCTATATTTATATAAAAAATAATATGTAATATAAATATTTACAAAATTGTATAATCATTTAATGTTACATAATTGTTATATAAAAAATTATATAAATGAATAGTATAATGTAAATGTTGTATATATATTTATAAACATTAATACATATGTATAAATATTTATATATAACATTATATGTTTATATAAACATATCAATGTGTATTTATAATGTAATATATTTATATATATTAAAGTATAGACATTTATACATAAAGTCATACGATTATATAAATGTATAAAAGTTTATATATACTATTATAGACATTTAAGATTAACATTATATAAAAGTTTAATTCAACATTAATCATTATATATATTAAAGTATAGACATTTATACATAATGTCATAGGATTATATAAATATAAACCATTAACATTAAGATTATTCGGATGCAAATATTCTATAATTGAAATCAAAATCAATAAAACCCTAAAAATCTAAACAGTAAAAGAACAAAAATTAAACTAAAAAATTATAGCTTAATTAATTGTGTCGATTCAAAATCATACTAGGTTAAATGAAATTGAAGCAAAAATAAAGAAATTCGGAGGTGAAATAAAAAAAACTAATACCCGATTATACTGAAAAAATAAAAATCTAATTATATATATATAATTCAGAGAGACAGAAATATGTATAAGCATTTTGAAGGAGAAGAACATAGAAAAATTTGCTTGGATTCAGAAGAAGAGAACAAATTTTATCGAATTTATGCTTGCAGTCGCCACTGCTTCAAAAAATGACAGTGTTTCAAAATTAATATAGGTGTTAATGACTTAGTAGATGAATTTTAAATCAAAAAATTAAAACTATGTATTACCGACCAAAATTATGGTCGGTAAAAGGTTGGTAAGAACAAAGTTATAAGCATTTGGAAGTCCATTTAACCAACCAATTTTAATGATAATATATTTTTGGTCATTAAATGGGCAGTAATTTGTCAGTAATTTCTATTCATTAATTTCATCCTAATTTACAGACCAATTTCTGACCAAAAACATTTGGTCAGTAGGTATGGTTGGTATTTGATCGTAAAATGGTTAGTAATTACCGACCTAAATATTTAGTCAATAGTTTGGTTGGTAATTACGACATTATAAATATATTGGATAACCACTTTACCAACTATTTTTAATGATTATATATTTTTGGTAGTTAAATGATCGGTAATCTTTCGGCAATATTTTTCGCTAATTTCCTCATAATTTACAAACCATATTCCGACCAAATATATTTGGTCGGTAATATATGGTCAGTAGTTAGTCAGCAATTTATTGGAAATATTTTTTTTCCGATGTACCCCTTTGGATCTCTAAATTGGTCGTGAATTGGTCAGTATTTACCAACCTATATATTTGGTCAGTAAATGGTCAGTAAATACAAAGTTATAAATAATTTGAAAACCTAATGTACCGACCAATTTTAATGGTAATATTTTTTTGGTCGTTAAATAGTCAGTAATATATTAGATAATCACTATACAGACTAATTTCCGACCAAAATCATTTAGTTAGTAATTATGGTTGGTCTTTGGTCAAAATTTTGGTTGGAAAATTTTTTATTTCGATAACATTTTTTTGGTCTCTAAATGGTCATGATTTGGACAGCATTTACCGACCAAATTTTTAGGTTGGTAATTTGATCAATATTCTCGTAATTTTTAGTAGTGACCTCCAAACTCTAAGATTTGACTTATGTCTTGAGTCGATTGCTTGTGAATCCCTTAGGAAGTGGAAAAGGCACTCTTAGGGTTGTTTACTAGACTTTGACTTTGTCTTGATACATGAAGAAAAATATATTTTTGAATCCATTCTTTTTTCTCTTTTATACTATGATATTTCTAAATTAATTTAAATAGAAAGTTATGACTTTCGAAAGATGACATGAATTTGAACTCCATGTCTTGAGTTCAAGGTCATGACTCTAGAAAATAGCCATATTTTTAGAATGTATCCTAATATTTTTGTAATACTAAGATGTTACTAAAAAGTATCTATAACTTGAGCATATTATCTTAGTAATAATAAGCCATGGTACTAGGAATGATCATGAATTTGGTGTTGGTGTCACTCATTTATCATTTGATCATAGTACTAGAAATAACCATATTGATGAGAATAACCTCTTTTATGCATAATATGCCCATAATTCTAGGAATAACTATGATGCTATAAATGATTTTTCTTGTACATAATATGATCATAATACAAAGAATAGCCATGACATGAAGAATGATCTCTCTTATACATCAAATGGCTATAATATTAGGAATGACCATGACTTTAGCCTTAACATTTCTAATATATCACTTGGAAGTGGTGCTACAAAAAGTTGCTACATTATTAATTAGCTCGAATATAAAAGTCTTCATTTTACATTCTCGTGAGAATAAGAGTTATGACCTTGGAGAGCAGTTATACTCGAGTAAATACTCTCTATAAAATTTTGTGTTCAAAAGTCAATGTGCTGAATAATTACCACATCTTTATCCTGAGTAGTTTTAGTTTGGTAACTTTCTATAGCTAACAAATCATAACTTTGTCAAAAATCTATGATTTTGATTTGAGAATACAAATTCTTGTTAAAAATAAAGCTATGATGCTAAGAAGTGATAGTGATTTTTAGCACAAGTGTGGTAATTAGTTACTACGATGTAAAATTATTATTATTATCATGTAATTATTATGAGATAAATATGGCTACGAAGCCTTAATAATATTGTGGATACGAAGAATGTGTTGATCAATTAAGAGATTATGCTAAAGAGTAGGTTGGGTCATGATGTACAAAAAACATTATGACTAATTAAGTAGAGTTTATGCTAATAATAAAGATTAACACAATTTAATGATCTATAAATTACCACGTAACCAAAAGCCTCCAAAATATATCAATTTTATGACTAATCATTAAAATTCACTAAAACTCCAAAATAATGTAATCGATCCAATTATATCTCATTCTCATGTTTACACATCATCTAATAATACTAAAATATTCAAGTATATTTTACTAATTTGAACACCAAACAATGATATAAGAAGATGAGACATACTTATAGTAGGCATATTATTTCAAGTCTTTCAAATTTTTCTAGAGATTTTAACCTTTAGGTGGTATGCCAATCTTGATAAATCTAGTAATTATAGTGATAGTGTTTCCTCTATAATTAAAAAATATTTTGTTTATATATATATATTTGAATTCTATCAATGAAAGCCTCCATTTAAACTGATGCATATCCCACTTTCTTCTATGCCCTAAATACCTAATTTATGTGGTTTCATTTTTCTAGCCATTAAATTGTTTAATTGGTAAAAGTGAACATTCTTCAAGTTTAGATAAAGTGTTAGAATTATTTATCATTATCATTATCTCTACTTGTAGTTAAATAGAACTAAAAATTTTTGAAAATTGTCTCACTTTTGGTCTATCATGTATTACACTTGCAAAAAAATAAAAGAAACAAAGAAAAAAATGGTAGTAACTAAACAAAATAAAAATTATAATGTAAACCAAACCATAAGGTACAATAATCAAACTACTAATCAAATGTTATTGGTAGTTGAGTTGGTTAGATGTGATACTCATAATCTTTGGGTAGTAAGTTCTAATCCCACCAGTTATTCTTTATGATCGGGATGAGACTACCATGCCTCTCCTCTAGGTCTTGGTGATTGGAAAAGAGTTCCACTTAATAATAAAAAAATCAAACTAATTTTCTCAACTCAAATATATCAAATATTATTGTGAATAATTACATGATGAGTTTTCCTAAATTGTATGAGAATACAAAGACTAAAAGAATATGAATTGATTCTAACTATAGCTGGTGAGTACAATAAATAGCATTTGTGATTTTGATTATTTCTATTTACAAGGAAAAACATCAGACAAATATTATGTAATACATTTAGAAATATTCTTGTGTGAGGTGTCAACCAAACTTTATGGATGTATGGTTTTCTATTGGAGAGCCTTGTGAAAGTAAAGAATGAACAACTTTATCATGTCCTTGCAAGATGGTGCTCTCATTGGAGACACCAAGCTTAGAATGTAACCACTAGAGCATCACAACAAGAATCAGCTTGGTAAGAGCATTAACAAGTTGATCCTAAGAAGAGATACGAGAAATGTTGAAGGAGCCTCGAGTAACATTATCGTGGACAAAGTGGTAGTCAAGCACGATGTGTTTCATACATGAATGAAAAATGAAAAGATTGGATTGATAAAGAAAGATGTAGCACAAATACTTAGCCTTCATGGATTGATTGGATTGTCACAAAATAGTTGTGGAGGAGGACATTGAACATGAAGTTTGTGCAACAAGTTGTTAATCCAAAGAACTTTAATAGCACATGAGACAAAAGAGTGATACTTGGCTTCCATGGAGGATCTTAAATTGTCTTTTGCTTTTGAGAACACCAAGAAATAGCATTGCCCCCAAGTTAGACTATGTAAGTTGAAGTAGATGTGAAATTATTGTGGTTACTTGTCTAATCAGCCTCATTGAAGGCAATAAGGTGAAGTGGATGGTCGTACTTAAGAAAGAGACCATGATGCAAAGTTATCTTGAGATAATGAAGCACATGTTTAGCAACATACTAATGTGTTCAATGAGAGCATGCATGAAATGAGCTAACTTATTAACAATGAAGGATAGATCATATCGAGTGAGAAAAAATTATTGAAGAGCTCCAACAACTTGGTGATATTGTGTAGCATTTATAAGCATAGAGCCATCATAAAGTTGTAGAGGTTGAGAATAAGATAGTGGCATAGTACATTTTTTAGCACTGTTCATGTTGGTTTTTACTAAAATAGCACACATATATTTATGCTGAGAGAGAAATAATTTGGATGGGATAGAAATAATTTCAATTCCAAAAAAATATTGGTCACCAAGATATTTGATGGAAAATCTAGTAGCCAACAAATGAAAAAATTGGTTGAGAAAGTATGTAGCATTATCGGTGATAATGAAATCATCGACATACTAAAAACCCAAGCCATAGCTTGGGTTTGTAGTAATAGTGAACCCTAGAGGTTGCTGCAGACATACTTCTTCGAATACTATACCATGAAGATATGTATTATTGATATCTAATTGGTAGAGAGATCAACCATGAGATAAAACAAGGGAAAAAATAACATGGATAGTCATAAGTTTGGCCATAAAATTAAATGTATAATGAAAGTCAAAGTTAGAGTACTGATGAAATCCCTTTGCAACAAGGTTGGATTTATACAAAGAGTCACGATGACTTTTAATATGAAACACCCACTTGCATCCAACAATATTTTGAGTTGAGCTAGGTGGCATTAGCTCCCATGTACTATATCAAAGAAGGCCGTAGGGTCCATCAGACATAGCTCATCTCCATTCAACATGGTTAAGAGCTTGAGATGCACAAGATAGTTCAAAGGACTCAAGTAAAGGATGTTTGGGAGTAGTATGATCAAGATGCTTTGATTAAAAAAAATTATTTTTGGAATGAGTGATCATACTATGAGAAGGAAGAGGTAAGGATAAAAATACAAAATAGAGTAACAAAGGTAGTGGTGAGAGGTATGAAAAGATATAGAATCCGAAGAGGAGAGAGAAGAAGAAGGAGATGGATGAATACTTCTGCTGAAGAAGTGGGCAATGGCGGTGACAATTATGAATGTAATAAGATTTGTAGTTGAGGAGATGTTGCTTCTAGAAGAGATGTATGTTGAGTAGCATGAGTGGGGGTAAGAAAGTGCTGGAAAAAACAAGATGAAAGATAAAATGGTTATGACATGGTAAAAGTTGAAGAGGTGGGGGAAACATATTTAGAGAGAGGAAACTCTATTTCAATAGAACATGACGAGATGTGTAAACTGAGTTTTTAAACCAGATAGAAATATGCACTTTGATTAGAAGAATAACCAAGGAAAAACATAAGGAGTGGACTTAGGTTAAAGCTAATTGATGCTATATAATTTTAACTATGGAAACAAAATAGCTAAAGATACAAAGTTTTGTAAAATATGGTGACTTAAAAAATAGTTTGTGATAAAGAGAAGAGAAATTAAGAATTGGCATAGGGAGATGATTAAAAAAATAAATAACAAACTAAAAGCTTTGAAAAGCAAATGTACAAAATTTGAAAGGAAGATTGGCTTGATGAAGAAGAGTTAATCTAGTATCAACAATATGATGATGGTATCGTTTATAAGTGCCAATATGTTGAGGTGTATGTGGAGGAGTTTTAAGATGTTAAATTTTCATATTACTTAATAAATCTTTTAGTGCAATATATTCACTGTCACTCTCAGAGTAAACAAAGATAATAGGTCGATTAAAAAAAATTTGAATGACAATTTTGAATTGATGAAAAATAGTGAAAATATCAGATTTTAGGCATAAAGGATAAAACCATATATATTTTGTAAAATAATTAATAAAAATAACATAATAAACATAACCAGTAAAAAGATCAATTGGAGTCAATCATGAAAGTTCAATGTAACTCAAATCAAGAGGAACATGACTTTTCAAAGTTGATTCACCAAAAGGTAAAAGGTGACCTTTATTATAAAAACAAAAAATATAAACAAAATTAGAGGAACATTAAGAAGATAGTGAAACTAGACCAAGATTAGCAAGTTAATTTATTATTTGAAAGGAAGGGTGACCAAGATAATCATGCTAAGTAATCAAAGAAGTAGCTAGCAACACACTTGTAGAGAAAACAACACAGGAATGTTTGGTTGCATAGTCAACCACTAGTCATTCATAGATATCATTTTGATTCCTTTAGTGAAGTAAAGGAGTCCCCATTCATAAGTCTTTGACAAGCAAATGTGAGAGAAAAAATTCAATAGATGAATCGCTAGAATGAAAAAGTTGAGAAATGAAAATGAGATTGTGATAAATAGTAGACCATAAAGAACTTTAAATAAAGTAAAAGAATGTGAGAGAGAAGTAGACTTAGTATGTGTGATTTTTAAACTTGAACCATTATCAATAATAATATCACCAGGGCCTTTTATAATGTTGATACATATATAAATTTGAAAGATGTGAAATGACATAGTGTGAGGTGCCCAAGTCTAGGATCCATGGAGGATGACATAGTTGCATGATTAGCAAAAGGACACTAAGGACTTAGCTGTGGGAAAAGCTTGAAATAATGGTTAGCACCATGACCACGTTTGTCACAGTATCATCAAATGATAAAGCTAGGAAAGATATATGTAGAGAAGGTAGGCAATAGAATGGTATGCTTGATAAACTTGACTATATGTTGAATATGATCATATTTGGCTTTGTCATCTTGAAAAAGTAATATTTTATGGTCGACGATCTTATCAAATAATTCTTTGAATGGTATCATAGAGTTGTGAGTTTTAATAGTTTTAATAAGTTCCTTGAAGGTAGTTCCAAGATAGCGAGTAGCATAGACAAGAAGGTTAACATCATTGGGAGGATAACTAAGAAGAGTGATTTCATTGATACTTTGTTCGATTGAAACAAGAAAGTTATATGACAGACAGATCACCTCATGTGATCTTGGTTAACTTGTTTTTGAGATAAATGATGTGCTAAGTTGAGCTTTTGACACATATCGTGATAAACAAGTCCAAATATCATTATCTCAAGTTGTAGAGGAGATAAGCAGAATAACAAATTCACTTAAGGGACTGAGAATAACATGGAGGATGAGTTGATCTTGATGGCACCAAGGAAGATAGGCTTGATTGGAAAGCTGCACACCATTTTGGAGAATAGTGGAGATGAAACAAACAGATTACCAACGAGATAGCCATGAAGATTCAAACTAAAGAAGAGGGCAATGAATTGTGGTATCCAAGAGAAATAGTTAAATTTGATGAATTTTAAGAGAAGTTGAGTGGCAAAATTAATATTGATGCGAGATAATGAAGTGACGACAAGGGTGATAGTAATAGTAGAAGAATCAGAAGTCATGAAAAAAAAACTCATTGGAGATATTACACCTCTAATACTATATGAGAGTACAACAAATGAAAGAATATGAATTAATTTTAACTACATGTGGTGAGTATAATAAATGTCATAAATAATTTTGGTTATTCCTATTTATAAAAAAAAATATAGACGGGCATTAACTAACAACTTTTAAAATATTATTGTATGAGATATCATCTAAACTTAATAGATGTGTGATTTATATTTGAGAGTTTTATGACATCAAAAAAGTAACAATTTTATCAAATAGTTATAGGTTCTACACTCATAATTACATTATTTATATAGTTTTATTGTCAAATTATATTATTTGGTATGAAATGAACTGATTTGTAGAAGTTATTAATAGTGCATTTAATCAATGACTAAAAAAGTTAGAAATAACATAAGTTACAAAACAATTGCACCAGTTTTTTTTAACAAGCGTAGTTCGCGGACACCATTTAGAGAATGATCAGATAGTCGGAGTTAACATGCAAGGAAACAATGTCAGGCAGCTTGCTGCTTCGCTGTCTGGATGAGGCGAATTCAAAACTCATTGGAAGGAAACCAACTTTCCGTCTTCAACCCCACGACCTGTGACGGAAAATTCGTGTTCATCATTCTCAATTCGTTGAAAATTGAAATGCTGTCTTTTTTCTTATTGGCACAACGGCGTCTTAGTCAAAGTGAGAATGCTCAGATCTCACCTCTCCCTGCCCATATGTCAGGTAATCAATAACCATACCCTGGTCTCGTCTTTCACACGGACCCACCCAATTCGTCCTCCCTCAAAAGGCCATACATATTAATCCTAGAACCCTAAACCATTAATCGTCGTAGAAATGAAGAGATTGAAGACCTACTATGTCCATTTTCGGCATCAACAGTCTTTAGATCGAAAGTGGATATTTTTTCTTCTGGTAATCGGGTCATCAGTGTCGCTGTTTTTTCTATTTCTAGCAACGCTTACTTCCCCAGATGGAAGACCATTAATTCCGTTTTATGGCCACTTCACCTCGTTCAGCTCCCAGTTTGTGGAAACCAAACTGCATCCTATTCCAGTTTTGAATCTTCCTCCTCTGCCCAGGTTTGCATACTTCATCTCGGGTTCTGCTGGAGATGGTAACATGTTGAAGCGAACGCTGCAGGCGTTGTATCATCCGCATAATCAATACATGGTACACTTGGATCGTGAATCTTTGGCTAAAGAGCGGTTGGATCTGAGTAATTATGTAATGAAGCATCCTGTTTTCGAGAGGTTTAGTAACGTGAGGATGATCACAAAAGCTAATCTCATAACATACAGGGGCCCCACTATGGTTGCTAATACGTTGCATGCTGCTGCCATGTTGTTGAGGGATGGTGGGAATTGGGACTGGTTCATTAATCTTAGTGCTTCTGATTATCCGCTTGTTACACAAGACGGTGAGAATGTTCTGTTTTACTCAATAATATTGCTTTTTAGCTGTCTTTGGTTTTGTTCTAACGAGATTTTTTACCGTGGTTTATAGATTTGCTGCACACATTTTCTTACCTGCCCCGGGATCTTAATTTTATTGATCATACCAGTAATATTGGCTGGAAAGAGTGAGTAATTTTGTTCTTATTCTCATCGTGGGATGACCACACCTTGTAATTCGTTGTGTTGAGATGGCCATTATTTTGTTTCTAGGTTTCAAAGGGCTAAGCCTATAATTATTGATCCGGGCTTATATATGTCCAAGAAATCTGAAGTTTTTTGGGTTACACAGAGAAGAAGTGTTCCAACCGCTTTCAAACTTTTCACTGGTACACCATGTTGATTCTAGAATTTACTTCCTGTAATTGAAGTAAATTTTTTTTTTTTGTAATTGACATGTCAATTCTTTTTTCATGTAAAAGTTGTAACGTCACCATCATTGCCTTAGTTTGATTTAGCTTTCTGATCTGGTGACTGAATTTTTTCAGTGTCGTGCCACATCTATCGCTTCATTTATTCAATTCTTATCTTGAAGTACTGCTTTTTTACCTTATTAAAATTTACAATTTTGTTCTGGGCTAGTTGTGCGACATTGCTGGTTTATTTCCTTCCTGTACAATGTCAAGTACTGTTTATCACAAGCATTAATTCTGAAATAAATTTCTCTGAGGCAAAAAAAAAACATATGAATTTGAGAAGGATTGTTTGATAAATGAATCCAAACTATTTTGTGATTTGTGAAATTTAAGTTCCAAAAAATGAGCAATTCAAGCTGGACCTAACTGGTTAATCTGATAAAAATTTCTGTTAAAAACCAATTAATTTACTTGCTTGATACAACTTTTATGCTCTGCTGCTGTTGATTGGGGGTTTATTGATTGATTGAATAATTTTCTTGTGGGATGGACATGATGTTCACTTGGAAAACCACAAAAGGTATGGGAGAAAAATGTTGATAAAATTCATATACTTATTTACCATGTTAGTTTGAGAGAAAGTAGGGTTCTTTGTGATTTTTCCAACATGTGACTTGACCCATGCATGAGAGTGGGTCATGCTTGGGGCACCAATGGACCATGACCCAAGCATGTGGAATATGTGGTCATGGTCACAACTCAATTTTGACACTATTATTCTAGTCTATGTATTGCAACTATTGGTCAGAATCCAATGATTGGATTCTGTTCAATGGTAATTTCTTTTAAAATTCGAAACTTATATTCTAAACTTGTTATCTATAAATATAGCTAATTTAAATTTATTTTTATACAAGTCTACTTTTCCCTAATCTTTAAAATTTTTAGCAAAATTTTAAAATTTATTTCTATATTTTCATTAATCTACGGGTTGTTGATATATAATGAAAGTTGGATTTTTTATGGATGTACCTATGGTTGGACTATATTAAAATAAAATTTGAGGGGGGAGGCAGGCGGGCACGAATTGAGTGGGGGGGGGGAGGCAGGCAGGTGCTAAAATAGAATAAACTATTTTAATAAAATAAAATAAAATATTTTTATTTTATAAAATAAAAAAATATATTTTTATATAATATAAGATAATTTTAAAATATTATTTTATAAAATAAAATAATTATAAATATTATCTTATAAAATAAAATATAATATTTTTATTTTATAAAATAAAAGTATATATATTTATTGTATAAAATAAAATATTTTAATTTATTTTATTTTATTTTATAAAATATCTAATATTTATAAAAAAAATAATTTTTATTTTTATTTTTATTTTTTTTATCATGCCGTATCCTAGTCATATCCGTATCCTAGTTTTTTAGATATTTGTGTATTTTTTTTATTTTATTTGATATTCATTATACAAATTTTTTATTTTTTTTTAAATATTTGTATTAAATATTATACTGTTTAAATTTACTTTTTAATATTTTTTCCCTATTGATCTAGTTTGACCCATTGGCCATTGTCCATCCTATCTCACGCCACACCCACTTGCACATCGGTGGTTGGCATGAATCTGCTTTGCTTGGGGACCATTTTGGCAAAATTGCCTCTGGTTTGACTTTCTTGGTCTGGCAGTTGGAAGGCACGAGGTACTGCACTACACCTCACCCATTGGCTTTTGTTGTGCCCATGCCTCAAGCAAGACTATTCACAACTCACAAGTGATGAGCTCCTACCTTGATCGTGCACATTTTAATCCTAATGTTGTGCCTAGGGCCACGTGTGACATGGGCTAGTATTGTGCCTAGGGCCAGGCTTGACATGGACTAGTGTTGTGCCTAGGGCCAAAGTTGACATGAGCTCATGCTGTGCCTTGGGTTAAGCTTGACATGGGCCCATGTTTTGTTTGGGCAGAGGTCATCCTATTAATTGGTTATGCTGAGCTTTGTGTTATGCTGACCCAACTTGATATGAACTTGATTGATCATTGTGATTCGACCTATTTGATTTCATTATCCATTGATGATATCATCATTAATATTACTTTCATTCTAATTAGAAGGTATATGGATTTTTATATTTATTAACATATCTAGTAAATTATAAAAATTTTATAATTTATGTTGGTTAATAGTCCTAAATGGGAATTTCAACATGATATCTAATATTGTTAGAATTTAGTATATTTAATATTTGAATCTTATGACTAGTGTTTTAGGATACTATGAATAATAAAATAAATGATATGTTAATAATTAAATATAATTGAGAAATTTACTTTTTTTAAAAAATTTGTAAAATATTTAAAGGATATTATGATTATTTGTTTATTTGTATATATGATATCATGCTTATGCATATTTGTAACATTAGTTAAGAGTTTTATTACTATATAGAGCAACAACTTTTTTTAAAATTGTATTAAAAAATGGAAATAATTTTTAAAATATTGAATACATATTCTATTATTTATTTGCTCATCTATCTTTATGTAGAAGTGGAAAATAAGATGTGCCAGGCGCACAACTTGACACTAGTGTCAAATAATGTAGTGCTGTCCTTTGGCCTGCTTGCAACCTTGGGCATGTTGGGCTAGTTAGACCATGCAGAAACTCGATACAGTCCGACAACTAGGCATAGGCTGTGACTGGTCCAACATGTCTTGATCCTAGGCTAATGCAGGTTTGTGTTGTACTAGCTTGGGATAGATTCAGGCTAACCTGAGCACATGCTAAGGGCTAGCCCTAACTTGGTCCGATCCGATCTGATACAATTATTGTTTTTTTTTAAAAAGGTGCTTGAGAATGACACCAACTCAGGTTGTGATTTCTGTTTGACACTTGCATGACCTAGACATGTTTTGTCACCCATATTTTCAGCTTGGTTTTATGGGTTGTGCTGTGATGCATGCATGCTGCACTCAATTGCCCAACATGATCTGAATCGGGCTGGTTTCAAAGCCATGCTTGGATTAGTTTTTGCAACTATGTTGCAGTATGAATTTGAGAGTTAAGATATAATTTATGAAAAATATTTTAAGTTTTATAATCAATTGTATGAATCAATCACTAGAGTCAAATGATAAGGTATGCGAATAAATAAATTAATTATATAAATAATATAAAAATAAATATAGTAATATACCTCAATCTGTATCCATAGATAATTTATTTTTCTTTTAATTTTGTAATGAATAGCGGCGAGGTGATTCAATAAATGAATTTATGTTGTATTTTTTTTAATATTTGGAATATATTTTTTATTTTTGTAAATAATTTTATTGTGTAAAATATTATATATTTTAAATATGATATTTTTGTTTTTTTTCGTATTAATTTAGCTTGGCCCACTGGCCATTACAAAACTTGTGCTCATTGAGCCATTGGCATTAGTTTGCCTAACCCATGGACCATGTTGGCATGACCTCTTGTGTCATGCTTGTGTCTTGGGTTATGCTAGCCATAGTTGATGGTCTTATGCTTGATTATGTACTGGTTCATCCTTGTGTTGTGCCTAGGGCGAAGTTTGGCATAATCTCATGTTGTGCCTACACTACTCATTGACTTGTGTCATGCTTGGGTATGTGATATTCCATGAGTTATGTTGTGTGAAGTTCTATGATATGTCTGACATTAGCATCGCTGGGCATTTTAAAAATAGTTGGCCTTTAAAGGGGCATGTTGCCTGTGCACGCAACACAACACAACACGTCTACCCTCTTAAGTTGAATTTGGCCTGGGCCCCTTGGTAATATGTGTCATGCTCAGGTAATTATTGCATAATAGGAAGTCAGGTGAGCATGTTAGTTGTTCTCATCTAGTTGACCTAACACTTAATCTTTTGACGCGGCCAGACGTCACATGATTCACAGCATGTCACCTGACATGGTCGGATAAAATGATTCTATTCTATGGGAGCTATCAATTTTTTTTTAAAAAAATTTCTACTTATATTTTATCTAAAAATACATATAACTAAAGTTAATATTTATACTATTCTCTTTTATTCTTATATATTTTCATATTTACAAATTTATTTAAGCATTTTTTTAATGTAAATTGTACATCAACATAATAGTGGAATGGAAGTTAATTGGGGCTATGGCTGGTTGTTTAACATTAACAACCATGGATAAGTGGACTATGAATTTATTAATTGCAAAATTCCAATTATTTTTTAGTTGTTAGACTAAGTGATTTTTTTTCTATATTATTCTTTCTAATAAAATAAAAATTTAGACTATTTTTTATAATTTTTTTAACAATAAAAATGAATCTTAGTAGAACTAATAAAAATGAGTTTAATGTTTTTGACGAGTTAGATTTACAAAATATAATTTAAATTTGTTTGCTATATTATTATTCCTAATAAAATAAAAAAATTAGACTAATAATTAATATTTTTCAAATAAATAAATATAAATCTTAGAATTAATTAAGATTAGTTGAATATGTTTGGGTTCTAATTCTCTCAATGCATTAAAAGAAATAGGTTTAATTAATAATCTTTTATAATAATAATCTAATTTAGTATAATAATAATCTAATTAATTAATATTATTTGGGTTGATTGAAGTTTATCATTATGTAGATACTATCAAAAATATGTAGTCATAATTTAGTAATGTGATTGGACATCTTAATAGATATATTAAATAATGAATCAATAAACATATATTAATTATTAGATAAACCTTTGTTTTAATATCATTAAAATTGGATATATATAAGTTTGGTGAGATCAATTTCATGTAGAACTACAAATTTGTAAGAAAAAATATGACTAGATTGATTATTTGTAAGTTATTAATTTAAATTTGTACTAGGTTCTAGATACAATATAAATATATAATTTATATATCATAGGATTTATAGGCTAACTTGTATGTATAATATTCAAAAATATTTTAAATTTGATAATTATTTAATAATTTAAATATTATAGAAATCATGTTGATGTAATATTAATGATGTATGAATATTGATTATCCAAAATAATATATATTTGACATTGCACACAGTTCATTATGTTGATTTAGACTAGATACAAAAAAAATTATTAGGTTTTTATTAAATATTTTATTCTAATGATAGCTAACATTTTTAAGTGTTTGGTCATTATTTTTAGAAAATTTAAAATTTAAAATAAAATTGGTGTTATAATATCTGATAATATTCTAAATGATAGAGTGATAATAAATTTATTAGTAAGAAATATTAGATAATTTTTTGGATGAATTATTTTGTATTAGATGTATATTGTTGTAATTTATAATTTATTTTTTTTTATTTTACTTTATTATATTATGTATGAAATTATTTCACTTGTTAGTTGTTAAAATTTGAATAATTCTATTGAAATGTTCTCATTTGAACACTTTTTTGGTTAGTTTTATTTTTGAGTTCTTGTTTAATTATGTGAATTTCAATATGATATTAAAGTTAAATTCTATGTAGAGGAAGAAAACCTTATGGTTTGCTCAAATTGAGGAAGAAAATCTTATTGTTGGATTTGAGATGTTGGATTCATGTTGCTTGCCAATTTGTGAGTCGACGTTGATGAAGGATAATAAGTGTATTATGTGTGTGGTTGTGTACTTGTGGCTAACAGGGTGTGTAGTGGGTGAGTTCTGTGTTCTTGGATGGTGTAGTAAAGATGCATAGTGGGTGCGTCACGTGTATGATTGGTGTAGTAATAGTGCATAATGGGTGTAACGATGGTGCAACATTGGTACAAAGTTGGTCCATCGTGTGGGTGTAGTGTATGTGTAGTGACTTAGGTTGCTCTTTGAAGAAAATCAAGATTGTAGTAATTACTCATGTGATTTGGACACAAAAATTATTCATAATGACTATTTGAGTATGGTTGTGGTTCTTTGGTTAGAAGATAATAAATTATTTGATGAAATAATAACTTAGCAATGAAATAAATAAGATGTCTACAATTTTTTTTATATCCTTTAATTGCTATGTAATAATATATTGAGATAGAGTTTATATTTATTTTATAAACTTATATTTTATTTAAGATACTATAAAAGTTTGCAATATTACAATATTTATTTCAATTAACTTTGATATGTGATATAATTTCACTATTTATATGTTTGAGATTAGATGAGCCTACATTGCCTAAACAAGTTACTACTTGTATTTGTTTCACTTGATTTGCTTAATGATCCCTGGGGGTTATATCAACATAGGTGGTTGTATCTAAGAGAGTGAGACACATGGATCATCATTCTAATATAATATTTTTGTTCTTACTACTAGAAAGTTTCTTAAGATTCCTTAATCCTGTCTGATTAGATATTTCTCATTAGATCAAAGTTATATTATTGATTGGTTTAATATATCTGACACAAACTGAGGGGGATATAATGATTATTGAATCTATCTAGGCATTCTTATAGTGTTTCTTATGTGATCTTTATCAGTGATGAATATATATAATTTCTTTCTTCTAAAATAATGAAAAATACTAGGTGATCTTCAATTTCTAATGATTTTGTGACTTATTTTTTTATTTTAAACTTTATTTTTATTGATTAATGAGCTAATAATAATAGTACAGATAATTATTTGTTTTTATAATTATTTTCATGTTAATAGAATGTTACAATAGGCATTGACAAATGATCCAAATTCATTGGTTTTGGTAATATTCATTTTTTTATTACTTTCATGTTTCATGTATTCAATTTATTCTTAGTTGTATACTTAGTTTTATTTTTGTGGTTTAATTTTTTGATATATCAATATTAAGTTTATTTACTTTTACTGATATTTATTTATAAAATTAGAAAATATCAAGAAATTATTCTTTTGGAATTGACTTGCATGTTCTTTATTTATATGATAAGATAGCCCACTCAATGTTTGAGTGCTTGATTCATTGCTATTTCATTTTTAAGTTAATTATTTATTTTTGGTCATTTAGAATGTTGTATCATAGTATTAGAGATATTTTATTTTACTAATGTGTGAGACAAGTATAATAAATAAGTATAATTGAGTTTTCTATTTTACTTAGAGGTAACAAAAAGAAATGCCGTATTGTTCATGATTGGTTTTTTGTAGCCTAGTCAGTCCACCATTTTAGGCTAGAAATGATGGTTTGGGTGCCGGGCATGCTTCAAAATGAGGTAGGTCCAACATGGCCTGTAGGTTTAGCTTCAACTCGGGTTGTGCTGGGTTGGGGTATCCACTATGAAATCTGGCATACATCGCACCCAGGCTAGTTTGAGAGAAATGTAAGCAAGCTTTGACCAGTCCAAGCAGGCTTGAGTACTGAACAAGTTAGCTTGGTTGCTCTTTGCATCATGCTAGCTACTAGCTTGGTCCAAATTGCTTGGTCCCTAAATCAGTCAAGCCTCTCGAGTCCAGACTAGCAACTAGTTTGGACTAGTCTAGGCCTACTAGGGTGCCTTGTGCATATATATATATATATATATATATATATATATATATATATATATATATATGCGTGTCTCTGTGTGTATCTGATATAAAATTTTTAAAAAATAAATAATATTAAAAAAATTTCTTTGATTTGGAATTGTAATATAAATTTAAATACATTAGAAAGATTAAATACATTCAAAGTTCAATCTGACAAAATATTAGTAATATAAATTTTTTTTTGTAAAATTATATTATAAATATAAATATTTGTAATATAATTCAATTTTTATTATTTGAAGACTTATTTATGTATTTTTTTTAATTCTTCAAGTGTTATAGTTTTTATAATATTTTGTTATAGTCATATCATTTTATATAAAATAACATTCATTGTTACAAAAAATATAAATTTTAAAATTATATTAGATATCGGATTGATTAATTGATCACATGTAATTTTAGATAATATATGAAATATGAATTTATTTTATTTTTATTAACTTAATAGTAATTTTTTATATCATTGTATAATAAGATAGAATAGTAATTAGAGTTCAAATATTACGACACATCTTACTTATTTGATGAACAACCATATCATTTACTCTTAGTTATTTGAATTAAAAAATTATTATTTAGGAATATGATATTAATGTTTATTCTTGAAGACTTGTTATAATTATGATATTTATTTTTATAATATTTAAATAATATTTTTAATTATTCATAAAATTTTTTCTTTATTTCTCGTAGCTGATTAATGTTAATGTATATATTTTATTATATTTTTTATTTATTTGATATTAATTTTAGAATTTATACAAGCAACTAAGTAATAAAGAGATAAATTAGTTGTGAGTATTATAAATATCTTTTTTTTATCTCAATAGTCATGCAATCAAAATATAAAATTTTTAATATTTATTAAATACATTATTTATGTTGTATATGTAATTAAGTATAATGTATGAAGTATGAATATATACGTATTAAACTCTAATGTCTTAATCTAATTTTTTGAATTAAAAGTTGATATAAATTTAATAATATTACTATAAAATTGAGTTTTGTCTTAAATTTAATATATTATATTCTTGGACATATTGATTAATATCTTTTAAAGTGTTCAATCATATTATTAGTTTTGTAATTATACATATTTTTACAATAATTATATTAGGCTGATTTTTTTTAAAAAAATTTTCAAATATATTTTTAACAAGGTTACAAAATAATTTTAAAGTAATGATGTTCTTATATGAAACATAATTTTTTTTTATGTGCTTAGATCGATATATGATAGGAAATAGATTAGTTTTGGAATTTTTATTAGATTATTATTATCTATATCAAAATAATTTACATTGATTATTTATTTTTACTATAATTTATATTTTATATTTTTTTGATAATAATTAATTTTGTATTATGATTGTTTATTTTAAAGATTTAGAAAAAAAGAAAAAAATATTTATTAATTATTATATATCCCTATTTAGTATCTATATAGTTTCTTATTATATAAAACTATAAAAAAAAAGTGGATGCATACCTAAAAAAGAATTTAAGTCACAATATTACAAACTAGCAAGTCACAATTACAATTTTTTGGACTATGATACGTTGGATGAATTTACTTTGTTGCTAATTATAAATAATATTATAGGCTAGCAAGTCACAATCAGAATTTTTTAGATCATGATATGTTGGATTAACTTGCATCGTTGCTAATTATAAATAAATATTATTAATACAAAAAAACAAACTTTTCAGCAAAATTTAAGTTGCATGGGGTACATGTGCTGAGTTGGATTGGGCTCCATTTGAGCCAAAGTCATTACTCGGGCACTACCAGTGTAGTTTGGTCATTTGGGTCAAACTCTTGACTCCTATAATATTGAACCATATTTGACATGTGGGCTAGATCACATGACTAGCATTGTGTTGGGCGATGGTTTGTGCCTATGTCATTTATACATTTGGATGTGCCATGTTGTGCTTGGGCCAAATTATGCATGTCATGTTGTGGGTTTAGTGTTAAATGTCTGACCAATTCGTCATCTCTAATCTTATTTGCTAAATTTGTATGATCTAGAATCTATTGAATTTTATACACTCATATGTTTGGAGACTTAGGAAAGATGACATCCAAGAGAGATTTAAAATTATCATATTTATTGATAATTATATATGTCATATTATTGTTTTTTTTTATATTATTATACAATTTTATATATTTAATTATTTTATAAAAAAATATAATATTAATTTGATGAAAATAAAAAAATTTAAGAGTGAAAATGTATTAAAATATAATTTCAAAAAGAGAATAAATATTTAGCCTAGCCGACATGATGAACGCGACAAACAGGTTGGACAACCCAAACATAGCATATTGCATGTGTCACAAACAAGGCACAAATACGTTGGACAACCCTCATGATCCAACACAATTACATTCAGGCATGAAACATGTGCAACTGTTATTGCAACATGGCTCAAGGCATGTTGAACCATGAGGTTTGACCCTTGTGCCACGCAAACATTCGACACTACACTACTTGAGAGATAAAATGTGCCTGTGTTATGTCCTAGGTTGGATAGGGTGTTGGGATGGCCAAACCTAGGGCTTTCCATTAACTCTTGCCTTGCCTAGCTTGCCATTAGCTTGTGCCAAATCTAGCTTGCTACGAACCTATATTAGCATGAATTTGAATTATATTAAGTATGACATAACTCATGCTTCTTTACATGACTTGTTTGATAACCTATAATACAAGCATTCCTTTTTTGTAGGAGTATTTAGTGAGATATAATTTTAATCATAAATTATTTTATCAATTAGATATATTTTTTATCATTTCTCATAATATTTCCTTTTAGATTATATATTAGAGAGCGATATTATTTAGTCTATCTCACAATGAGATGTTCTAGTTTTATCTAAAATTTATATATAATTTGGAATAAGATAACATAATATTTTAGTGTATTTCTTATTTATTCTATTATCCAAAAAGATATAAATATTTTGTTAAAAATTCATAATATATTAGTAAATATTAATATTATCTTTTTTTGAATATTATTTATTTTTTAGCAAGTCTAGGAATTATAAGAGTTTGGAAGGTATAATTGATTTTTTTTTTCTTACTCTTGTGTAGTTCTACTTAGGTCTCTACTCAGTGAATATTGATAAATTATTACTCTTATTTTTTTTATGCTTTTAAGAGTTTGGAGTGAATTTTTCGATTGTTATTTTTTGAATCTATTAGTGTATATTATGAATTTAATCTTTTGAAATCATTATATGATGTAACAACAAAATGATTTTGAAAAGTATGAGATTTATCATAAGATGAAATTTTTTTCTAGTCTATATGATTTGATAGTCAGTGAGTTTACTTTAGTTTTAATTCAAGATATATTGAACATTAAGAGATTTGACTACTTAGTTCTTGGAGTCTATATGAGGTGGAAACATACAAAATATTCAAAATATATGAGTGTTTTTTGAGAAACTAGTTGGTCATGTCAAGTCAGGCATTATTCATGGTAGCCCCTTGATTAATGCTGAAATTTATGGCTTAATCCAACACAACATGATTTGACATGATCTGGATTTCTAATGGGTCACCATGTCATTCTTTCATATCATGTTGTTACCTTTATGACATGAACACCCATTCTTGGTTGTGTTTGAAAGATTTAATATTAAATCGAAATTATACAATAAATTCAATGTATTCTTTTATTATTTGTTATAATATATTTTTTAGATGATGTATAATGAAAAAAGAGTATTTAATAAACAATAAAAAGTCTTTTGAAACAATTATTTTAGTTATTTTAATAACTTAAAAAAGATATAAATATTGTTGTGAGTCTGGTAGAATATTGCATCTAAATCTCATTTTTTTAAAGTATTAATATTATTATTTTTTCAACATCACGTATTTTAGCAAGTCTGATATAATTAAGTGTTTGAAAGATATATATAGATCTTTTATTAATTTTTTGTACCCTTTTACATTTCACTAAGGCACTTAGTTAGTAGTGTTACATGATGATATTTCTAAACTTGGCCCACATGATGATACATATATAAAATTATTATTTGTACCAATAAGTTTGTTTTTGAGAGCGAGCTTTGTTGTGAGAGGAAATGTCTCTTGAGTCTAGATGTAATGATATTTAATGAGTCAAATTTAGCCTTGGCTTGTGATTAGCTGAAAACTTAGTTATTTGTTCACCTAGGGCTTATTTTATACTATGAGAAAGAGGTGTGAAATTTGATTATAATAGATAAGTCTTCTACGAGGTTAGATAATGATGCATTTGATTTTTGTGATCTTGATTTTTTATTTTTTGTATTTATATATTTTTTAGTATTTTATTTTGTTTTCTATTATTTTTAATGTTGTTATCTTAATTATGTTGAAAGAGATAAATAACTTTAATTATAATATGACATAAAACTAATATTTCGATCAATGAAAAGAATTGTGGTTATCTCCAGGTGAGTATTCTTGTTGATGATTATTTCAAATGAGAAGATATATTACCTTAAAGTGAGATTTATTGGGTAAGATTTCATTTAGATATTTCATTTTGATATTACTAGAATGCTTTCTAGTGGACAAAATAACTTCTTTATGAATTCTTATATTTATGATAATATCTTATAAATGAAAAGTATGCCAGCTAGATATAAATAATATATATTTTGATGATTATTTTGAGAATTATATAATATAATCTAATTCAATTAGTAGATTATATAAATTATGATTGAGTCAAGGTTCCTAATGTATTGCAAGGTTTCATATTTAGTAATTTTGTTTTGTCAATATATGTGTTATATATATAAATATTTTTTGTTTAGATAATATTAGATGGTATGTTGATTCTATTGATTATATATATAAATGATATTTTTATTATTGGAAATTTGTTGTGATTTATTCAACTTAAGTAGTATATTTAATTAAAGTTATAGATGAAGAATATTGAGAAACATATAATTTCTTGGGATAAAAGCGTTCACATAGAGTTTGGCTTTTTATATATGCAATTGATATTCTCATTAAGTTGAATCTTTTGGGTTGAATTCTAGTCGCTATTGATTTCTTGTCTAATGAGACTTATTTAATTTATTTGATAATTTATTAAATAATTATAATAAAAATTAATTATTTGATTGGCATTGTATAAAATATAATTTATATAATTTGTATAATTAGTCATTTATTATATTTTCTATGATAAGTTTACTCAAATATATTTTCTCGCATATTAAGATATGTGATGAAGTCTTCATGTCTTGAAATTTTTTTAGTAATCATGAGCATTTATATTTAGCTAGATCTTCAAATTTGACTTGGGCATTAGGTTGCACCAAGATGAAAGCAATTATAAGATCTTGTGTTTGTCTAGGAATATATATTATCTTCTTAAAAAATAATGGATCAATAATTAATTTGAGATCAAATATATAAATAATTTTTAGAATGATTTTGATGGTTATTTGTAAAAAATGCTGAATCAAACATTTATTTGAGATGAGATATTTATTTTGTTTTTACTACTTTATTGTGATAGTCAGATGATGAAACATATAATTTTTAATTTAATAATTTACCAGTTGAAGAAATGTATAGCGGTAGATAATTTTTTTTATTAGTAAAAATTAATGGTGAAACCATTATTACTGTTTATATTTAGAGATGTTTAGTAGGTCTGGTGGATCGGACACAACATGAGGTACGACTAGAGTTGGTTGTGCTAGGTACATTACAATAATGTCCAGAATCGTGCCTTGACCTGGATCATGTGGCCCAATGCATGACTCGTGTTGGGCCATACATAATCTTTGTGCCTGATTATGTGACATGGTTTATTGGCATGGTGATCCATGACTAGGCATGACTTACTTGCTTTGTTTGGTGGCGTTGTCCATTGGGTTGGTAGTTCGTGACTTGGTGTGGGTAGGTCATGGGTTACACCCTATCAGGTAATTGCTTGATTGAGGTGGGTTTTAAAAAAAAAAAAATAAACCCAACAACATAAGCCAAATTTGGCTTAGGTGGCATTCTCATTGCGTTTTAACGCAATAGGTTTTGATAAAGATAGTGATAGGCAGGGTCTGACATTATTGTTGCCTTAAAAAGAATTTTTTTTAAATCCATAGTCAAGTTTTTTTTCAAATATTTATATGCTAGAAATTTGATGACTGTTATATTTATAGACTAAATAAATAAAAAAATTATAAAAATTATATTTTAATCTTTATAAATAGTGATTGGAAAATTTAGAATTTGAATTCTAAATTTTCTCTTTTATCTTAGCTCTTTGTTCTCAATCTCATTCTCTAAAATTTCTTTATTTTTTTTTTTTTGCATTTTTTAATTATTTCAATATTTATTTTATGCGCACGGTATATATAGTATAATTTTCAAATTACAATTGAAAATTTGAGTTGAGCTTTGTGGAGTTAGCTGACTTGCTACTTAGTTTTAGATTATTATTTCATCTTATTATTTGATGATGATAAGAATTTTAATATTTTACTATGATGAAAATTATATGAATTCACTTGTCCTGTAATTTAGTTTTCCATTTGATATCTAGTATAAAATTGGACTTTGTTTTTTCTATGATAGGTAATATTATTTCAAATAGGAGATTAAGATTGAAATTAGATATTTAAGTACTTATGTGTTTTAAAGATTAGAAAGTTTTAAGATTAAACATTCATGATAAAATACAAAAGATAATAAGTGGAGATAATGATTTATGAGATATGAAGATTGAGGATATTGAGGTCACTATTAGTGATACATTTAGACGCATGCATGATAATGATGATCTACATTTATATCAACACTGTTATATCATAAATATTAATTGATGATTCGTGTGATTTTTAATTTTTTTTAATATGATTACGACGTAACAATATAATATTGTCATTAAATTGTTTCACTTGTTTATGTTATTATGATTTATGCAATATTATTGTATTATATTTATAATCTTTTAAGTTATTTTTATTTTATTGCATGTTATAAATATATATCATTTAGTGTATGTATTATATTTTATTTTTGATTATGAAATAAAATAATTTTTTTTATTTCAGTTGAATGTAATTGCGATGGTAAAATATATTTTTTATTATGCATATTATGCTTATTTTTTTAAGAGTACTGTTTTTAATAAATAACTCAATGGAAAATTAAAATTTATAAAAATTTTAAATTTTACTTGAATATACAATCTCTATCCAAAATGGCACGATACGACATAATTTGTCATGAATTGGCAGTAATCGGCATAGCCTGGCATGGCCATGTATAGACTGGCATAACTCGGCATTGCCAGGTACAGACCGGCATAGCCTAGGATGTCTAGGCATTACTCGGCTTAGCCTGGCATTGTTATGGGCCAACCACTTCATGCCGAGCATGCTGTTTGGCTACTCGTGTCGTGCCTGGCACGACACGACATGGTAGCATGGGTAGGCCACATGGAAATAGGTATTGTTGGCATGACACAATCTATTTGACATAGCTATCTACGTTTTTATTACTCAACAGTCAGCAGATTTTTTTCAGAAATACCTTGAAAAAATCTCAAATTTTTTTTTGAACTTAATATTTTTGATTTATATGCAATGACTTGAGAGAGAGTGTTGTGATTTGAAATTTATTTTTTCTTTTTTTTCTTTGCTTTAATACCTTATTATTGAGAGTATCTTGTATATTTGTTGTCCCAAACCGAATATCTCTATTTAATTACTCTCATTTGTATACTTTCTATATATGTGTCTCATTATAAGCTTAATTAATATAAGTTGGATTACAACTATATTCTTACTCTTTAAGAATTTTAGTTTTATGTATAATTTATTAAAATTTTTAATATCTCTCAAATATATCTATAACTTATAATCCGACTTATATTTTTGATATTATAAAACTATATCTCTCAAATTTATGTATAACTTTTAAAAAATTTTGATATTATAATCCGAATATCTTTCAAATATATGTATAACTTATATCTTATGCAAATTTTTAAGCTTAAAAATTTTAGTTTTATAATTTTTTATTAAAATTCTACTTAATATTAAAATTTTGTATAGGCTACCAAAATATTTTATCAGATTTTATGAATAGTTTAATTGATATTATCTTAATAAGTAATTATGAGAGATAGATGTAATTTTTATTCTTAAAAATTTTATAAAAAATAATAAATATATGTTTACACACACACACACACTCACATTTCTTGTAGTGCTCAGTTATATATGTAATAATTATTTCAATAATTTAGGGAATATTAATTGTTTCATGATATTATTATGAAAATTAAAATTAAATGTATAAAGTACTAATTTATTATTTTATTATTTAATTCTATGTATATATTTGAGAGTTAAAGTAGACTACATAAAAAATATTTTAAGATTCAAAGCTAATAGCATGAATTGATTGAAAGAATTAGAGAATTTAATATATAAGTTATACATAATGCATTAGACTCATTTAATATGGTGTTTGAGAGATACTAATGGGCTGTTTGATATAATATTTAATTTGTTTAAATCATTGAAAATAAAAATCTTTAATGATTTAAAATTTTTAATGTGTTTGATAAAAAAATTTTGGAAGCTGAAAATTGAAAAATTTAAGTGAAAAAATATTAAAGATATTAAGTATATAGAGACTTACTTAATGTTGAAGGCTAATAATTTTTAGTAAAATATTTTTAAAATTATTGTTTTTTTTTTCGTTTTCTCATTTACGCTACAGTTTAATTTATGAATTTGTCTTCTCCTCTACCTTTCTCCACCATCACAAATCCTAACATTAACTCTCTTGTTATAAATAATTTAAGAGAAGAAATAACAAATCAGTTGGTTGTTAATTAATTTTTATTTTTATATTAAAAAATTGGAGTTTTAAAGATTTTAGATTTTATTGGTTATTTTTAAATATTTTTATTTGTATTTTTGGATTTATGATTTATTTATTGATATGTTTTTAACGATTTTATTTTTTATAATATTTAATAATTATAGTGAAAAAATCTCATTAGATTTTTTATTTATGTTGGATAATATGTAATACAATAATAATAATGATAAATATGTAAAATATATCATTTTCAACATTCAGTATTTACAGTTATCAAACAATATATTTATTTTCACTATTTAATTAATATTAATTTATCAAATAGTTTTTAAATACAAATTAAACACTAATAAAATTTACCACTTATTTTTCTGTATTTAATTTTTTTTAATTTTATAAAAAAGACCATAATATCCTGATAAACTTATTTCTAAAAATTAGAGAGATGTGTGTGATGAGTTTTGACAGAGACACATCATAATTAGATGAAAATTACCATCACGTTAAGGTATGAATTATCTTTAGTGGATATAATATTCAAATAAATAACTTATTAAAATATTATAAAAATCAATATGTTATTTATAATTTGGTATATCTACGAATACGCCTATCAAATTTGTGTGAGTTGTCAAAATATTCAATTAGTTAATGTGATTGAATTGTATTGAGAGATGATAAGTTTTTTATTTAATTGGCTAAATGAAATCAAATAGGTAATAAATTTAATGAGTGTGATTTATCAAAATATTTAAATATTGATTATTTCTTCATATATATATATATATATATATATATATATATAAGATTGATTTGAAAATTTTGATATATTGAGTTGATATAAATTTCATAAATATGCCTATCCCGTACTTCAAAAATATCATGTTCATTGATTTTTCTTGCTCTTTTGACATATTCACAATTTTTGTCTAGCACATTTAATAAATCCGCAACCTAGAAAACTAGCAACATTGAAATAGAAAGTAACATTAATAAAATCACCTAGGAACAATGTTGCATTGAACTTACCTGGTTGACTCTGATTCATCTCAAATCGATGAAAATGCCTACAATTTCTTCAAGAAGATAAACTCGATCCATGTGCAATTGGAAATTGAGATTTAGTCTTGTTAGTGTGCAGGTGTTGATGTCTTGTAGATGATGTGTGTGAACTGTAGTAGTCTTGTTGGTGTAAACATGATGAATGCTATTATCCTAGGGTCATGAGTTTGATCAATGGGGATGCTGTGTTTGTTTCCCAGAGTGTTTGTCAGTTTGATTTATCATGTTGTTGGGATGAGGGTCTTACCTGCTTCGATTTTGGGCGCCAAGCTTCATATATGGGCTGAGAGATAGTATGAGTTGCCTAAAATTCCATGCTTTGCTTGGATGGCACTCTTTCTATGGCTGCTTTATTTCTTCTCTGGAAGGTTACTTCGACATGTGGTTTGCAATTCTCAATAATTCTACAACACTATGGTAAACAGTGATCTTCAATTCATATCGTGCGACATTTTTCTGACGCAGCATCCTCATAACCTTATCTTAGCTGACACGCAGAAGATGATAGATATTAATGAGCCCCCCCCCTGTGGGTGAGTTTCAGAGTGGCAGTCCCATGCTGAATAAAAATAGATTCTGAATTATTGTCCTGGGGCCAAGACATGTTTACTCGGTTATGAATGTGAAGATTGAATATTTAATAAAGTAGACTTGACTTTATCATGTCAACGTGAGCTTAGGCCCAATGTGGACAATATCATATTACTGTGTATGTCATGATCTGTATATCCTAACAATTGGTATCAGAGCCCAAATCTGGACATAATGCAAAAAATCGGGCCAAGTATATACCTTTATATATTTATACACTCATACAACAATATAGTGTTTATACATTTAGACATATATATTGTAGTATTTTCAAAAATAGTACCTTTGTATCAAAAAGATGATATAATTAACCCTTTTTATGCTGCATTTTTATCAACATATTTCATAATTAATTAATGCATCAAGCAAAAGATAGCTTGTGAAAAAAATTGTATGTGTTAGCAATTTTTTGGATACGATACAAAAATTGTAACGATGCACGTGTACCGTGCTAATGTACCATGTCAACAATATCACCTTCTCTGTTTTTTTTCAAGGCAATTAGGTGCTTGATTCCATCATTTTCCTTTATTTAGTAGTATGAAAATTACAAATTTGATAGTTGTGGTTTTTTTTTTTTAATTTTTTTTAATTTTTTTTTATTTTTTATTTTTTATTTTTATTTTTTAAATCTGATAGCTATTTTTATCATTGTGTTTGGAGATTAGCATGCTGGTTGATGTCATTTCATCTAAGTTGTCTCAAATTGCAGGGTCTGCTTGGATGGCACTCTCTCGGTCTTTTATAGACTACACCATATGGGGATGGGATAATCTTCCTCGGGTGATCCTCATGTATTATGCCAATTTTGTATCTTCTCCAGAGGGTTACTTCCACACTGTGATTTGTAATTCCCAAGAATTCTACAACACAACTGTGAACAGTGATCTTCATTTCATATCGTGGGACAATCCCCCGAAGCAGCATCCTCACAACCTCAACTTAGCTGACATGCAGAAGATGATAAACAGCAATGAGCCTTTTGCAAGGAAGTTTCACCATGGCAATCCTGTGCTCAATAAAATAGACTCCGAACTGTTGTCCCGCAGCGCCAACATGTTTACCCCTGGTGGATGGTGCTTGGGAAGCAGGGAAAATGGAACTGATCCGTGCTCAGTTGTTGGCGATCCTACTGTCCTCAGGCCTGGATCGGGGGCCAAGAGGCTTGAAATTTTACTTAGTTCTCTTCTGTCAAATGAAAATTTCCGGACTAGGCAGTGCAGATAGAAGGATTCAATTTCACAATCATCTTTTTTTTTTTGGTAGCTTTAGGTTGTCAGTTCCCCCTCCCCATTCTCCACACGCCAAAACAATGTTCAATCCCTCTTGAAATCTAAGTTGTGTATCGAGACAAAGGTTTCTTGCTCGTAGTTGCTTGTGACTGGCATTGTTGCTGCCCTCATAATTGAGCTGCCATTGTTGGTGTGGTGCTGCACTTTTTTTGAAGATAATCATGAATGATTCATATTTAGGGACTTGTTGGTAATAGCAAACTGGTAAAAAGTAGATGATTTATGTTTTATGATAACAAAAACTTGTTGCCCACCCAAAAAAATTATAAATGTGTGCTTGTTTTCATGAGCTTCTATAATGAAGACGCTGAATGTGTTTTAGTTGAGCTTGTTCTTCTACAAAACTTAAACGAATGTGGGAGACGAGAAGACAGATGTGAGGGTGGAGGGAGGTAGCTCATGCCTTAAATGTGGTGGCACACAAACCTAGAAACTGGAAGGTAAGGTCCTGTCACGGGTCTGTTCAGAAGAGATTCAAAGGATGTGTGTTGTGAAGGCTATATCAAAGGAACTTGCTTGAACTGGTGCTAAGTAGGCTTGATCAAGTTGTTACATGCCAAATATAAGGCCGGAGTAGAATTTGTTGAGCCTTTTTGGATATAAGTATTCAAACTGTTTCTCTTTTATGATTATAAGATAATTATGTTTGTTGTATACACACCAATATTGTAAACAATACTGGTGTGTTATTTTATAGATATTTGATAGAGAAGTAATGCAAAACAAACGAAATAGCATATGTTTTTTAATTCCAAGTGATTAAATTTGAAGATATATGTGAGAAATATCATTCTGACTCAGATACAAGTATCGTTGAATGTGACCCCTAGGCATCTGTAATAATGAATACATATTTCTCTCTTTTATCATAATGTAAATAAATAAGTATTCACTAATATAAAGAAAAGTAAAAACTTATTTCTTGAGATTTATCATATTATATTGTATATGTTGATGACCTAAAAAAACTCACATGTATCCGTACTCATCATGTCATGTAAAAAATAGCAAGAAGTCAAAATCAAAAAAACTATTTTTGAAAACATTTTTCTATAACATAAATATATACAATGTATACCTTTTAAATGCATAAACATATACATTCTATATGTTTATACATATAAATGTATATAGCTAATATGTTTAAAAACATTTACATTATATAGATTTAATCAAATATTTTATATGTGTGTGTGTTTTGTCTGGATTCAAACTACTAGCAACCCTCCAGGCTCAAAGATTAATTGGAGATTGTCCATTTTTATAGAGGGAGGAGGGATAGAGAAAGAGGGAGGGAGGGAGGGAGAGAGAGAGAGAGAGAGCTGGAGAGAGTGTTGGAGGGAGGGAGAGAGAGAGAGAGAGAGAGCTGGAGAGAGTGTTGGAGAGAGAGAGAGAGAGTGGGAGGGAGGGAGGGAGAGGGAGGGGGGATGAGATGGGGAGAGAGAGATGGGGGGGAGGGGGGGGGGATAATAGTTAGAGAGAGAGAGGGAGGGAGAGAGGGGGGGGGGAGATTGGGAGAGAGAGATGGGGGGGGGGGTAATAGTTAGAGAGAGAGGGACGGAGAGAGGGGGGGGGAGATTGGGAGAGAGAGATGGGGGGGTAATAGTTAGAGAGAGAGAGGAGAGAAAGAAGAGAGGGGAGGGAGGGGATAGATAAGAAAGAGATAGAGGTGGGAAAGAAGAGAGAGGTGAGAAAGAAGAGAGAGGAGAGATAATATAGATAAGAGAGAGTATAGAGAGGAGAAAGAGCGGAGAGGGGAGAGAGGAAATAGAGGAGAGAGAGAGGGGAGAGAGGAGAGAGGGGAGAGAGGAAATAGAGGAGAGATAGAGGAGAGAGGGGAGAGAGGAGAGAGAGAGAGAGAGAGAGAGGAGAGAGGGGGAGAGAGGGGAGAGAGGGGAGAGAGGAAATAGAGGAGAGAAAGAGGAGAGAGGGGAGAGAGGAGAGAGGGGAGAGAGGAGAGGGGAGAGAGGAGAGAGAGAGGAGAGAGAGGAGAGAGGATATAGAGGAGCGAGAGATGAGAGTGAGAGATAGAGATGAGAAAGTGGAGAGAGAGAGGTGAGAAAGAGAGAGAGAGAGAGAGGATATATGAGAGAGTGGAGAGAGGAGAGAGATAGATAGGGGAAGGCATAGAGAGCGAGAGAGGGACAAAGAAGAGAAAGTGGAGAGAGAAGAGGGGGGGACAAAGATAGAAAGGAGAGAGAGAAAGGAGAGATAGGAGATAAAGAGAGATTAGAGAGAATGAATAGATATAGGAGAGAGATAGAGAGATAGAGAGAAAGATAGATAGAGAGGGAGGAGAGAGAGAGAGAGATATATATATATATATATATAGGAGAGAGAGAGAGATAGGAGAGAAAGATAAGAGAGAGATCGAGAGAGACAAGAGAGAAAGAAAGAGGGAGAGAGAGACAGACATGAGAGAAAGATAAGAGAGAGAGAGAGAGAGACATGAGATAAAGATAAGAGAGAGAGAGGTTAGAGAGAGGGGAGAGAAGGTGGAGGGGAGAGAGATAGGAGAGAAGGGGGAGGAGAGAGGGGGGAGAGAGAGAGGAGAGTGGAGAGAGAGGAGGGGGGAGAGAGAGAGAGAGGAGGGAGGGGGGAGAGAGAGAGAGAGAGAGGAGAGAGAGAGAGAGGATAGATAGAGGATAGAGAGAGGATAGAGAGAGGAGAGATAGGACATATAGGAGAGGGAGAGAGGGAGACAGAGGATAGAGAGGAAAGAGGGGAGAGATACAGGAGAGAATGGAGAGAGAGGAGAGAGAGAGAGAGGGGGGAGAGGGAGAGAGAGAGGAAATAGGGGGAGAGAGGAGGGAGAGGAGAGAGTGAAGAGTGCAAAGAGGTGAGAGAGATAGAGGAGAGAGACAAAGAAAGAGTGGTGATAACGGAAAGAGAGGAGAGAGAGAGAAAGAGAGGTGAGAGAGGAGAGAGAGAGATGGAGTGGAAGAGGGAGAGAGAGAGAGAGAGAGAGAGAGGAGATCAAGAGAAAAGGTGACAAATATCACTATGTTTCAATTTCACATTTGAATGTTAGAATTTTAACTATTTATATTACAAGCTTAAGTAACATAAAAAATGCATTACAACAACATAGGATAAGTTTATGACAATATAAGAGTAGTTATGACAACACATGACAATCACGACAACATGAATCATGTAGTGACATCCTTAGCCAATCATGATACCAAATATGAGGTTGTAACTCGTTCAGTAGTCTTGAATCATGTCATGACACCATGAGCCAGTCATGACACCATGAGCCAGTCATGACAATTGAAGGTCATGTCACGACATTGGTAGAATGTTGTGATGACAACTTGATCTCATTAGTTAGTTTCCTTCCACTTTTGTTGTTCATTGAGTTGACAGCTAAAGTATGAGTCACACCTAACATTCTATCAATTGAATATTTATGCACTCCTATCTTAATTGTGTATCATTGAAACTTTTCAACAAATTTTACTTGTCAAATAGTTGGCACATTTTATTTTTCTGTCAATTTTTTTAACTAAATTAGATTTTGTTCAATTTGTTTTCGGATGAAGTGGTATATGATATCAATGCGGAATTTTCATGCATTATCAGAATACTAGATTCTTTGCTAGTTGAATAGTACTATGACTATCATAGTTGAGCCTTAGTAGAGTCTTCTACTCAAAACCTAACTTTCCAAATAGTCTTATAATCTAAGTTCCCTCTTTATTAGCATGAGTAAGAGCTGTGTACTCTATTTCAATGAATGAAATTGTGATTATCATTTACTTCTTACTTATCTAACTCATAGTTCCACCATACATATTAAATACACACCCAATTTTGGGATCATCAACTTTATTAGCATTTACTTCTTATTTATCTAACTCATAGTTCCACCATACATATTGAATACACATCTTAGCCTAGTTAGCATCATCAACTTTATTAACTTCGCAAACTTGTTCATTGTTGTTACCATCAAACTGTACCTTAAAATCAAAAGTTCCACGAAGATACCTCATCACCCTTTTGATAGAATTCCAATGCTCCATTCATGGGTTGGATATATATCTACTCAAAACCCTCACTACATGTGAAATATTGAGTTTTGTATAAATCATATCATACATTAGACTACCGAATGCACTAGCATATGGAAAAAATGCCATTTGTTCTTTCTCCTAATGAGTAATGTGATACTAAACTATTGGAAACTCCATCCTAATTGGTATTGGCATACTAACTGCTTGCTATCAGATATGTTGAATTTGTGAAGTATTCCAACATATTTTTATTGCCTGAGAGATAATATTTTATTTTCTCAATTTTTGTGTATCTATATTCCCTATCAATCTTGCTACTGCAAGATCCTTCATATCAAACTTGTGTGCTAGCAAGCCCTTCACTATGTTGATCATGTTATTGTTATTTCCTACTAGATGCATATCATCAACATATAAGATAAGGATAACAAAATCATTATCTAACCATTTTGTATTTACATAATGATCTGTCTCACATCTATTGAATCCTAACTGGAGGACATAAGAGTCCAACTTCATACACCATTTCCTTAGAGATTACTTCAACCCATATAAAGACTTTGAGCTTGAACACTACACCTTTTTTGCCTCATATCTCAAAGCATTCATGTTATTTCGTATAAATGTTTTTCTCTAGGTTTTCATGAAGAAACATTGTCTTCATATCAAACTGTTTAACTTCTAGATTGAATTTGGATGCATCAACCAACACAATTTGGACGGAGGTTATTTTGAAGAAGCATTGGGAGATGCCCTTAGCAACTAGCCTTGCCTTGTACTTTTCCATTTTCTTTTGAACACTCAATTTGTATCTAATTTTTTATTGATATGAGAGTAACTTCAAAAACATCTGAGTGTGATTTTTTTCATAACATTTTATCCTTCATGGTATACTTTTACTATATATATATATATATATATATTCCCTTATGGCTTTAGGCTTCTCCACAATGTTGGACTCATCTCCAATAAAAAAAAAGCATAGAAGGCACTATATACATATCAATTAGGACAATTTTAATTCATGTATACCTCCTCAATATAGATGGAGCCACTACTTCTTCAGTTCAAAATCATCATGCTCTATCTATCTCTTCATCATGTACATGAATGCTGAATTGTGGTTGATCATCATTGGCTTGCTTGCATTTGTTCATAACAATTTTGGTATTTTCACTTTTTTTCAAATAACTAAGTTGAGACATCATATTTTTTTTTGTCATGACATTGATTAAGTCATGATTTTGAGATTCCATGTAACAACTTCATCCTTTATAATGAGAGTCGCAACTTCCAAATTCCATGTTGTTACTTTCTCATTTTTCACAAGAGTCATGACCTCAAATTTTCTTGTAGTAATATCTTCTTCTATAATGCGAGTCATGATTTCTCAATTTCACATTGTGACTTAGCTGAGAGTTGTTTCTTATATTTTCCGAAGTCATGACATTTTTAAGAGTTATGACTTCTAGTTTTCATGTTGTGAAGTTGAGAGTCATGATTTCAAGTTTTCAAGTCATGACATTGAGAGTCGCAACATATAGTAGATTGTTTTTGCATTCCGTAAACTCTACACCTAGTAGCCAATGAACATGCACTTTACTAATCTAAAGTTCAAATTGTTCCTTTTCTCTTTAGGCACATGGTTATAGGCATAAATCTCGAATCTTCGAAGATAAGATCCATTTTGACTTCCTTCCATATATCTCAATTGAGTGATCAAGCTGAGAATGCACAAGTAAAAGGTCCCGCAAACTCAAATATTTAGAAAGAAATCTTATCATAGAAGATAAAATATACAAATCTTCCTGCTCAATTCAAATGGAATATTCCTCATAGCTTTATGATCCTGCAAATAAATCTAATAGACATAAAAACAAAGTTAGAATTTAGATATCTAGAAAGAGAAATTACATTGAGTAAAATAATATGATAATTAAAAATAAATAAGACATGAAGAAATAACAAAAACTAAAGCAAGTAAACTAACACACTCAAACATCTAGAAAGAGATCTTACTATCAAATAGATAATATGCAATCTATCATGCTCAACTCAAAATAAAATATTTCTCTGAATATCTCAATCCTAAAAATAAATATTTAAAAATATTATAATAAATTCAGATTTGAGTTGTCTAGAAAGAGAACTCATCGGAAATAAACTATTAGGACAATTGAAAATGAGCAAGATATGAAGAAATAACAAAGATCTCATAGGGAGTAAATTAGTAGGAGTGCAATTATTCTAGTTGCAGGCTATGGAAACTAATTCATCCCAAAAGCTCAGCTCCAAATTAAACCAACTCTTCAAACATGCTGCATTTTCCATCAAGATTTTATTCATTCTTTCAGCAACTCCATTCTACCATGGTGTCATTTGAATTATATCCTGTCTGGCTATCTCTTACTCAACATAGAATTTATCCACTGGAAGATACTCTATCCTATTATTTGTGCGGAGAACCTTTGTTTTTCTATTGAATCGATTATTCACTAGAGTTGTGAACTCTTTAAACATCTCCTGTAGTTTGGATTTCTTCTAGTGAAATAAACCCAAATATATCAAGAAAAATCATCTACAAATGACATGTGGTACCTTGATCTTCCAAGAGACAACATTAATATCTCTCTAAATAGATCATTGTGAACTAAATCAAGCATTGCCTTGGATCTAGTGGTTGTAGATTTAAATTTCACCCATTTTTACTTCCCATATACATAGCCCTCATAGAATTCAAATTCTATTGCACAATTTGACATTCTTTCTATCATTTCTTTCAATGATATAGTTTTTAGACATTTCCTAATAATGTGCCCAAGTCTCTTATGTCATAACATGGACTGACTATGGGTGTCAATGGCTTAATCATTCACAAAAATAAAATGAGCTATTGTCTACAACCTTGATGTTAGCTCCAAGTAGCTTGTATAAAGTTCCATGCATTATTCCATGAGTAATCAAACATCTGCTAGTCATTTTACAAGATCATTTGTTCTAGTTGAAAAGTACACCTAGATCTATCACGCTACCAATAAGGGTCAAATTTGTGTTGTGACCAGGAATATGCATCACTCCCATACACAATTTGATTCTTCAATCATGCATTCTCATTTTCACTATCTCATAGCCAACAATCCACATAATTGAGGTGTTCCCCATTATCACATTTCTTTCATGATGGTTCTTATATTTACAGAATCAATACCAATGAAAAGCCATGTGATAAGAGGCTTCCAAATCAATGAACCACACATCTTATTGGCTATGGATCATACATATTACAACAAAATGAAGTACCCCTAAGATCCCTCTATATTCCATGAGACACTCTTCACTGACCCACTAGGATTCCTCCTATATTTTTTCCTAAAATGCTCTGATTTGTTAAAATTCCAGCATTTGCCTTGGACTTGTCAATGCTCTTTGATCCAACTTTCGACTTTGAATTGTTGGTAGATTGTTATTTGTTACAAATTTTAGTTTCTCTTATAAACAAAGTTCCCTTCTCAAAACTTTCCCTATTCTATCACCTCATATCATCAGACTAAAAGAATTAAAACCACTACTTCAAATGATAACTTTGTTGGATCACTATCAATGATAATAATCAAATTATTCTATGAATCTGGTAGTAAAGAGATGAGAGTAATTACTTTGTCATCATAACTGATCACATAGCTTATAGATGACAACTAGTTAATGAGGGCATTGAGCTTGTGCAGATGAATAGAGAATTAGGCTCCATCCTTCATGTACAACTTGTATAGTTTCTTTCTTAGGAATAACTTATTCACCAATGATTTATTTTGATAAAGGGTTTCCAGATTCCTTCATTATCCTCGGCAGTCTTTTTTGCTGAAAATATTTTCAACACATTATTTTCAAGACACTATAAAATAAACTCTTGGGCTTTTCATTCTAGTTTTTATCATTTAATAGTTTTATTAGATTTTATTTCCATTTCCAAACCATTGACTATATTATTTGGATCTTATATTATGGTCAACAAAATCAATTAACTAGGAAATCCTTTATCTTTAATTTCTAAAGTTCAAAACTATTGCTGGAAAACACTCGAACTAGATTCTTGATGACACCAACACTATTCTTGGATATTCAAACTCTATGACACTAAATGTTATGAATCTAGTTACTAGTTGCCCTTCACGATTATCTGCAAGATATTCTCTTTTTATAGATAACATGTATGATGATCAATGGTAGGGTTTGGTTTTAGTTACAAGAGAGAAAAAGTGATAGAAAGAGAGATATAGGAGAAGAAGAGAGAAAAGAGAATAAATTTTATAAAGTTTCAATTCCACACATTTAACATTATAATTTTAACTATTTATATTACAAGTTGAAGTATCTTAAAAAAGAAGTCATGATAACATAAGAGAAGTTACGACAACACATAATAGTCATGATACATGAATTATGTTGTGACACTCTCAATAAGTTGTGACACCAAATATGAGATCGCAACTCCACGGGGCAATCATAACAACATAAAGCATGTAATGATAATGCATATCATGTCATGACGTTGTTTTGTCATCCAAATACCATGACACCATTTCCTTCTACTATTGTTTCTATTCATTGAGAAGTCAACTATAGTATAAGCTACACCTAATATATATTTATACATATATGTGTGTGTGTGTGTATGCTTAACTAAAATGGTAATAGGTTTTAACATAATAAAATGATATGCTATATATGTATGAATGGAACATATGTATTATATACATTTATATGTATAAATGTAGATGCTATATATGTTTATATGTATTAACATATATTCTATATATGTTTATATCTATATATGTATATAACATAATACATTTATAAATGTATATAATGTATATGTTTATACATCTAAACAAATATCTTGTATATGATTGTATTTTAAAAAGTTGTATTTTTGTTTTTTAATTTTTTTTTACATGTTTACATGGGATGAGTATGGGTATATTTGGGTTTCACATTTCGAGTGCACCAAACAATATTTTTTTTTGTTTTAGTGTATAATTTTCCTCATAATTTAACTTCTTGAATTCCTCATCTAAATAAAGTGTGGATTCTTTTTTTTTTCACTTTTTACCTTCTATTAATTTTGTATTAGTGGTATAATATAATTCATTCCTTTTATGCTACATTCTAACAAAAATATTTCATAGTTACTTAATGTGTCCATAAGCAAAATATAGTTTGGGAAACATAATGGATTGTTAGTATTTTTTGGTTATAATATGGTATATATATAAATTATCACTAATGTACTGGATCTCATAAGAACTCCAAAGTTAAATGTGTTTGGTTATGATTACTACTCCAAAGTTAAATGGGATTGGTAAGGGGGGATTGGAGGGAGGGTGAAAAAGAAATTTAAAATACAAAAATGATAACAATGCATTTGAACCATGCTAATGTACTATTTTATAACACTACTCACTTATCTAATTTATTTTGGTTATTAGGTGCTTGGTTCCATTATTCTTTTCAAGTCGTGCGAATATTACCAATTTGATGGCTATGTTGATCATTATGGAATTGGAAACAAATCATGCATGTGTTGGAGAATAGTATGTTATGCAATGATATATCTATAATGACATTGTCATTGACTTGTTTTATTATGCAAGATAAAATATCTAACTTGTTTTGCCCAAATTCCATATTCTACTTGGATAGTACTCTCTCAGTATTTTATTTATTACACCATATGTGGATGGGATAATATTCCTCAAGTTATCCTCAGGTTATTCTCTTTGTTATGCAACATAAAATATCTAACTTGCTTCCACATTTTGATTTGTAATGCTCAAAAATTCTACAACACAATTATAAATAGTGATCTTCATTTTATATCAAGGGACACTCTTGAATTGTTGACCCGAGGCCTAGACACATTCACACCTAGTGGATGGTGCATGGGAAGGAAGGAAAATATAATTGATCCATCCTCTAGTATTGATAATTCTACTATCCTCAAACCTAGATCTAGAGCCAAGAGGTTGGAAATTTTACTTAGTTCTCTACTTTCAAATGAAATTTTCTGGACTAAGCAGTGCATATAGAATGATTCAATTTCACAATACAAATTTTTTTGATAGCTTTAGGTTTGTCAATTCCTTCTTTCTCTACATGCCAAAAGATCTTTCATATCTCTTGCAGTGTTTGTTAGGTTTGTCAATTCCTTCATTCTCTACACGAAATCAAAGTTGTGTAATGTGCCAAAATTTGTCTTGGTTGTAGTTGTTTGTTACTGATATTGTTGCTGCCCTAATATTTTAACTACCATTGTTTATGTGATGATGGATTTTTTTTGAAGAAAAATATCATTGTTTCTTGTTTAGGAGCTTGTTAGTAATACCAAACTGGTAAAAAAAAAAATAGATTGTTTATGATAAAAAAATATGTTTATCACAGAATTAAATTATAACCATACTTGTGTTTCAAGTGTCCTTTTTTATTAATCTTAATAACCAACTTCTCAATCCCATTGTTTTGTGCTTCATTGCAAAGAACCATGAGTGCACTTCTTTTTGTGCCATGGTTGAGAAGCTGATACAGACAAATATTAAATGTGTCCGAGTTGAACCCAATCCTCTTCAATTTTACTTTTTACCCACGTATTCGAGTAGAACATGTGGGTAGCAACATGAATCCTAAATTTGATGAGTTTTTAATAAGTATTGATGAAGTTTTTTCTTATTTTTGGAATTATTATGTTCACCATTTTTTTTTGTCATAAAAAATATTTGTGTATTATTTTATAGATATATGATAGAGAAATAATATGAAAAAAATCATTCATTTTTTTGATTGATTAAATTTGACATTTTTTTTATATATATCATACCAACTGAGATATGAGTATCGTTGGAGGTGACCAAGAGGCATTTGTAATAGTGAATGCTTATTTCTCTCTTTTATCATATTATAAATAATAGTGAATATTTATTTCTTGAGGTATATCATATTATATTGTATTCATCGATGACCTAAAAAAACTTGCAATATCCTAACTATCATGTAATATGTACAAAATAACAAAAAGACAAAATAAAAAATAGTATTTTTGGAAAAACTTTACTAAAACATAAATATATGTAGTATTTACCTTTTAAAAGTATAAACATATATGATATATATAGTATATACATTTATAAGTTAACATGTTTATAAACATATACAATATATACATTTAATCAAAATGTTTATATGTTTAAATGAAATATTTATACATATACATATATGTATTTATACACACACACACACACACACACACACACACACACACACACACACACACACACACATGCACACACATACATATATGTGTATATGTGTGTATGTTTAAATGAAATATTTATAGGTTTAAACATATAAATGGATATGCTATGTACATTTAAATGAAATATATTTCTTGTATACATTTATGCTTATTAATTTAAATGCTATAATTGTTTTTATATATAAACATATATTCTATATATGTTTATACCTATATATACCTTAATATACTTATACATGTATATGATATGTATGTTTATAAATTTAAACATGTATACTGTATAAGATTGTATTTTCAAAAAAATTGTTTTTGTTTTTAAATTTGTTTTTTTACATAATGACATCATAAATTTTTTTTGTTTTTGTGTATTTTTATATAATTTTTTTAATAATTGTAACTTAGTGAATTTCTCATTTAAAAAAAGTTTGAATCTATTTTTCCAAATTTTAATTTCTATTAATTTTGTGTCAATAAGATAATATAATTCACACATTTTATGCTACATTCTAACAAATATATTTCAAAATTAATTAACGCATAAACAATGTAAAGATAGTTTGGGAAAGAAAATGGTATTTATTAGTATGTTTTTGTTATACTACAAAAATGATAACAATGCATGTGTACCATAAAAAGGGTGGGAGGGAGAGAAGGGGATAAATTTTACCATGTTTCAATTCCAATATTTAACACTGCAATTTTAACTAAATATATTACAAGATGAAGTAACATAAAAAAGGAGTCAGAACAACATAAGAGAAGTCATGACAACATAGGACAATCATGACAACATGGATCATGTATCGACACCATCAGCCAATCATAATACCAATTATGTTGTTACTATTCCCAAATATCATGATACCATTTTCTTCTTTTTTCTCACATCTACTAAATCAAAACTGGAGGACATAAGAGTCAAACTTTATATAACATATTCTTGAAGATTACTTTAACCCATATAGTAACTTTGTGTTATAAAATTACGTCTTCTTTGCCTTGTAACTCAAAGCATTTAAGTTATTTCATATATAATTTTTTTTTTCTAGGTTTCCATGAAGAAACCTCTTCGTATCAAATTGTTTAGTTACTAGATCAAATTTGGTTGGAATAGGCAACACCATTTGGATATAGGTAATTTTTGCTACATGAGAGAAAATGTCATTATAGTCAAAACCTTCAAATTGAGAGAAGCCCTTAACAACCAGCCTTGCCTTATACTTTTCCATTTCTCTAGCATTCTTCATCTTCCTTTTGAAATACCCATTTACATCTAATTTTCTTCAAATCAAAGAGCAACTTCACAAAAGTCCAAGTGTGATTCTTTTTTAAGGATAATATTTCATCCTTTATGGCATACTCATACTATTTGGATTTTCCTGAGGATCTATCCTCCTCCACAATGTTGGGCTCCCCAATAATAAGAAGAGCATAGGGAGAACAACATATATACGAATTTGGTGGATTCTAATTCATGTAAACTTCCTCAATATATGTAAAACCAAAACTTCTTCAATTTTAGAATCACCATGCTCTGTCTATCTTTTCATCAAGTACATTAGTATTGGACTATGGGACATTTTTACTGGCTTGCTTGCATTTGTTCCCAACAACTTAGGCATTTTCACTTTTTTCCGATACCTGGGTTGCGACATCATATTTTTTTGCCGTGATTTTGATCGAGTCATGATTTTGAGATTCCATGTCGTAACTTCATCCTTTATAATGAGGGTCATGACTTCCAAATTCTACATTATGTCTTCCTCATTTGTCACAAAATTCATGGCCTCAAAGTTTCTTGTAGCAACATCTTTTTCTATAATGAGAATCAAACTTCTAAATTTCTAATGTGACATACTAAGAGTTATTTCTTCTAGTTTCCAAGTCATGACATTGTTGAGAGCCACAACTTCTAGTTTCTATGTTTGCGATGTTGAGAGTCATGACTCTAGTTTTCATGTCATGACATTTAGAGTCACTACATGTACTAGCTTGTCTTTGCACTTCCTAAACTCTACATCTAGTAGCCAGTGAACTTGCATTTAATTTATTTGAAGTTCAATTTGTTCATCTTCTCTTTAGGCACATAGACAAAAGCATAATTCTCAAATATTCTGAGATAAAATCACTTTGACTTCCTTCCATGTAACATCTCAAATGGGTAACCAAGCTGAGAATGCACAAATATAAGGTCCAACATACTCAAATATCTAGAAAGAGATCATACCATTAAAGAGAAAATATAAAATATATTATGCTCAATCCCAAATGGAATCTTTTTCATAGTCTCTTAATCCTGCAAATAGATATTAGTAGACATAAAAATAAAGTCATAATTTAATTATCTGAAAAAGAACTTACAGCGAGTAAACTAATAGAATAATTAATAATAAATAAGATATGGAGAAATAACAAAGACTCATGCAAGTAAACTAACACACTCAGATATCTTGAAAGAGATCTTATCATCAAAGAGATAATATGCAATTTATCAAGATCAATTCCAAATAAAAATTTCCTCATAGTCTTCCAATCCTATAGATAGATGTTAGAAAATATAATAATAAAGTCAAAATTAAATTGTCTAGAAAGAGAACTCATAGAGAATAAATTAAAAGAATAATTAAGAATAAATATGATACGAAACAATAACAAAGATCTTATAGAAAGTAAACTAGTAGAAGTGTGACTCTTCAAATAGCAGGCTGTGACAACTACTTCACCCCATAAGCTCTGCTCCAAATCAACCCAACTCCTCATACATATTGTATTTTCCATTATAATTCTATTCATTCTTTTAGCAACTTTATTTTTCTGTGGTTTCATACAAATTGTTTTCTGCTTCACTATTTCTTGCTCAACATAGAATTTATCCACTAAAAGATACTTTATCTAATTATCAATGTGGAGAACCTTTATTTTTCTATTGAATTAATTATCCAGTAGAGTTATTACTCTTTAAACATCTTCAATACTTTAGATTTTTTATGAATAAAATAAACCCAAATATATCAAGAAAAATCATCCAAAAATGACATATAATACCTTGATCTTCAAAGTGATAGCACTAGTATCACGTAAAATAAATCACTATGAACTAAATCAAGAGCTATCATGGATCTATTTGTTGTGGATTTAAATATCACTCATTTATATTTCCAATACACATAGTCCTCATAGAATCCAAATTCTATTGCATAGTCTAATATTCTTTCTACCATTTCATTCAATAATTGAATTGTCAGACCTTTTCTATTGATGTGCCCAAGTCTACCATGCCATAACATGGACTGATTATAACTGTAAATGACCTGATCATTCTTTGAAATAAAGGAGCCATTATCTACAACCTTGATGGTGGCTACAAGTAGCTGGTACAACATTCCACACATTATTCCATAAGCAATCAACCATCTACCTCTAGTCATTTTAGAAGATCACTTGTTCAAGCTAAAAAGTATACCCGAATCTATCTTGACTTTGATAAGTGTTTTTTTTTAAAAAGGAGTTTATTAATATTAGCCCTCTCTTTTGGCGGAGGAATACCATTTTTACAAACTAAAATCTACCCATTCCCCACTTACAACCTTAATCTTTAACATCAAACTTAAAATTAACATTAAAATTAAAAAAGCTAATCATCTATCCTAAATAATAATTTGCAATTCATGCACTTGTTTGAGGTTAGCTTTAAATTTATCGCGTATAGCTTTATCATTCCTTGATATATTCTTTAGCATCCGATTGAGCTCCTACTTCTACATGAGTATCCATAAGTTTCTGCCCTCATAGACTCCCGGTTTCTGCTTATTTTGTATAGACTTTGCTATTTTCCTGCAAAAAAACCACATGTATACATACTCTCCATTCGACTAGCTTACCTTATGGCTGCTATTGCATCCTGCCTTTGATGTTATCCTTTACTCTTTAATCCTGATGCACTTTATCTTGTCTCCATTTCTACTTACCTCGGTGCATCTTTAAACTCAGAAGCTGACTCTTCCAGCTTTGGAGAGCTTCTAGACCTTTCTCCTATTCTAGACACTTAGAATTCCACCTAGACTATAAGCTACCGTAACTTAACACAGACTGTAACATTAAAACAGACTGTAAATATGCTACTGGATTCTAGACCTTTCTCCTATTCTAGACTGTAACATTAAAGAGCTACTGTAACATTAAAACAGACTGTAACATTAACACAGACCTTTCTCCTATTCTAGACACATGACTTTTTACAACATTCCCACATAACCTCTTAACTTATACATTAAAACAAACTGTAAATAACAAAACATCACATGCTCTAACATTCCAAAATTCCAGCAGCTACTGGATTTTCTGGTTGTTTATACAATGAACTTCGCTGCTAAGAAAAAAGAAATTACAGTAAAATATGCTAACAGCCATTATCTTACCTTACCCTATTACCTTTGCCTCCATAATGTACATACCTGTTAACCTGCAGAGACAGAAATTCCCCTGCACATAAGCTACCACAATACTATAATAGTTAACAGCTTATATTCTTATAATTCTCATATTCTATTTTTTCTGTTAATACTACCCTTCCTGAGTCTTAAATAAGGGAAGGCCTTCCTGTCTAATTTCGCTATTCCTTTTAGTTTTTCTGGCATCGAAACCTCATCAAATTCATGTTCTCCTCTTATCGAACCTAATCTTGCAAGGCTATCCGCTAAAGTATTGGCTTCTCTATATATATGTAAGATTGATGCATTAAGCACTTTAATGAGGTTCAAAATAATTTCCATTTCTTCCTCATACCTCCAAAGAATTATTTTTCCACTTACTAAATCTACCAAAAGCATGGAGTCTACTTGAATTTGTATATTTTCTAAATCTAACTTTTTACAGACATTTAATCCTATATTAAAAGCTTTTATCTCCGAGTGGAGAGCTGAGAATGCTTCTGTAGCCGATGTAAATGCTTTTATCACATACCCGTTTGAATCCCTTATTACCCTCCCTCCACCTGCTATACCAGTGTCCCTATTGAAGCTACCATCCGTGTTTAGTGATATTTTACCTTCCGGAGGCCTATTCCAACTTATACTTTTTACCCATCCCTGTTTCGTATTTGTAATAGCGAGGCCCCAGAACATTCCAGCTACCTTATTTAAACAAGAACCATCAACTTTTATAGGGTTTATACTTGATATATTTCTGATTTCTTTAATAATATCTTTTATAATTTCATTTGAATTCATTCTTATACCCTCAAATTTACTCTAATTACGAGCTTTCCATAAGCACCATATTACTATATGAGGTAGATTCTGAGTGAGCCAATTTTTGATATAACTGCTAGAGTTTATATTCTCCCAATTCTTAATTCTATCAATTATTCTATCCTCTTTTTTACTTATTTGTATCAGGTCTCCTAATTCCCTCCAGACTACTGCAGCAATTCTTCCACTTGAGAGTAGATGATCCATTGATTCTTCTTCTGCAAAGCAACATTCACATCTGGAGGCCATTTTAACACATTTTCTTTTCACATTAGTATCCACAGGCAGTGCATTTACCAGAACTTTCCATGCCAGCGACATTTTCTGTGGAATACCTACTTTCTAGGCCCATTTAAATAAAGATTGCACGGGTTTTTTCCTTCTTATCAATTCTTTTGCTGACTTTAAAGTAAAATTACCTTGTGGATTAAGGGTCCATTTCCATCCTGATTTTTTCAGTAAGGAATGGGCATCTACTATTTCCTTTTGTTTTTCCAATGCTTTCCAGTTATTTGATTTCTGCTTAACGCGATTGTGTTCTTGTTCTAGATATTTTGCTCGCATATATTTTGCCCAGAGGGAATCATTTTCTTTTATCCTCCACCAACCTTTGCAGTCCCAGGCAGCTGCCATGTCCTGTAAATTAATGATGCCTAACCCCACTTCCGCTTTTGGATAACAGATGTCTTTCCAATTTTTCCAATGAATTTTCTGCTTTCCGTTTTTTTACCCCATAAAAAATTTGCCATTTCCATTTCTAGTTTATTTGTGAATTTCTTAGGTGGCTGTATGACTGATATAATATGTACCAGTGTACTTTGAAGAACATGGGAGATTAATGTAATCCTCCCACCAAATCCTAATAGATCTACTTTCCAACCTGCTATTTTCCTTCTCATTTTATCATGTAAAGGCGTTAGATAATTTTCTTTCAGCCTTCCTTTGTATATCGGACAACCTAAATATACTAAAGCATCTTTTTTATGTTTAAAACCCGTTATGTTTTTAATTTTTTTTACCACTTTTTCGGAGGATTTTTTTGCTAACATAAATTGACTTTTATCCTTATTAAGGGCTTGACCCGTTTCCTTCTCAAATAATTGTAGAAGGTCCATCAGGTTCTTCAATGAACTTTTATTCGTATTTGTGAAAATAATAATATCATCTGCATAAGCTAAACAACTTATTCTCGGAGTATTTTTTGGCTGTCTAAAGGGGATTATTTTGCCCTCTGACATTCTTTTATTTAAATTAACAATTAACAATTCTAAGTACATATCAAATAATAAGGGCGATAATGGGTCCCCTTGTCTCAAGCTACGTCTTGGTTTGAATTATTCACCTTTCATTCCATTTACAATGATTCTAACCCAAATGCTAGTTACACATCTATATATTAAATCAATACATGTTTCAGAGAAACCAAATTTTCTCATAACGAAACATAGTGTATGCCATTCTACTCTATCAAATGCCTTAGATAAATCTAGCTTAACTACTAAGTTACTTCCCCTCGTTTTATATGCTATTTCTTTCATCATTTCTAATGCTAATCTAATATTTTCAATCATTAATCTATTCTTAACAAATCCTGTTTGTTCCTGTGATATTATAAATGGTAAAATATTACTAAGTCTGTTTTGAATTATTTTAGCAAGGATCTTATAAATTGCATTACATAAACTTATAGGCCTAAAATCCTCACATTTTTGAGGTGATTCTTTTTTAGGGATTAGCACTATGAAAGAGTTTGCCCATGCCTTAGGAATGTCCGCCCCTACAAAAAAACTGGCAATTGCAAGAACCAGGTCTTTTTTTATAATGTGCCAGTTTAACTAAAAAAAATAATTATTCCAGCCATCTGGCCCTGCTGCACTATCCTTATCTAGATCAAACACTGCATTTTTAATCTCTTCTTCCTCCGGGATCTTCTCCATCATTTGATTTTGTTCTAGTGAGATGACCGTGTTGATCCCATCCATTAATGAGTTTCCTACTTGAGGAGCCTGTCTGCATAGATGGCTTTTAAAAAATTCCTCAAAGAGGATTCCTATCTGCTTGTCTTCTTCAACCCATATTCCCTCATTAGTTTTTAGTTGATTTTATTTTTTTGAGCCTTTATTTTGCACATGTTGTGAAAAAATTTAGTGTTTCTATCTCTATCTTTCAACCATTTAATTTTTGAACATTGTTTCCAGTATATTTCCTCCATATGCAACTTGAGCCTCAAGTCCCCTTTAGCCTTATTTAGTTCCTGTCTCTTTACCTCTATGTTATTATTATCGTATTCTAATTCCAGTTTTTCTACTTTTTGCTCTTCTTGCTTTATTATTTGATTTAAATTTCCGAAGACTTCTTTATTCCATATTTTTAGACATTTTTTTAATCTATGAAGCTTAACCATTAATACTTGCATCGGTTTCCCCATTGCTGGCTCCATCCAGGATTCAGTTACCAATTTTTCAAAGCCAGCATATTTTTCCCACATATTCTGAAATTTAAAGTTACCTGATACTCGGTTAATCTTATAGATTGTAATGAGCAATGGGCAATGATCCAAACAGGTTCTATTTAGGTGTCTTAGCCCTGTAACTCCATGCAAAGCTACCCACTTAGCATTACACAGTACTCTGTCCAGTCTAGCCCAAATTATGCTTCTTTTACTCTGGTTGTTACACCAAGTGTAACTTGAACCTGTGAAATCTATTTCCATTAATTTCGAGTTTGAGATCGCCTCATTAAATTGTGTCATTGCTATTGGATCCGGGGTTTTACCTCCTTTCTTTTCTTGATTGCTCCTGATTATATTAAAATCACCTCCTATAATCCAGGGTGCATTCCTAGATGCGATGTTCTGCATTTCCTCCCATAGTGCTAACATTGATTTTTTATCATTTTTAGCATATACAACCGATATTATTTCATCTGTTTCTTTATTTATTTTAAAATGTACTACCTGATTTGTATCTTTTAAAATTTCAATGTCCATATAATTATGCCACATTATCCAGAGTTTACTATTTATAGTAGCATATGCATTGTTAAACCCTAGTTTTTGGTTGTAGTTAATTAATTGATCCTTCTGGATCATTGGCTCCGCAATGACTACAAGAGAAATTCTATGAGTTTTAATTAATAGTTTTAACCTATTTATCGAGGGATTATTAGCAACCCCTCTTATGTTCCAATAAAGGCATCTATCCATTAATTCCTAGATTAGATTGGGATCTAGTTGTACACTTAGTCTCATATTTTGTGTTTAAATATTTTTTCTTATTCTTTGGGGTCTTAATTGCATACGAGTTTACTTGTATTTTTTCATAATATTTATCCTTCCACCCAAGCTGCATTGCCATTATTTTTATAGCTTCCTTGGCTTGAGTTCTAGTGAGCTTTGTCTAATCTTCCTCATAAATATCCAAATCATCCTTCCCCTTTTCTATATAGAATGCATGCTCCTCTTCTTCTCTACCTATTGAAGGACAACTAAACACCTCTGCATCTTCCTCTGGGAAATCCAAGAGGTCATCCTCTATCCAGCTATAGTCCTCTAGTTTTTCTTTTAAAATTATTCTAGTTTTAATTTTCTTGTTCCTCTTCTTTCTACCCTTTACCTCCTCCCAATTTTCTCCCTCCCCTAGCTTATCTCCTTCATCCATGCTTCCGTCATGATATACTCTATTACTAGCCTCTCCATCTCCTAATAACTTACTCACTTTCTCTCTCATATACCCCCCTTCTTCTTCCATTAAATCTGCCTCAATTACAGGTTTTTCTCCAGCCCCTCCCTCCTTCCTAATCCATCTTTCTACCTTTCTTTTTCTACCTTCTAACCCTTGCACATTTTCTGATTGTTCTGTACCCATCTTACACACCCCTGATTCATGCCCAAGTCTCTTACATTTTATGCAATAAGTAGGCAGATTTTCGGGAATAACAGGTTGCCAAAACCCATTATTCTGCCCATCCTCTCCATTACCGATCCAGATCATATTTGGTGGCTGAGTGAGTAGGTTACACTCAACACACACACGAGCCTTGCTTGGCCTTGTCATAGAAACAGTAGCTTCATCACTTATTACAGGTTTACCCAAACAAGATGAAATTGTGTAGAGAGATTGTGGGTTAAACAAATATAATGGGAGATTCGGTAAGGAAAACCATACCGGGGCTAAAGGCGCCTCCTCCAGTGGATTGAAATCCTTCGTCCACCTCAAAACGCACATGGGGAAGCCGTTAACTTGCCAAAGACCTCTATGCCATAAGCGGTAGAAGTCCTCAATCATAAAACACTGCAGGAAGACGTGCTTCGCGTCGTAGTCAGCTAGCTTCACCCTTTCCGTAAGCTTTAACGAGGAGATAAACTGCTGTATTTCCTTCGGGCGAGGCCTTCCATGAGAAAACTTACCAATAAGCATATATTCAAATGGCTCCATGAACTTGCGCATCTCTTCTGTTGAAAAAACAATCACGGGACTCCCGTGTTTGTTTCCAAAGCAGCATGAGGGAGGCGCGGGCTCTCTTAATATCGATGCAAACGACTTATTGTTTAGTAATAAGTCTTTTTGCTCCATATTTAGCTTGAGAGGAGCTTGATTCGGGCAGCAATGGCGAGATTCTCTCTCTAGGGATTGCAATTTTCTCTCTCTACAAGCTTGAGAGCTTGAAGAAGAGAAAAGTCTATTTGTATGACTACCTTGACTTTGATAAGTGTTAAATTTGTGTTGTGACCAGGAATATCTATCACTCCCATGAGAAATTTGATTCTTCAATCATGCATCATCATTTTCATAATCTCACAGCCAACAATCCACACAATTGAGATGTTCCCTATATTCAAATTTTTTTCATAATGGTTCTTATATTTACAAAACCAATACCAATGGGGGGAGCCATGTGGCAAGAGACTCACGAATCAATGAATTACACATCTTCTTGACTATGGATCATACATGTTACAACAAAATGATGTGCTCCTTAAAATCTCTTCTATATTCCTTGAGGCACTTTTCCTGACCCACCAAGATTCCACCTTTATTCCCTCATAAAATGCCCCAATTTGTTACAATTCCATCATTTAACCTTGGACTTGTCGATGCTCTTTTATCAGCCTATCAACTTTTAATTGTTGGTAGATTATTATGAGTTATAATTTTAAGTTCTTCTCTTATAAACAAAGCTTCCTTCTAGGAACTTCTCATGTTCTATCACCTCATATCCTCAAACAAATGAACAAAAACCACTACAATTGACAGCTTTCTTGGATCACTACTAATAATAACAATTAAATTATCTTACAAATTGGGCAATGAAGAGATGAGAATAATTGCTTTATCATCATCACTGATCACACAACTTATAGATGACTACGAGCTCATGAGAGCATTGAACTTGTACAAATGAGTAGAGAATGTGGCTCCAGCTTCCATGCACAACTTGTATAACTTATCTTTTAGGAACAACTTATTTATCAATGACTTATTTTGATAGAGGGTTTCCGACTTCAACCATTATCCTTGGTAGACTTTTCACTAAAAATATTTATCAATACATTAGCTACAATACACTATTAAATCAAGTCTTTGGCTTTTCATTTCTAGCTTTTCCCATTCTGTAGCTTTATTAGGCCTTGTTCCTATTTCCTAATCATTGACAATATGCCTTGGATCTTTTATTATGGTCAACAAATCGCAATCAACTAGCAAGTTCTCTATCTTTAATTTCTAGAGCTCAAAACTCTTGCAGGAAAACATCTCGAGTTTGATTCTTGATGACACCAAATCACCATTCTCAGATCTTCAAACCAACTCTATGAGACCAAATGTTATGATTCCAGCTACTAGTTGTCTTTTATGATTGTCTGAAAGATCTTATCTTTTTATAGAGAACATGAATGATGATCAATAGTAGGGTTCAATTTTAGTTACGAGAGAGAGAGAGACATAGGAGAAAAAAGAGAGAAAAAAAAATAAATTTCACAAAGTTTCAATTCCACACATTTAACATTTTAATTTCAACTATTTATATAACAAGCTGAAGTAACTTTAAAAAAAAAGTCATGACAACATAAGAGAAGTCGGGACAACACATAATAGTCATGATAAATAAATTATGCCGTGACACAATGAGCAAGTTGTGACACCAAATATGAGATCACGACTCCATTGGAACAATACGATAACATAAAGCTTGTAATAATAATGTAGATCATGTCATGACATTGTTGTTTTGTCATCCAAATGTCACAACACTATTTCCTTCTACTATTGTTGCTATTCCTTGAGATGCCATTTGAAAAGTATGAGTCACACCTAATATATGTTCATGCATAGTGTATGTGTGTGTGTGTGTGTTTAACAGAAATATTAATATGTTTAAATGTATAAATAGATATTTTAAACTAACTTTAATATAATATAATAAAAAAATATTAGGGATAATAAAAAAATTAACACAATGCAAATATTGTGTGGAACTGAGCACCTTAAGAAACATGCCGAACAATACACCAAAAAATATGGTGCATTAGATCCTAGGAAAACCCAACTCAGCAGTCAGTTCTTTGAGACTAGATCCAATTCAACCTCAATGTTAACCCTTTTATACACCACAATGAGTTAAAGAGGAAAGATATGACCAAACTGATCACCGCGATAAGTCTTTCAATTATATTTTCGGAGAATTCAAGGATAGTATCATGCAGACTTATTTTTAGATTCCATACCAAATAATTTCTAGGTTCACTTCTAGGAACGACATACTAAAATACTATAACTTAGAAAGAAAAATAATAATTAATAAATTTAGATATTATATTGGAGTGATGTCCATGACATCAGATATCTGGACTAGTACTATTGATGTATCTAATGCATACCTCACAGTCACTATGTAGATTCTAAAAGAACACTAAATAATAAAATATTAGAATTCTTATAGATTCTCAATCCTCATAATGAACCGGTCATTTATGAGTGCATGATAAAAATCTTTAGAAAAAATAATATTAAAAATAAAATATATAATATCATATTCAATAATACATCTAACAATAAAGTAGCTATTAAAATATCTGTTAGAACTATTAGAAATAGACCATTAGGAGAGATTTTTCACATTAGATACATGTGTCACGTCATTAACCTCATTGTACAAATGGGGATAAAGGTTGTTTTCCCTACTTTGAAAAATATATGCAACTCACTAATATTTCTTTATACGTCTCACAGACAACAAGAGTTTGGTACTCTTTATTTGTATGCGGGTCTAAAAAAAAAGAAATTCTAATCAGATGTTAGACACTATTGGAATTACACATACTTTATATTAGAATTATGTGTTGGATACAAACACATAAAATCCAACTACATCATTAAAAAGAGTGACAAATTTATTATTGATGATACTGACTAGGCAACAAGAATTTCATTTATGAAATACCTAAAAATCTTTTATGACACAATGAACATATTTTTGTCAGTATATACTTTCACTACTTACATTTCGCTCAGGTACATATATAATATTAGTATCATGTTTTGACATGTATATCCTCGTGCATGAACTAGGAAGATCAACCTGAAAGGTTCATTTACGAAAAATTAATTGAGCTCTTTATGTACTACAATATTAGGTATAATGGTGGTAGTGGTGAAGGTCCAAGTAAGGACATGGATATCATATTCTGAGATGATGATTTTTTTATTTAGGTAGATAGAGGAAAATGACAAGGTAGACAATCAAATATGAGTGAGCTATCTCGGTACTTAGATACCGATTACTGCTCAATTTTATCATATTCTATTAAGAATTTTAATAATTTATAGTTGTGAAAATTATATGAATTCACTTATCTCATGCTATCTAATATGACACGTGATCTACTGACTCCTCCGGTGTCGAGGATAACATCGGAGTCTATTATTTCTGTTATAGTGAATGTGATTTCAAATAAGAGATCGAGATTACGATCAGATATTATTGAGGCATTAGCAAACATTAATGATTGGAAAAATTCAAACTTGATGTTATTCTAGTTTTTTTATTTTTTAGATATTTGGGTCGAGACGACATGAGAAATCAAAGTTTTGGTGGTCTTGAATCTTTAAGTAGGGTTTTCGTTATTTATATTATAATTTTTTATGTTTATGTTTAAATTAATTTTGTTATTATAATTAAAATTATTATTTGTTATTTTTATTTTTTATTTGTTTTTTAATTATATTGTATTTAAATTTAATGTTTTTAAAATAATATATCAATTAAAATTAATTAAACTAAAAATTAACTCTTAAAGTTTAAACTAATATTAACAAAAATTTAAAAATAAAACTTAACTAAAATAATAAAAATAAAATACCCATAAATCATAATGCATAAAATAAAATTTGTCTTTTGATGTCTGTACTGTACCGCAATCGACATGTCATACTTATAGTCCACACATGAGTCTCGAAAGCTAAAAGAGAGAAAAAAACAAGAGTCGAGAGGAAACTGAGAGAAAATATGAGAGAGAAAGAGATGAGAGAGAGAGAGAGCACTATTAAAATTTATGAATGGGGGGGGGGGGGGGGGTGGTGGTTATAGATTTGAAAAGTAAAAAAAACAATTTATTTTTTAATTTTTTTAAAAAATAAATGAGACAGATTCTTAGGGCCATTGGATTTTGCCTCTTTGTCGTTCAGGGTGAAATCTAATGAGTAAAATTTTATTTATTTTTTTGGACTGTTTAGGTTGGTTTGACCTTTGAACCAACTCATACGGTCACAGGTTCCACAACCTTTGGCTTCTGAAACATGTTGGACTCGAGCTAGGGAAATAGGATAGATAGGTCCGGGTCGGATAGAGTTTGGGACCGACACAAAATTGGGTTGTCGGGCTTGGACCTCGGCTCATGGTCGGGGCATTGGGCATCTTGGGGGGCACTGTTTGGGTTGTACCATATTCTAGTGCCCTCGGGCCTGGGCATCGGGCTGTGCCTGGCCCGACATGAGGCATGATATACATTGGCATGGAAGAGTCAGGTCGTAACTCAGGATGGGCATGGGCAACCTGGCCTATTTGACACCTTTATTCCAAAAATTAGAATCCATGAAGAAAGGTAAATAATACAATTATTTACCTTCCTTATTAGTAGATTTGCCTGAATTATCATTTAGGAGAGAGGATCACTTGTTGGTCATATTAGAGAATGTTGGTATTCAGTACGATGTTATTTTTATAGTATCATCAAATTTATTAATATATTTAGAGAACGTTGATTTTTTAAAGTGAGATTTTAAGGGTAAGAAGTTCTCATAGAGATTATTCTTTTTTTTTAGTTTAAATAGAAGTTTTAATGGTTAATTTATTTTTCTATGTTCTCATTTGAGTCAATCTAATCATTTTGTTATTATAGTCATAACGGTCTCTTCTTCACATAATGAAATGACCAGAAAATTATCATAAAATAGATACAATAATACTTTCAATTAATTAAAATCATACATTGAATACTTTTATATAATGGACATAAATATTTGGCGTAGTTCACATGTTGGATACTTTAATCAAAAATATAAATACAAATAAAAGCAATAAAAACTATAATACACATCGTAAATATGGCACATATAAGTTTGCAACACTATGTTTGAATGAAAAAAATATAAGTTGAAATATTTTAGGGTCTTAGTGAAAATGTTCCTAGTTATTCTACTATTTGAATATATGTTGTAGTAATAATCCTCTCTTATATATTCTTTTCGATAAAGAAGCTATCCACCTCTATGTGCTTTGGCAGATCATAAAATATTAGATTAAAGATTATATATCTTGTTATTGGAATGTTATAATAAAGGGTAATGAGAGAAGAGATTACATATCATATCTTATAAAGTAGATATAATATCCAAAGTATCTCACAAGTAATTATTCTCATTATTTTGAATTCTTTTTCTATATTAGATGTTTAAACAAATCAGCTATTTCTTATTTTTTAAGAGATAAAGTTACCCAAATAAAAGTATAAAACCCTATAATGGACTTCCTAATGGTGCTTGTTGGTGCTAACCTTGAATCAAAATAGCTAGTCAATTGCGAGTGTTCATGTTGCTTGAAAAAGACCCTAATTTCTAGAAACATCTTCATATACTTTAGTTTGTGAAGAGTTGCATCAATGTGAAATTATTAAGAAAAATCTTGAAAATAATTAATTATGTTGATAATGTAAATAATATATTAATTAATTATAGTTAGATAATTAATTTCAATTATTATTATGTAATAAGTTGTAGAGTTGATTGGAATGATCGCATCTAAAGTGAATTAATATTTGGATTAATAATAGTATCTATTGGAGTATAATCTAAATGTTTAATTTTTATAAGAGAATTATATATTTTCTACGTGATAAGATGATTTACTTAGTAGAATAAATCATCTTTATATCAAGAAAATATTTAATTTTCATATGTTTTTTCATTTGAAATTGCTCCTTAAGATACTTCTTGAGTCCGATGATTTCTAATTTATTATCTCTCATTAATTTTATTATGGTTCATGCATACAATTAGAAAAATCATCATACTATTAAGGTTTAATAAAAATAAAAAAAGTGACATATATGTAACTCAAATAAAGTGATTGACAATGAAAATTTCATAAATCAAATTCTTTTTAATAGTTTTAGATAATACAATATCTTTCATAATCTGTAAACTACATCTGATAATGATACTTCAAGTATATGTGGCAGTATCATATCTATTTCTTTCTAAAGGTTATTAGAAAAAAATATATTCTTCATATGTAATTGATGTATCTTTCAACCGCGAGATACTTCTAGATATAAAAATTCATACTAAGGTAATCGTAATCAATATAGAATACGTGTCATAGTAGTCCACATTAAATATAGAGGTATCAAGTGAGCTCTTGCTTGGTTAGCACAACCCAAATTTTGGTATCTCGGTCAGACCACTGTGCTATGCTGATGGCCCGATGGATGCATTTGACTTTGCGTCGAGTCTGACTAATACTTGTTTATACTGGTATGATCTTGCTAGGTATGATTTAGTGCTTGCCTCGTACAACAACCATGTTGTATCCCTGGCCTTACCTAGCCCTGGCTTGGCATAATATATATCGATGGTTGCATTTTTAAAATGCAATCCTCCCAGCTATTTTTGCCAGACTCATACACCATTTTGTGCATACCCGATAAGGCATGAGGCATGAGCCATGCCACGAGTTGGCACAATGCATGTCTGTGCATGACTTTTGACCATACCATGTTGTTCTTTGCCTGACATGACATATTCGTGTCATGTTTTGGGTTGGGCTCGGGTTGTATGACCCACTTGATATCTGTAATTAAATATATTAATAGATCTCTTCATTATAATTATCATTGTAAGATGATTTACTTTTTCATTTAAATCTATTTTGATGGTAAATACTTATCTGTAATTAATAATAAACTTTTTTGAAAGCTATGATATTAGTTTCAATCTCTCATTAGAATGAAGGACATAGAATTCTTTTATTATAACTCAATGCTATTTTAGATGAAATAATATTTCAAAAGAAGATTTGGATATCATAGTATCATTAAGAAAAATAATAAAAAGATATAAAGGAAGGAACACGATGAGTGCATGATAAAATTTATGAAATCAAATGCTTAGTACAATTCATTTGTTTTTATGGAGAGAGATTGGATGATCATGATCAAAAGTACTGATTGTAGGATATGAAAGATTGAGTGTGCATTCTCTTCTCCTAACATATTTTGTTGTGACAGTTAGGCATTGATGTACATGACCTCAAATTTCATATTTTACCAACGGATGAAACATATCAAGGTAGAATGTTTCTTCCTTGATGAAAAAATTTTGTTTTGGACCTTAGCTAACATATATTCAAACAACTAAGTTTTGTTGACTTGTTTGTATTAGTTTGATGAGTGTTGAGATTTTTAATTTTTCATATTTATGTTATTTCTTTTTTATTTAGGTATGCTTTAATGGGAACACCCAACTTATGGGCAACCCCATTTATTTTGCCTTCTATATAAGGGACTTATATAAATATTATTTCATTAGGTTTTCAATTATTTTTTTTATGTGTTAAATTTGAATAAAGTGTATCCAAAAAATTTGAGATACAAGCTAATTAGTTTTTCTCTAAAATATATGTTCTCAATGTGTATTTACTAAAAAAGGAGTAATTAACAAAAGTTGACATTTAATTGATAAAATAGATCATGTTTAAATATTTATCTTACAAAAAATATTTAGATAAACTCTTATTGAAGTAGGATTATCTGAGTTGTCTCATTTAAATGTATATATTTTTTATCAATCTTATTTTGTTAGGATGTGCTGGCAAATGAAGTTTAGTATTAGTCTTATGATTCATATAATAAGTATTGAATAGGTTTAACATATATATTCAAATATATTATTTTTTTTTAATTTTGTAATATTTTTATCAAATTGATATTTTATGATATATTAAAAAATAATAAAAAAATCTATGATCTATCTTATAAGAGATATATCAATGTATATTTCAAGAAATTATTATCAAAAGTAATGAGATATTTAAATTCCTTTTTGCTCGCATCTTGAATATATTATATCGAATGAGTTTATGCTTAAATCAGACTAAGGTAGAATATGAAAATTTCGTAAATGATTCTAATTGAAATTTACACTCTAGGATTGAAGTGTCTTTAAAACTAAGATAAATTATTCAAAACTTGGTCAGTGACTAGTGACCAATTGAGAACACATAAGTAACAGTTTCAAAATACTCAAATATATTGAATGAAATCTTATTGTTGAAGAAAAAAATATACAATTCACCCGCTTAGTTATGAATAGAATATTATTCAGAGTCTCACGATATTGTAGATAAATATTTGATGAAATAAAAATAAAGCTATAGTTGAGTTATCTTAAAAAAATATCTCAAGAAAATAAATTAAGAGGACAATCAAGAATAAGTAAAATGTATAGAAATAACAAAGAATCAAGCTGGATACAACTATATTTCTAAATATTTGTAATTAATAATAATAATATTTTTAGAGGGAGAAATAAAATAATTTGAATATACTATAATTATCAATGATATGTGTATTAGCTCATATGTCGATAATCAATGAGTCTAAAGTGAGTTTAGAAGTGAAATAATAAGTGATGACTAAAAGAATGAAAAGATTTGATATTGTCTTAAGAAAAAGTTTTGTATACTTCTTTAATAAACTTGTCATTGTGGATGAATTCTAACAAGATTCATGGATAACTTCAATAGTTAGTTTATTTTTTTCAATATTGTATAAGATTTTTGGTCTCTTCCATGGATATAATATTCATCAACTATCTTTAGTTTGACTTATTATTCTATAATGAGTATATCGAATTAAGATTCTCATCCATTTATTTGTGTTATTTTAATTTCTTTTCATAATATACCTTAAAATTATTGTTTTTCCACATAAAAAAAAATTGTACCAAAATTATGCATCTTTCCAAATAAAAATAATTCTGCCCTAAAATTATGAGTTTTGCAAATTCTAATTCATGTTTTTTCAAAAAAAAATCTCTAATTAGAGTTTTAGACCAAAATGCCCAAACAACGCCTTAGGGTAGATCATTGTCTACTCTGTGCACAACCATTGAGCTTTGGCATGCTAAAGCATGCCACTGTGTACACTTCTGTTCTGTTTAGGTGCACCACCACCCATGCCCTTGCACTGCTGAGGCGCTCCACCACCTGTGTCTCTTCTTCTCTCAGGCACACCACCATGCCACACACAATTGGTGTGTGATGACTATACTTGATGGTGCACATTTACTCTGCATATTTCTTCCATGTTGTGCATGCGTGTATTATGTTGTTATAGTATATGCCATTCTATACCTAGGGTTTGTAAACCTCACCCACAAACTTTTGATTAAAATTTCAATAGGTTGGCTCCAATACTATGCTAAAAAATTTGCTGAAAAATAAATGCAACAATACACTCAATGTTAATTTTTATCATGAGCATTTATTTATGTCAAAAATAAATACAATATGTAATAATACAATAAAATATAACAATAACTCTCAACGTTAATCAAATGTTTAGTATGATGCCTTTGTCCAAATGGCAATTATATTGCTGTGATGATTATACCTTTTTGTAAAATGACTTCTTGTGGAACATTTTTATTGCAAGATTGACAAATATGATTGATGTTCTGTTTTAGGTTCTACAACTGGTGCAATGGATGCGAGCAATCTTTTGAAACCTATGCTTGGTCGTGGAGAGTTGCATTGTATAGCTGCTACTACACTTGATGAATACAAAAAAATTTATAGAAAAAGATCCTGCTCTAGAACATCGTTTCCAGCAAGTTTATGTTGATCAACCTACAGTTGAGGATACAATATCCATACTACGGGGACTGCGTGAAAGATATGAGCTTCATCATGGTGTACGTATTTCTGACAGTGCACTTGTGGATGCTGTTTAATCAATTCCTGTTGTAGTTCGGCCATGCTGTTGCAAAACGGCACCAATTCCTGTTCTGCATGCGTCGTACTCAACAACAAAAGGTTGGGTGAAGTCAGGAAGACCAAGGACCGGAGCAGTGGTGATGGCGTGCTTAAGGTTGAGGAATGCGTCTTGGGTTGAATCAGTCCACTCAATTGTATCTAAAGTTAACAATTGATGAAGAGGCACAGCCATCTTTCCAAAGTGTTGGACGAATTTGCGGTAATAGCCGGCAAGTCCCAAAAATCCACGTACCTCCCTATGTGTAGTGGGTATGGGCCATTCCTCTACTGCCTGAATTTTAGAAGGATCAACAAAGACACCATCGCCTGAGATGATGTGCCCAAGATAATCCACTGAAGTGACTCCAAAATGGCATTTAGCTTCCTTGGCAAACAGGTGGTTGGCGGCTAAGATGGTGAGGACCGTTTGGAGATGCGAGAGATGTTCTTCCCATGATTTGGAATATATTAATATATCATCGAAGAATACTAGAGCAAACTTACGTAAATGAGGTCTGAAGATGTCATTCATTAAGCTCTGGAATGTTGCCGGAGCATTAGTAAGGCCAAACGGCATGACAACAAATTCGTAGTGTCCTTCATGGGTCCCGAATGCCGTCTTTGTGATGTCTTCCTCTTGAACTCAGATTTGATGGTAGCCTGATCGAAGATCAAGTTTCGAGAAAATTGGGCCCCGTAGAGTTCATCCAGGAGCTCGTCAATAACCGGGATTGAATATTTGTCTTTAATTGTCATGGTATTGAGTGCTCTATAATCAATACAGAACCGCCACTCTCCACTTGCTTTGCGAACTAGGAGAACTGGAGATGAGAATGGGCTGTTGCTGGGTCGTATGAGACCGATTTGAAGCATCTCTCGTACAATTTTCTCTATCTCGGATTTTTGATAGCGAGGGTAGCAGTAGGGCCTCACGTTAATGGGTGGGGTATTTGGCAGTATAGGAATTCCGTGGTCATGAGGTCGCTTGGGTGGCAGAGTTATAGGGGTTGAAAGACTAGAGAAAAATTGGATAAGAGTTGATTTAAATCCGGAGGATAAGGTGTGTTAGTGGAGGAGGATTCGGTGGAGAGTATTTGAATTAAAAATGCGGTTCCATAACCTCCTGGGCCCTGCGAGCTTTCCTTATCTGTGAGGACTCCAAGTCCATGGTTTCTCATGCCTTTGAAAGAGTAAAATTGGTTGTGTAGTTTGAATGTCATTGTGAGTTGTGCGTAATTCGTTTCTACCGGTCCCAATGTGTCAAGCCATTGGATTCCGAGAACCATGGAACACGCTGCTACTGGCAAAACGTCGAAGTCGGAAACAATTGGACACCCTTGAATGACAATAACCAATCCTTTACATAACCCTGCACATTCAATTTTCTCTTTGTTAGCCACCACTACCTGTATTTTCTCTTAGCGAGAGACCTTGAAGCCAAGCTTCATAGCTAATTTCTGGTCAATGAAGTTATGCGTACTGTGACCGTCAATTAAGACTGCTACTTTGTGAGCTTGCAGCATACTGATAACCCATAATGTCCGTGTATGGTTAGTGCCTGCGATGGCGTGCAAGGAGATTTCAGGTATCAATTCAAGTTCGGTTTCAGGTAGGTGGTTGATCTCATCGTCTTTGGGTGGCATGTCACTGGGGTCTACGATCATAAAAAGCTGGGGTCGTTCACACCGGTGCCCTGGAGTGTATTTCTCATTGTAGTAGTAGCATAGGCCTTTTTCTCGCCGATCGCGAGTTTCCTAGTTGGAAAGTCGTCGAAGGGTTGGAGTGGTGTTAGCCACGCGCGTCGTTGGAGCTGGACCTAGAACTCCCGGCACGGGAGTGACATTTACCCGGGTTGTGATTGCCGCGGAAGTCGGGCGGAACGATGAGCTTAGTCGTTGTTGTAGGAGATTGCATTCTCCGATTAGCCGGGCTACTCCAATCGCTTCTGCCAAGGTTTTGGGATGCTTGATTTTGACATCCAACCTTATATCATCTTTTAATCCTGCAATGAAATTGCCAATAAGAAATCCTTCCGGCAAGCCATCAATTTGATTAAAAAGTTTTTCGAACGAATCCTGATAAGCGGCTACAGTGGTGGTTTGTCGTAGCCGTGTAAGTGCTTCAGCGGGATCGTCGTAATCAGTTGGATAGAAACGTAGGAGTGCAGCTCTAGTAAGGTCTGACCAAGAGAGTGGCCCCCTGAACTTAGTTAACCAACGATACCATTGCAATGCAATACCTCCTAAGTGGAAGGAAGCTAATTGTGCTTGATGGTCTGGTGGAATGTTTTTAAAGGAGAAGAACTGTTCTGCCTTGTAGATCCATGCTTGCGGGTCTTGCCCATCAAATGCAAAAAAATTGAGTTTCAAGTGCCTGGTAGAAGTGTTACTATTAGAGCTGGATGCTCCACCTGGGGATGAGAACAAATTCACTTCAGATGTATGGGACATAGACGAGTTGCGTGTCACACGTGAGGCTTGCAGCTCGCTGAGAACTGATTGTAAAGTTGCATGGAGCTGTCCTTGACTGGAATGAATTTGCTCCAAACTAGACTCATGACGTGATAAGATGTTGTTCACCTCGTCTCGGAACTCTGTGTTCGTCTTGCCTCGTGTTTCCATGGTAATGAGCCATGGAGAGGATAGAATGAAGGTTTTACGGAGAAAGTAACCTACCTCCGATACCACTTTGTTAAGATGAATTTTCAATAGGAAAGAAGAAAGAACATGAAGGTTTCTGGAAAAGAATAATCTCCTCTTCTTATTCATTCCTCTTCCCATTTAAATAAACCCAATACATAACAACTAACAACTACTGCTATTTACTAGGAAAAATAACATACCACTAAAAAGATAACCGACCACTTACCCACAACCAACACGTAAACCGACTAAACAAACTAACACATATTGACCAATTATGCACACCAAGTTTGCCACATACGTGACCCACGTAAAGGCACACATCATATCCATACTACGGGGAATGCGTGAAAGATATGAGCTTCATCATGGTGTACGTATTTCCGACAGTGCACTTGTGGATGCTTCTGTTCTCTCAGATCATTATATAAGTGGAGGTTTTTTTCCTGATAAAGGTACAACCGGAAACTTGGCACAGTTTCAATTTGTGTGACTTAGTCTTTTTTTCTTAAATTATTTCTGGATGTTCTCCAAGATGCTTTTGCTGGAAGATGTGCATAATAGTTTGGTTGGTTGATGCATATAGCTAGAATTATTTGGTAGTTGGGATTACCTCCTATAAAAGTAGGCACCTTCAAATGGGAAAATCATAATTTTTTGACAAATAGGTATATATTTTTTTGGTGTGGAATGTGGCATGTGGACATAGTTACCTAGTTCTCCAGTTTGCTTTGAGGACGAAAGGAATATATAAAATAAGAAAAAACAACACTAATGATGCACAATGTAGATGATATATGGTGATATCCATTCATGAAATACTTCTTTATATATAATCTATTAGAAATAATGGAAAAATAAAATAAAATCAATCCACAAACATAGCATCATTGAAAAAAATATTTTTTTATATGTACTTTGTTAGCTTTATGTGAAAAAATAGGAAAAATATAATTAATGAACATGCACAACTTCATAAAATAATGTAAATTAAAATAAATAAACAAACTATAATATTTCTCATCAAAATAATGTATATAAGTATGCAACATCAAGTTTAGACGAATAAAAGGTAAGTTGATGTCTATTCAAGGTTTTTCTAAAGATATATGCTAGTTTTTTTATTGTCTATTATTTTGTCTGAAATTATCTCATAATAATAATTTTATTTTAAATTTATTTTTTCTAATGAATAAATAAGACATGTCAGATGGGATGTGTCATGCCAGCATGATCCCTTTCAATGTGATCCAGTTGTGCCATCATTTTATGATGTGTTCGACACAACACGAGAAGCCTTACATCGGGCTAGAGGTGTCAAATGGGCTGGGCAACTTGGGGCCGGCCCGAGGCAAGATATGACTAGGTTGTGCATGGCACTGCATAGTCCAGACTCGTGCCCGTATTGGGCTGACTCGCGGCATGGCTAATGCTGTGCTATGCCATGCTTAGGTCTACCACGCCATGTGTCGAGCTAGGCACGGCTTGGTACTAGGGCTCGTGGGCACATAAATTCGGCATGACCCGAATAGTGCCTCGACCCCACCCCACCTTGCCCCACCCACCCCACTTCGACTCTCAAGCCTGACGCCATGATGGCTGTCCCTGAGCCTGAGCCTGTTGGATCTGAAATTTCATCGGTCTTGTAATCCAATCGACCCAATTTGTCGGTCTTTTTTTCCTAGCCCCCCCTAACCCGAGCCCGATGGTTCTAGAAGCCAGATTTTGGAATTAATGATCATTTGGGTCGGTTCGACGGTCGAACTGAGCTAAAAGTCCATAAAAAATAAAATAGAAATTTTAAATCTCAGCCGTTGGATTTCGCACCCAATGGCTAGGAGACTAAATCTAATGGTCCTAAAGAATCTGCCCCATTCTTTAATAAATTTTTTTTTAAAATCCTAAAAAAAATAGCTTTTTTTTTAAAAAATTCTTTTTATATCTATAATCTCATCCCTCATTCAAATGTTTATTTTTTCAAATATTGATTTCCCCTTTCTCATATTTTCTCTTTCTTTGTCTCATGTTATTGGTTTGTGGCTTTCGAGACTCGGGTGTGGATTAAGGTGTGCATGTGATGCGACATCAGAAATAAAATTATTTTACGTATTATGATTTACGAGTATTTTTTTTATTGTTTAGTTGTTAAGTTTTTTAATTTTAAATATTCTTCTTAATTTTAATTTATTATTTAAAAAATATTATATAATACACTATAAAAATAAAAAATAAAAAATTAATAAAAAAGATAAATAATAATTTTACTTACGAACATAAAATTAATTATAATATAGATAACAAAATCCTATGAAAAGGTCTGAGGCCGTCAAAACATTGATTTTTTTGTTTCCTCGACTCAATAATCTAAAATATAAAAAACTAGAAGAATATCAATAATTTGGACTCACTTTAATATAATATAACAAAAAATATTAGGGGCACTGAAGATGAATCAGAACAGTAAAATATTATAAAAAAATTTTAAACTATAAAAGATAGTGTGAGACTGAGCACCTTAAGAGGCATGTCAAACTATGCACCAAAAAATATGATGCATTAGATCCTAGGTAAACCTAACTCAATTGTGGGTTCTTGGAGGATGGATCCTATTCAGTCTCAATGTCGATTCTCTTTATATACCGTTACGAGTTAGGGAAGGAAGACATGACCAAACTGATCACTATGATGGGTCTTTTAATTAGGTTTTTAAAGGATCCATGAGTATTTAATATTATACATACTTATTTTTTGACTGCATATCATAGGATTTCTAAGTCTACAACTAGGAATAACTTACTAAAATATTATTACTTAGAAAAATAAATAATAATTGATGAATTTAGAAATTATAGTGGAGTGTTTTTTGTGACATCCAATATCTGGACTAGTATGACAATGTATCTTATGCTTGCCTCACCACCAACTATGTAAATTCTAAATGGACACTAAATAAAAAAATATTAGGATTCTCAGTGATTTTCTATTCTCATGATATGCAGAATTGGAAAAACTTGTTTGCAATTGTTTGTTATTGATATTGTTGCTGCCCTAATAATTGAACTACCATTGTTCATGTGTTGTTGGATATTTTTAAATAAAAATATCAATGATTCTTGTTCAGGTGCTTGTTGGTAATGCTAAATTGGTAAAACTTAGATAGTTTATGATAAAAAAACATGTTGCCAATAGAATGAAATTATAACCATTCTTGTGTTTTCAAGAGTCATTTTTTACCGATCTTAATAACCACTTCTCAATCCCATTGTTTTGTACGTCATAGCAAAATACCTTGCATGTGCTTCTATTAGTGTTCTAGCTGAGAAGTTGATACAAATAAACATTGAATGTGTATGAGTTGAACCCAATCTTTTTCTATTTTACTTTTTACCAAAGTGAGAGAAGAGAAGCTAAAGCGAGGGTGTGGAGAGGTAGCTCACGTCTTTAATATTTTTTCAAGGCTATATCGAAGGAGCTTGATTTTTTGTTGCTAAGTCGAGTTGATCAAGTTGTTAGTGTCAAATATAAGGTAGGAGTAGATCATGTGGGCATCAACATGACTCCTAAAATTGATGAGAGTTTTTAACTAGAAGTATTCATGAAGTTTTTTTTTTCTAGAATAATTATGTTGGTTGTTTTTTTTTGTCATAAAGAAATATTAGTGTATTATTTAATAGATATTTGATAGAGAATTAATATGAAAAAAAATAAAAAACTATACATTTATTTGATTGATTAAATTAGAAAAATTCTTGATATATATCATAACAACTGAGATATGATTTTTTTTGGAGGTGACCAAGAGACATCTATAATATTGAATGCTTATTTCTTTCTTTTATCATATAATAAATAAATAAGTGTTCACGATTATATGTAAAAAATAACAAAAATTTAAAATGAAAAATAATATTTTTGGAAACAATTTTCCAAAACATAAATGTCTAAAGTATATACCTTTTAAATGTATAAACATATATATATATATATATATATATATATATATATATATATATATATATAGTATATAAGTTTATAAGTTAATATGTTTATAAACATATACAATATATAAATTTAATCAAAATATTTATATTGTTTCGATGAAATATTTATACATATACATATATGTATAAATATATATGTTTATAAATAAATACATAAATAAATAAATAAAACACACACACACACACACACGTGTGTGTGTGTGTGTGTGTCTATGTTTAAATTAAATCTTTACAGGATTAATCATATAAATCTATATGCTATATACATTTAAAGGAAATATATTTATTGTATACATTTATGCATATTAATGTAAATGCTATAATTGTTTATATATATATATATATAAACATATAATCTATATATGTTTATACTTGTATATATATACCTTAATATACTTAGAAAAAATTGTATACAATATGTATGTTTATTCATTTAAACATTTATGTTGTATATGATTGTATTTTCAAAAATATTGTTTTTGTTTTTTATTTTTTTTTGTTTTTTTACATATTGAGATCATAAATATTATTTGTTTTTATGTATATTTATATAATTTTCCCAATAATTTAAACATCATGAATTTCTTGCCTAAAAAAAGTGTGGATTTTTTTTCACACATTTTAACTTCTATTAATTTTGTATCAATAAGATTATATGATTTACCACTTTTATGCTACATTTCAACAAATATATTTTAAAATTAATTAACACATCAATAATGAAAAGATAGTTTGGGAAAGAAAATGGTATGTATTGGTATGCTTTGGTTATAATACAATAATGATGACAATGCATGTTGTCACGGGCCCACTTAGTCCATGTAGCGATGCAGCCCATGCATATGTCTCAATAACTACTTTCGTAAGACCAAACATGTCAAGCCATACTTTATACCTTTATGTTGACTAGTTTCGCCCTACCTCGGGCTCATCAAAAGAGTGGATCCAACTCCTGACCAATTTGTGTAGGGCAAGTCAACACCCTTTTTCATAGTCAAGTCTCAGATAAGCGACAAGCTCTCCAAACTTAATCGAGTCAGCATGACTGAACTCCAAAGAAGTATCACCTTTAATCCACTTGCACTCACCTTCTGGATCACTCTCACACATTTTCACTCAAACCTGTCAGTATACTTGATCTTCAATAAAGTATTTAACTACAATCATGGATGCTCACATATCAAGTCTATGACATTCTTTCTCACCCAATATCTTGCATGTCCTCATGCAAAGTACCTTTAACAGATATCCACCTTTGAAGACTACTGCTTCCCATGAGCTTTAATCCACTAAGGACATCCCTCTTTTCAGACGTGGCATCACATAGCCATGGATGGAGTCCCCACCCACTTCCACCCTGGAAGCAACACATCTAGCTGGACTTCCATCCATGTAGGAAAAAACACCCATTATGCACTACTAGACAGAAACTAGCACCTCTTGGGATTTGGAGGAACACCCATCCCATATGTGGGTCATCCTAATTTCAGCTTCACTAATCACTTCTTCATCAGCTACTATGCATCTTTAGGAGAGAAACTTTCTGTTGCCAATATTGACAGAAGGAAACACACCTTGTTGATGGTCTTTTGTCCTGCCTTTGATACCATTTGTCATGGGCCCACTTAGTCCATACAATAGTGTGGCCCATTCGACAACTCAAATATCCACTCTCATGAGATCCAACCTACCAATCTACACTTTATATCTTTATTCTAACTAGTTTTGCTCTACGTTGGGCTCATCAAAAGAGTGACTCCAATTTGATCTTGTAATCTTTCTCCCTTTTAGGTGAGAGCTTTTTAGGTAGCTCCGATGATATTATATCTTTGAACTCATCTAGAACCTTCTTGACTCCCATAAGCATAGGAACTCTCATAGAGTCAATCATGTCTTTCTTAAGAGCTACCAAGTAGGTCACATCATTCTTTTTAAATAGCTTCTCTAATTGCATAGCCGATAGCATAGGAGTCTTAGCTTTGCTTTCAGTAATTATGGGAACCATACATGTGGTCTTCTCTTTTAAGATAACAATCAAACATAGAAAAGGTATAGGCACAGCTTTTACCTGGCAAAGAAAGTCCATCCTGATCATGATCCTGGAGTAATCCATAAGTGTCATCATGAAGTCAACCTTGCCTTCCCATGGCCTGATCTTTATTGTTACTCCATGAGCTACTCCTTGTGAAGGCTTGGAAATGAAGTTAATTGCCTTGATCTATCCAATCTCCTTTAATGATAAATCTCATAAAAGAATGGTTGCAACATGATCCAGTGGCCAAGAATCTTATCACATTGACTTATAGGGGAAAGACAATGTAGTTTTGGGTAGAAGACGATCTACTATACACAAAGGGACAGCAACTTTGTTTGCCTAAGTGAGAAAACATCAGAAAGATTCTCATCAAGGAATGTCATGACTCCAAATGGACTGGACATCCAGGGCAATGATGCATAAGGCACCACTAGAGTCTATCTATTACAAGACACATATACGAGATGATGTGGAGACTTATGTGAGAACTTGTCATGTATGCTAACAAGACAAAGTGGATCAACATCAGCCTGGAGGATTATTGGGGACACTACCCATAGCAAAGAAGCCTTGGGAGAGAAGTACTAGGACTTCATCATCGGCCTACCCAATTCTAAAGGATATAGATATGCCATAGTGATAGTGGATCGGTTTTCTAAGTATGCTACTTGCATAGTAGAGGAGACGACCAAGTTATTCATCAAGCATATAGTAAAGTATTGAGGGCTACCAAAGTTCATAATTAGTGATTGGGACTCATGATTCATCAGAAAATTTTAGATAGAACTCTTCAAGCTCATGGGCACAGAGATTCACTTCTCTACTAGCTTTCATCCTCAAACGGATGGGCAAACCAGATAGGTGAATGCACTATTTGAGCTATATTTGAGGCAGTTTGTGATTTCTAATCAAATTGACTGAGCTAAGTTGCTAGATGTGATTTAGTTCTCTAATAATATTTAGAAGAGCGAGGGAATCGAGAAGAGTCCATTCGAGAAGATCACGGAGCAACAATCGATGAATCTTCACACCCTAGCTAGGGTGTACATAGGGAAAAGTCTAGTAGCCTAAAATTGGCTAAGAGATGGCATGAGCAGACTAATATAACATGCTCATACTTAGAGAAGGCTGCTAAGAAGATGAAGAAGTGGGCCGACAAGAAGAGGAGACATGTAGAGTTCTAGATTGGAGACTTAGTTATTGTCAAGCTCATACCATAACAATTCAAGTCCTTTTTAAAAGTACACAAAAGACATGTGAGAAAATATGAAGGCTCCTTTCCCACACTATAATGAGTTGGTAAGGTGTCCTACAAGGTCGAGCTACCATCAAGATTAAAGATTCATTCTATCTTCCATGTCAACAATCTAAACCCTATCATGAAAATAAGGAGGATCCAAGTCAAGGAATTTCTATAAGGACCCCAACAGTAGTGATGATTTCTTACGATAAGGAGGTGAACTACATTATGGAAGAACATATCCCAAGGAAGAATAACTTCCAAACCTACACAGAATACTTGCTAAAGTGGAAGGACCTACTAGGTAGTGAAGCTAGTTTAGAGCCAACAAATACTTTATGACAAATCCAGAAACAGATTGATCAGTTTCAAGTAGGAGGATCGACAAGGATGTATGTGACTTTGGTGGGGGAGAATGACACAGCCTCACTCCTCAAAAGTCTCTTTCTTTGCTAGAATAATACAAAAGATTCTAGAAGATTCTAAAGAAGGTCACACTTATGTGGAAGGATATAGAAGGAAAGAGATTATCCTAGACTTTTCTAGAGACCTTTTGTAAACATGTATATATAATAGAATATTCTAAAAGTCTATAGGCTTGTTGAGAACCTTCAAAGGTTCTAGATATTTTCAAATATGTATATATAAGGAGGAGGTGATGTCATTTAGAAACCATCAAGCTTTGTAAATAATCTTTTTTCAAGCAAGAGTTTTTTTTTATTCAAGTGTTCTTTCAAGTTCTCTTTGCTTCCAAGCCGTGGGTAGAACCCAAGCTTAACAAGCAAGGCAAGTGAAAGGCTAAGTTAGCAACAACCGAGGGATGAGTTGTCTAAATGCCACAAAAAAGCTTAGTATAAAGCCTAAGTCTATGACAATATGTACCATGCACATGTATTGTGTCATAACACAACCAACTTGTTGTCTATTTCTTTTGGCTATTAGGTTATTGGTTTCATCATTCTCCTCAAGTAGTATGAATATTACAAGCTTGATTGTGGTGTTGATCATTGTGGAACTGAAAACAAACTATACCCATGTTGAAGAATAGTACACTATGTGATGTTATATCTATAATGACATTCTCATTATATTATTTTGTTATCCAATATTTGATGTCTTAGTTGCCTCAAATTCTAGGTTCTACTTGGATTACACTATTTTCATCTTTTATAGATTATGCTATGTGGGGATGAGATAATCTTCATCCTTCCTCATGTACTATGCCAACTTGATATATTTTCTAGAGGGTTACTTCCACACCGTGATTTGCAATGCTCAAGAATTCTATAAGTCAATTATAAACAATGATCTTCATCTTATACCAGTGGATGATCCTCCAAAGTAGCATCCTTAGCATCCCAATTTTACTATCATGCATAAGATGATAAACAACAATAAACCTTTTGGAATGAAGTTTCTCCATGGAAATCTCCAAAGTGCTCAAAAAAATAGATTTTGAAATGTTGTCAGTTCCCAACCATCTTTACTCTTGGTTTTTGGTGATGGGAGCTGGGGAAAATAAAACTTGTTAATGCTTTGTTCTTGGTGATCCTACTATCCTCATACTTGTATTTGGGGCCAAGAGGTATAAACTTTTATCTAGTTTTCTGCTATCAAATGTAAATTTTCAAACTTCATAGTGCAAAAAGATCTATCATTTCTATTATAGTTGAATTTTCTAGAATTTTGATGTTCATGAAATCAAAATTGTGTACTGAGCCAAAAGTTGTCTTTATTATAGTTGTTTGTTACTAAAACTATTGTGGCCATAATAATTGAACTACTATTGTTTGTATGATCCTATGCATTTTTGGAGAAACACATTAGTGAATCATGTTTAGGAGCTTGTTGCTAAAGTTAAATTGGTAAAAAGTGGTCGATTTATGATAAGAAATGCTTGTTTCCCACGCAATTAAATTATAAATGTACTTGTGTTTTCAAGAGATTTTTTTTAACAATCTTAATAACAACCTTCCCAAGTCCATTGTTTCGTGCATAAACGAAAAGTACTTTGTGCATACTTCTATTTATCCTCTAGCTAAGAACCTGATGAAGACAAACACTAAATATACCTGAGTTGAACTTGATCTTGTTCTACATTACTATTTACTCATGTGAGAGAATAGAAATAGATGTGAGGGTGGATGAAGGTAGCTCATGCCTTAAATGTGGCACACACAAATCTAGAAACTAAAGGGCACAATTCTGTCTTTAGATTGTTCAATAGAGCATTCAAAAGACATATTGTACAAAGTCCATATTGAAGGAGCTTGCTTGTTATGGTGTTATGTTGGGTTTCATGAAGCTATTAAGTGCCAAATATTTGTCAGGAGTAGAACATGAGGGCATCAACATGACTCCTAGATTTGATGATTTTTTTTTACTAAAAGTTTTAATGATGTTTTATTTTGTTTATGAAATAATTGTGTTTGTTGTTTTTTGTGTCGTAAAAAACATTTGTGTAATATTTAATAGGTATTTAATATAGAATTAATAAACAATAAATAAAAAAGCATATATTTTTTTCAATTGATTAAATTTGAAGAATTTCTTTAGATATATCATACCAACTGAGATATAAGTATTGTTGTAGGTGACTGGCATCTATAATAGTGAATACTTATTTCACTCTTTTATCATATTGTAAGTAAATAAGTTATCACTATTATAAATAATAGTGAGTACTTTTTGTCACACTTTTTTATCTGATATGACTTGATGGATTGACAAAACCTAAGGATGTGGATGCACAAATCTATTTTTAGTTAATCTCATTTCATATACCTATTCTTGAACAAATGTTTAATATCCACTTACTCGATTATTATTTATGAATATATGAGATCATTACGAATACACATTAATATGAAAATATTATACATCATATTATTGTTGTGGGCCCATATGAATACTCTAGTATACATATTTATACAAAATGGCATTTCATTCCCTTGCCATATCATTTACAAAATAATATAAGGGTTTACCTCTTTTTATCCACAATAACAAAATACATTCCATGAAAACATATAGATATTTGTTTTCAATATATAATAATCACATGTTCATAAAATGAAGTGGTATGCATGAAATGAAGCATTAATGTACACCATGGTCTGACATTGCCTCTATACCTGATGATCTTCGATCCTATCAGTTTCTAATTGGTACACGCATATGAAAAGCCAACACATTAAGCATTTTCATGCATATTGGTTCTATTACATTTCTATTTTCATTTCATACAATCAATACAAAACATGCATTTACATGCCAATAACATTTCAACATGTTCATGTAATCAATACAATATATATATTTAAATTAATACAGTTATAAATTCCCTTCTTAAAACCCTCCAAAGTCCACCATTTTTTTCAAAAATCCAACCTTGGAAAGCTTGGATCGAAGAAGAACATCAAATGGAATATGTAATTGATGATGGAAAATGGCAAAAATTCTTTTATGGTAAGATCTCTATTGAACTGAAAGACATTCTACTCAAAAATCTTCTCGAAAATGAAACATCAAATGGAAATAATTCTAAAATTCATAATACGAGCATCCCTAATGGCATTTCATGTGAAAATAAATGGTTTCTGATTGATTTTAATCATGATAATCCCATGTCGAATGCTTCTCTATGAAAAAATCATTTTAATTTTGGAACGTCGAGAGATATTAATGGTGATTTTTAAAACTCTAGTAGTTTAAATCTTATTTTTGGTAAAAATAATAAGCCCTCGAATTCTTTGAATACTTGTATTCATGAAAACCTCGCGCGAAATGGTGTTGCTTCAAATTTTAATGGAGGTTTAAGTGCTTTAAATGATGCTCAGAATAAATTATGCCAATAACTTCTATGCCCGAGTGCTAAAGGAGGTGGACAAGAGCTTCCTGTAGAAAATTTTCGAAATTAAGGTATGTCCTCTTACCTTGGAGACGTAAACAATCTAAATAATGCAATAAACTTCACCTCTATATGTACAAATGTATTGCATGCAAGAAAAGATAAATGAGAAAAGATGAATACTTCGAGTGAGAACATTGGATTTCTATATGATATTAGCAAGCAAACTGGAACTATGGCTGGTTTTAATTCACATAATTCCAGTAGCTCAAATACTTGTTCAAGTGATGATAATGATATTTTTAATGATATCAGCAATCAGTTTGATACTAACCCCTCACTGAAGATTGACTCTCTCAATGGAGACAATGTCATGTCCTCTATGGGTTTAGTTTATGGCATGAGAAGTATGGTAGAAGTCAGAAATTTAAATAATGAGAAAAATAATCAAGTAACTAAGTAACCTCATGTCCTGTTATCTAATAACAAAGGCTTAAAGGAATGGAGGAGTTATCCAACCTGCAGAAAATATATTTATAAATTCTGTTAAGCTCCAAAATGAAGGAGACAAAAAAATGCCCATATCCCCAAAACTTATGGGAAAAACAAAACTTCCTACAATAGTTTATTTGCTGGAAATAGACCTCTAGACAACACTATTAAGTTATCCTACCTCTCTCCCAAATTGCCTAGTAATGCATATTTCAAAGAGCATGATTTACTCCATGGAATAGAGCACGGAAAAAACTACTTGGTAGGATAATTTGTGGCTAGAAATCCTGGGTACCTTTTGCAAAAAAGGTTTATTGAAGAACAGTGGAGAATAACCCCACAAGTTATCCAGCATCCAAGTGGCTGGATGGTTTTCAAATTCAATAATTCTGAGGATATGGATGCGGTGCTCAAGTATGGCCCCTTCTTAGTATTCGGCCGACCACTTTATGTTAAACCCATTTCGGTTGGTTTTTATTATGGGTTAAAGGAAATGGCTAAGATCCCAATTTGGGTTAAGTTTCCTAATTTCTCTATTCGCCTCTAGAACTTAATGGGGTTGAGCAAAGCAGCAAGCTACCTTAGACAGCCGCTACATATGGACAAAATGACATCAATTATCTCAAAAATAGAATTCACTAGAGTGCTTGTGGAGATTGATTTGAATGAGGAATTAATTAATGAAATCTCTCTAAATTTTCCGAATAGATCTAAAATCTGTCAGCTAGTTATATATGAAAACCTCCCTCCATACTATAAATTCTATTTTATATTTGGGCATTCAACAAATGGCAGCCATATGAAAAACAAGAATCAAAAGACAGAAGATGAACATCCTCTAGCAAGCCCGATAGCCTCAACTATCCAAAGAAAGTGGAAGAAAGAGATTCCCCCTTAGAAGAAGGCCAATGCCTACTTGAAGGCATATCAAGGGAGGAAGCTCAAGATACCCAACCAATGCCAAAGATCAGGATTAACCAAAATGAAGATGAAGGCTTCACCATGATTAAAGCAAAGAGGAAAAAGAAAGACTAAAGAACAAGGGAGGGCCCTTCTTTAAACCTTAGAAATAAAGATAGAATCAAATAGGCGAGTTCCAAGGGCATTATCTCATATGGTCCAGCATAAAAGGATTTCAGGGGTCCTAGACCCCTTAAAAAATGAGGTTGGGGGCACCTCTAGGTATGGTTGCTTTATTATCTATGGTTTTTGATTTTGAAGGCAGCAATGCATCCGGTGGAGGGAACAAGCTTGCCCCTCACTGCCTAGTTTTTAAAATCACAATATGAAAGCAAACTTATCATATGGATGAATGTATGGTGGTCTACAAAGGTTAAAATAGACATATACTTGGTAGTTTCTATTGGAGTGTGCTCCTCCTCCACAAATGTAATGGAATATAATAAGACTGTGGCTGTTATCCAGGTATTTTGGGTAATGATCATACTATTGGAATCTAAAGTTGTAAAGGAGCTACTACAAGATAACTACCAAGTAATGGTGCCATTTTAGGGTCTCTGTGGCAAATTTTGAAAAGCATGAGTTTGAATGTGTTATGATTTGAATTTTCAAAAAAAAAACAGAGCCACTTGGATGCAATGTTCAAAAATGTATACACTCGGATATGTATAAATCTTCCGGATGCTCGACAAGCTTATTTCCAATGGGGAAATGGCTCTTGTATAACTATAAAATGCTTGAATCTAATGCATGTTGTGTATGAATGTATATGAGTTCTCTCTTTTTTTTCATGCATGTAAGGGTGAATATTTACGGGATTCTGGAGATTATGTATTTCTACCTGAGAGTTATAAAAGGATAGGGTTTTCTTACATATCACACTCATGCTAGAATGTATCAAATGTGAATGAGGAGATAAAGAATGTACTTTGGATTACATTGTCTCTATCTAGGTTTTATGTAAAAAAAAGTCTAGAGGTTGGCATGTTGTATGAGAGTTTGGGGATATTCTATAAGAATTATTTTCTATCTGTATGCATGAGCATGTTGTAAAAGGATAAAGGTTGGCATGCATGATTTTTTGTTTAATGCATGCTACAAGGAGTGCTATATAATTATCAAACTAATTAATAAGGATATGATAGGGGAGAAAAATGATCTAATATGAAAATCATGAGTTGGAATATAAGGGGTTTTAACTACCCTATTAAGCACAAAGAGATTTTCAGACTCTTTGGTGCTGATCAAATCGATATCTTTGCTATCATAAAGGCCAAACTAAACTGTGAACAGGTGAAATGCTTATGAAAACAAAGTTCAAGATGGTTAGTGCCCTTGATAATTTTTTCTATCATAGGAATGACATAATTCTAATCATGTAGGACAATCAAAACACAGACATAAAACTCCTCTCCTGTATGTCTCAACATGATTATCTATAAGTTTAGGGCAAAGAGAAAAGAATAATTTTTAGACTATCAGTCGTATATAGATTACACTCTATCATTAGTAGAAGACACATCTGAAAAAATCCAATAGAAGAAGGGAAGTTACAATCCTCTCTATGTGCTATAATGGGTGATTTTAACCCATCTCCATCAAGATTAGACAGGGTAGGAGGAAGAATTGTAATAGATTATGAGTGTCATGATGCACTTGAATGCATGTCTTCCCTAAACCTAGAAGACATACCCTCCTCGAGAAACTACTACACCTGGAAAAATGGTAGAGTTTCTCGCAAAATCAATAGAGAAATGGTTAACAATGAGTGGGCAAACTTGTAGTTGGACAGCCACCCAAGATTTTTTGCCCCAGAGACTTTCTCAGGCCACTTTCTAATGTTAATGACTACTGAAGCTGGAGAGGAGGAAAGAAAAATTCCTTTCAAATGTTGTAACATGTAGCTCTCTCACAAAGAGTTCACACCCACGTTACTTAAGGTATGGAAAGAAAATATTAGAGGGTCAAATATGTTCTAGATAGTTACAAAGTTGAAAAATCTAAAAGAACCCCTAAAAAAGCTGAATGATAAACACTTTGTGTATATTAGCTCAATGGTATCTTTAACCAGAGATGTTGTTCATAAACTCCAAATGTAGATTCTGAAGTGCCCAAACTAGGCTCTTAAAGAAGAGGAAGTCACCCTCAAAACCAAACTGAGGAAACTAGAGTAAGCCGAGTTATCTTTTATTGCGCAAAAGGCTAAAATCAACTATCTTAAGCAAAGTGATAGATGTACTAAGTTCTTCAACGCCCTTATGAATTCTAAGATGTAAAAAATGTAAAATAATAACTGTTATCAGAGAGGATGGGAGTTACACCATGTCAAGAGATGAGATAGCATAGGCTTTGTCCAATACTATATAAATCTACTAGGCACATCATATGACACAGAGAGTATCAATACTTCAATCTTAGATGATGGTAGAACACTTAATAAAGAGGACCAAAATCTCCTCTCTTTATCATTCTGTTCTAAAGAAATAAAGAATGCTCTCTTCACTATGGATACATGCATACATCCAGGCCAGATGGATACATGGTATAGTTCCATAAATTCTCTTGAAATTGCACTGGGAATGAAGTAGTAAAAGCTATAAACAGCTTCTTCCATTTCAAAAAAATATTGAAGCAAATCAATTATGCATACATCACATTAATACCAAAATTCTCACATGCTTCAACTATCAAAGATTATAGGCCAATATCATGTTGTAACGTGATTTATAAAATCATAGCTAAACTCATAGCTTTGCGGCTAAAAATAGTATTGGGTGGTATAATAAATCCAACACAGGAAGCCTATGTTAAAAAAAGATTAATCTATGATAACTTCTTTCTAGCACAAAAGTTGATTAGGCGATATGCAAGAAGAAGAATCCATCCTAGATGCTTCTTTAAATAGATATTCAGAAAGCATTCGATACAATTAATTGGAAATTTCTAAAAGAGGTGCTAACTAGACTAAACTTCCCTGGATACTTCATTGAAATCATCTATGAATGCATCAGCACCACATCATTTTTTGTTGCTATAAATGGCCAGTTACATGGGTTTTTCAGAGGCAATAGTGGACTCAAACAAGGGGATCTTTTATCCCCAAATCTCTTTCCCATATGCATGGAATATCTTTCTAGTTAATTAATCTTGGAAACATCATTAGAATGGTTTTCCTTCCATGCAAGATGCACCCCTCTAAAAATATCACATCTAATGTATGCAGATGATTTGATTATATTCTCTAGAGGTGATATATCATCCATTAATATGTTCTTAATGTGTTAAGAAAATTTTTAGCAACTTCGAGTTTAAGTATCAACTCCTCCAAATTAAATATCTTCTTTGGAGGAGTAAACAAAGAACTCAAAGATAAAATTTTAGAAGTTTGTGGATATAATGAGGGAAACCTACCATTTATCTTCCTTGGGATTCCCCTATCTTTTAGTCATCTAATTTCTTCCTGATTTTCCTTTATATTAACAAAGATTACTTCTGCTATTCACCAATGGGTGGAAAAATTCTTTTCAATAGTTGGAAGATTGGAGCTTCTTCACACTATTTTGCAAGCCAATGAAGGTTACTGGTTCTCAGTATTTCTTCTACCAAATTACATTATAAATGTCATTGATAGTGCATGTAGAATATTTCTATGGGGTAGACCTAAAAACAAAAGATATATGCCCAAAGTCTTATGGACAAATATATGTATGCCTACCTCTCTAGGGGGTCTCGGCATCCTAAATATCTTTCTATGGAACAAGGCTTTCTTTATAAAAACCTTTTGGAGGATTAATGAAAAGGATGACTCACTTTGGATTAAGTGGGTTTATCACTTCTATCTTAACTCCCAAATTTTTTGGGATTACCAAGTTGCTAAAGAAGATCCCCCATTCTGGAAGTCCCTAGCTTTAGTTAGAAATATCTTGGTATCAAAAACATGGTTAAAAAATCAAGCAATGCATTGCTGAATAAATAGAGAGATGGCGGGAGAATTATAGCAGATGCATATAAATTTTTAATTGGAGCTAGTAATCAAAAGGAAAAAGCTTGGGCAAAAATCATATGGGGGAAAAACTATGTGCCCAAACACATTGTATATTTGTGGAATGATAAATATGGAAAGCTATATACGAAAGATCAATTATTTTCAACCCCCAAGAATATTAATTGTGAATTCTATCTATTTACATAATCCATGTATCACCTATTTTTTGAATGCAGATTTTCCAAAGCCATTTGGAGCAAGTTGAAAAGCTGGACAAGACTCAACGTAAATACAAATTCCTTATCATCTATTTTTGAAGAGATGACAATAACTTGTGCAGCAGACACCCCAAAGAACAATATATGGAAAACTATTCTTACAGCAACCGTATAATATATATGGAAGGAAAGAAACCGAATAATTTTTGAAGAGAATGCTTAAGATGTAGATTTTTTAGTTAGGAAAATCAAAACAGAGATTTATATTGTTTTTAGGCAAAGAATGTAATAGTTTGAATCTTCTCTATGGTTGTACAAAAATTTTTGATATTGAAATTTTATTACTTATAAAAAAATGTTTGGTACTTCACATACCAACCTTTTTGTGTGATTTAGAGTATAATTCTTAGTGTATTTGTATGTATCTATACTTGATCGAAAAGATTTCACCAACTTTATGTTTTGAGAGATTTTTTATTGATTATTAATAAGATCATAACTATTTTGGTGGAAGTTACTAGACTTACTTAGGTTGACATAATCTTTCTTGGTCGTAAATTGATAAAATCGGTCTTGCAAACTTAATTTCATCTTCTATCATCTTATCGAGTTGTGGCAACATCTTTCTTGGTCATAAATTGATAAAATAGGTCTTGCAAACTTTATACACATTAGCTCTACTATTAGGTTGACATAATCTTTCCACTATATAATACAATCTTAATGAGCATGACATTATCCTATTATCTTGAATTCACAATTATACTATCTCTAAAACTATTTAACAGTTGTGACATTATTTTTATATTACAAAAGCCAAGTACACACCTGGTACAATTAATCATGACAAATTCTAACACGAAAACTTATTCATTATAGAGCAAAAACACTAAGCATTTTGAGGCATGATATTATTTTTCATAGTGATATTTTATAGTATTTTTCTAGTCACGGCCTTTTGTAGTGTCATGACCATGTGTTCCATAGAGAATTTACTAAAGATGTGACTAGTCTCAGTACTATGATATTTTGTTGTAGAATTTAGATATTAGAGCCATGACATTCATTGTGATTGTGACTATGTTACTCTAAATAAGATTCAAAGAGACATGAAAATTATGACTTTAAGCCAATTCCACGACTTGCGACTGAAAATATTGCATGAATATCTCAAATTATTTAAGAAATAATTAGATAAAAATGCAAATAATGAAGAGAGGAGAGAAGAGAAATAGATTTCAAGTCAAGAGTCACCAAAAAACCTTAGGTGGCATGATTCCAACCCCTATTTAAGGGAAATTTCAAGAAAAATATGATAATATTTGATTGAGCTTTAGTTTTGATACATAAATTTCTATTTGCGCTTGAATTTAGAACTCCCAACTTACACGTGACATCTCACAATATATTTTGCATGAAATCCTACTAAATGTTAGGCTAAATTGATATCTAGAGTTGATTTATGTACTTGTGATTTGATGATACACTATTATTGAATGATTAATATTTGTATTAATATATGTTGTGGAATATTGATGGATATGAATGTGTTATAGAACAAAACATTAGGGTTTTTTATATATAATAAGTTTATATGTATCAATCATAATGTATAATAACAAGTATATCATAGGACATACTTCTAATCTTAATGTGTGAGATAAATATATGTGAAAACCAAAGATTAAAATAAGTTTAGTCATTACGAGTATGATATTCATGATTTCGAATGCAAAAATGAAATTTTGACCAATCTATTCTATATATTTAGAAGATCTAATCTTGAGTAATATGAGAATTAAGTAAAATATCTAATCAAAGTGTTTTACTATAGTGTGAGACTCATAAGTCGGTCATGACAAATGATGATAGGTAAGTCATAGGGCACATGCAAAAACATGCAAACCATATGGCAGTGATAATTATGTGAGTCAAATTTTCATTGCACAAATTCCTTACAAAAGGAAATGAAATAAGCTAGATGATTACCTACTATCATAGGTATAATTTTTATAGGTAAGATTTATAGAATGATGCAAATTAATTATCATATGATACTTATAAAACAAAAAGCACAAACACACTTATTACCATAATATCATGTATTTATATTAAATGTTAAAGAATAAAAATACACATTCAAAATAATCATTAAGAGTAATTAATGATTTGCTTAAAAGAAGTAGACATGCAAATGATCTATGAACAAATTGACATATTTCTTCTATGATGAATTACCTATGAGATAACTCTGAGAGAATCATCCTTAAAAGTAATAGTCCAAGAATAATAACTAATAATATTCCAAAAGAGTATTTGAGCATTTTCAAACTAATATATACTTCATTCTACAGTCAAATACAATATTAAATTAATATAAGAGAAGTATCATCACACACTATGAAGTGAGTCACTTCTAGAGTCTAAGTATCTTTTTAAAATCTTAAGTTTATCAACTCAACTCAAATTGTAATTGATTTACTATTGATTACTTAGACTATCAAGTCAATCCATGTGTGATTGATATTTAGATTTATATTAGATGTATTAAATGGGTCATGCTGTGCTGGCATGACCTGGTTTTGGTGGCCCAGTCAGGCCACCATGCATTGTCATGCACAACACAGTATGACAGTTGTACCGTGATAGGCATGGCATGACTCAAATGGCTGACCCACACAACACAACTAGCTCGAGGCTGGCCAGATTTAGGTTGAGTCGTGCAGGGCTATGATGGGCCATTATAAGTTAGGCCGGTTTGGGCACGGTTATTCTAGCCAACCTAGACCTAGGTCTTAGCCTATCATAGCACGGATATTTCACACAGGCCACTGATTGTGGTTGCAAAATTGTGAATTAATTATTTTAATTTTATTTTCAAATTTTATTTTAAATTCAAATGTGGATTAATTATGATATAAGACATAATAACATTACATTATTTATCTATTTCACCTAAATGATAAATCATAAAAAAATAAATTCATTAACACAAATGACAAAATATAATAAATAATCAAAAAATAAAAAAAAACACATCCATCCCATTATTCAATATTCAATACAAAAATAAATAAATTATCACAAAGTCACAACTCATAACAACAATATAAAATAAAAATTATCAATCTTAATCGTAATAAATAATAATACAAGCATAATGCTTCAATCTCAATGTCAATCAGTATGGGTATGCAACTAATCATCATTACGTAAGCATCTGATAGTATCGCTAAAGGTGGGCTCTACCGAGAGCTATCAAATGAGTTGAACAGCTTGGGCTCGGCTCGAGGCCCGACCTGGTTTAGCCGTGCTTAGATTGACACGACATGGTTTGGAACCATGCCATGAGGTGGGTTGGCATGATCCATGCCTCGTACGGGGCTAAGCATAACTCATGTGCCTGGCCTGACGGCACGGTAAACTGGCTCAGGAACCCATATGGATTTTTTTTTATTTAGATAAAAAAATTGGGTATGACCCGACCTAACCCGACAAGTCCAGGCACGACCCAACATGAATCGAGTATTAGGCAGGCTAGCAGATATCAAGTCGTGCCATGCCTGGCATGACATGGTGGCCCGATTGAGACAACAAAAATTGGGCAAGGCTAACCTGACCCAGTCCATTTGATACCTTTAGCTCAACCTCCTCAAAGTTTCACGAGTCATCATCTACCAGCAACTCCTCTGTTTTTGTTCCAGCATGATCTCAATCATGGATGCCCAATTTCAAATCCTACTAATCCTTCATGCATTCTAAGTATCTTAACAATATCTTACCGTAGTCTCAATCTCCTATCTGAAATGACATTGACTACAATAGAAACGCTATTTTACCCGACACTAGAGGAATCAGTAGATTTCATATCATCTTAAATAGCATGAGATAGGTGGGCTCATATGATTTTCACCATTATAAAATATCAATATTATTATTATCAGTATGTGATAGGATTGAGCAGTAATCGATATCTAATTGAATAAAGAAGTTATCATCTTTGAATAAGGTATCCATATCCATACTCGAAACCTGGCTGCTACTACTACTACCATATCTAGTGTTATAGTAAGTAAATAACTCAATCAACTACTCGTAAATGAACTCTTTAAGTTTCTGTTTTTGGTTTATGCATGAGGATACACATGTCAAAATATTATCTACCCCTTCCACCTTAACCCTATGATCCATGCAGATAGCTAGATAATAAAGAGATAGAATGGTAGACTAGTACTTTTAGTACTTGGCTTCCATCTCAATAGCTATGTCACAAAATATTGGGTCATCTCTAAACTTCCTAAACATGCAACTAATGTTGCATATGAACCTGAGTGTAATGCAAGTTACAAAAGTATAAACTGACAAATTCATGTTCTCCGTGTCAGTAAAAATCTTAAGGAATTTCATAAATAAAATTCCTATATCTTAGTCTCTCATCAATAATAAGTTTTTCACTTATACTATTGACATAGTCGGATATCACGTGTTCATATTCAACACATGACTCCAACATCAAGTATGTGTAATTCCAACTGTCTCACATCAATTTGAAAAGTCTTTTTCTTTAAACTGGCAGACAAACAGAGACAACCAAACTCTTGTTGTCTGCTAAGAAGTGTGAAGATATTTTAGTGAGTTATATATTTTTTCTAAAGTAGAAAAAATAACCTTTATCCCTACTTATACTATCAAGTTAATGATGTGATACATGCACCTAACGTGAAAAATCTTTCCTAATGGTTCATCTCTAATAGTCCTAATAAACATGTTAATGACTACTCCATTATTAATTACGTTATCAAATGTGATATTATATATTTTATTTTGAATATTGTATTCTTTAAAGATTCTCATCAAAATACTCATATATGGCCCAAACTATCACGATGATGGAGAATCTCTGAAAATCTGAATATCTGTTTATTTAGTATCTATTTAGAATCTATATAGTAGATGGTGAGATACGTAGAAGATGTATCATCGCAACTAGTCTAGATATCGAACGTCACAGATATCACGCTACTATATTTCCTAAATTTATTAGTTATTATTTATTTTTCTAACTTATAATATTTTAGTATGTCATTCCTAAATGTGGATCTAGGCATCCTACGATATGTATGCTACATATAGGTTTGTATGATATTGACTACCCTTGGATCCTCTAAAAATATAATCAGAAGACTCATCTTGGTGATCAGTTTGCTCATACCTTTCCTCCCTAACTCGTAGTATATGAAGGCAGTCTACATAGAAGCTGAACTAGATTCAACCTCAAAGACCTCACCGTTCAGTTGGATTTGCCTAGGATCTAATATACCATATTTTTTTGTGTAATATTCGATATGCCTCTGTAGGTGCCTAGTCCCACATGTACTCTTACAAGCACATGTTTTCTTACAAATCTTGTATTGTGCTGATTCTTTATCAATACCCATAGCATATTTATTTTGTATAATATTAAAGTGAGTCCAAACTATAGATTTTCTGCTAGTTTTTTTTTGTTTCTTAGAGTTTGAGTTTGGGTGGAGACCATGGGAGAAAACATGGTTTCTGCTTTGGACCTTTCCATAAGGTTATCAATGTTAAAATTATATACATTTATCTTAATATTAATCTCATTATCATTAAATGTACTATTTGCCATATTTTGATTTTTGTAGTTTATTAATTATATTCTAATTATATTTTATAAATTAAAAATTTTTTTATATTAAATTATTAATATAAAATATAAAATAAATAAAATTTAAAAAATAATACTCATTTGGCCAATTAAGGAATGCCGAAGTCTGAGTCCAATTGTCTAAGGCTGACCGTAGTCTGATGTCCACTATCCATACCCAAGAGGCAAGAGCAAAGTTAAACTCCAACTTTGAAGCAAAAGAAAAGATGAGACTGAGTAAGATGAGAGAGAGAGAGAGAGAGAATTTAAAATTGAAATAGGGAGGGGAGTGAGAAATTGAGAATGTGAGATTGAGAGATTATATATATATATAATGATTATTTAGGGTAAAAATCCGACAGTCATCAAATTTTCTGCCCTGGCTGTTGAGAGTGCATCCAATGAATGGATGCATCTCATTTTTATTTATTTATTTATTTATTTTTTTACCATTGGAGGGTTAGCCATTACATCACCCTCGGTTCCAAAAAGTTTGGGCGACAGGCACTCTACTCAAGCTAGGTTCAGGGGAGGGGAAGCACGTGCCACGTGTTGCACATCCATGTGGGCATGGACGGTCTCATGCAGACATCCTCAGCCAAGCATGTGGTAGTTATTTTAAGAAAAAACCGACACATGTAAAAAGCGTGTTGATTTTTTTTTAATATAAGCGAGCGGGTCAGGTATGGTCCCAAGAAACAATAGCCGATCATGCCTTTGGATAGTGCCTCAAGCCAGCATGGGACATGTCTATGCATGGTTCTAGACCATGCGGTGCTGAGCTATGCATGACTCAATCGAGTTATGCAGGGCTAGATACAGCTTAGTCTGGCCATGCTCGGGCTGCCTGGCCCACTTACCACCTCTAATTTATATCTATTTTATTACTTGTATGACTCATGTATTTGTGGAGGATCAACAAGTCTTTAACAATATTGTTGTGAATAAACAAGTTTTTGGTAGCACTACAAGGATCAAACACATTTTTAGTACTATTGTCGGGATTGATATTTTGATCATAGTTTGATTCATCAACTTGAGTTGACATAACTATCCTTTCATAAGATTTTTTTAGTTGATTGGATATATTTATTGCTTAATGTTTTTTTTTTGTATCTATTTTTTGTTTATTTTTTTTATTTTGCAGCCATTACCCTTATATTGAGAAGAAAATTCTGGGACTAAGGTAACACTTTTGAACCTAAAAATAGAGTAAGAGTTGCGAAAGTACTACCAAGACCGAGAGTTCATAAAGACTAAGGACAAGACATACTCAAACCAAATATGCCAAATGGAAGCAATAAACTCATAGCAAAACATGAGGTGTTATTTCAGACCAAGCTATAACTTCTATCCATATCATCATCTCCATGTTGAAGATTATGAAATATTATTCTATGGGATTCCAGAACAACCACAATAGTACTATGATCTATATCTGACAACTAAGGCATTATTTGAAGAAGAAATTCTTACCTTAGTCATAAAGAAAAAGAAGGCTACTAAAGTAGAAGAAACTAGGATGAGACTAAAAGAAATAAGATTCCAAAATATTAGTATGACGGTGAAGGAAGAATTCATTGTTTGGGTTTTGGTAAATTTCATATATTAGAATTCACAGCAGAATAAGAACTCTTCAATTAACCAAGTGAATACAATTAAACATTGGACAAGAATGTTACCTGTCATAGCACAAAAAAAACTTTTGATTCCGAATGGTTAGGTCAAATCCTAGCACAGTCAAGTGTATATGCCTCTAGCAGCATCCACACAAATGTATCTTCATTGTTTTTTTTTTGTTTTCTATCTCTCCCATTTTATATAACTTTTTGGTTTTTCACACACCTTTCTAAAAGGATATGTCATTAACTAAAATGATGTGTCATTAATGAAACCTTTTGGCTTATCACACATATTTCTAAAAGGATGTATTATTAATGAAACTGTTTTGTTTTCACAAACCTTTCTAAAATGATGCGTCATTAATAAAATCATTTGGTTTTTCACTCACCTTTCTAAAAGGATGTGTCATTATGAAACTTTTTATTTTTTCACACACCTTTCTAAAAGGATGTATCATTAATGAAACATTTTGATTTCTTTTCACACTTTTCTAAAAAGATGCATCATTAATGAAACATTTTGATTTTTTCACACATCTTTCTAAAAGTATTTTTCATTAATGAAATCTTTTAGTTTTTCATATACCTTTCTAAAAGGATGTGTCATTAATTAAAAGAAAGAAACATGAGCTTTAAGTTTGGGACTTTTTTAAAGGTCCAAACATCTACTAATTGGACCAAACTCTTTAATCCCATTAGCTTAAATTTTGAAATAAATTTAAGACTTAAGATTAGACCCTGTTTATTTTAGTCAAACTAAAATAAAATAAACTCTAATTATATATATGTTTTTTATTTATGTGACCCAATATATTCTCGTAACATTGGTAGTGACTTTAAAATCTCATTTTGAAGAAATAAGCAATGAGCACCATTTAGCAATACATCATTGCTACCTAAGTTACGAAAATATAATAGATTCGACTTAAGCTAATTTTGTAACTTATTTTATTGTATGACTTAGTCCTTTTATCCATGATATCTAGATTGATTTATGAGACATGGATCATATTATCCTCACATCAATCTATATGTTTCTTGATCTTTGCGTAGACTAACTTAAATAAATAAGCTCAATATCTTATATTGACTTATTTTAGTAGTCCTACTCAATCAAGGGGTCAATTGATATCACTTTCATTATTTAGTAGGGACAACTTCCATCTAGAATAATCACATTCCTCTGCATAATTTATTATATACCTAGTAAATAACTTTATAACCACCCTTGTTACATGTGACATTTGCAGAATCTAAAGTATACAACTTCTTATGTAAGGAACCATAGTGACTTCAGGTCAAAGGAAAATTTATCCTAATAGTCACTATGATAATGCGTATGACACTTATATAACAATCTATGCAACATTCTCATAATGGTTCAATTCAGAATCTGTTCTCTAATATATACTCATGTGTTAATTTAATATCTCATATTAGTTAACCTACATGTTAATCTTAATGTATTAACATTACCCTTGAATATTAATATTTGACTAGGGACAATTTAGAGTAGTATTCTATAGTATATATGACTCTAGGGTATTATTATTTTTATCTAATATTTGTACAGATTTAAATAAGTATAATAATCATAAAAGAATGTATTTTTTACCTATAAGATATGATACATAAGTCCCAAAAGAATCATCTAATAATTGACTTTTAGGGCATACTCTAACAATCTCCCACTAGCACCAAAGCCAATCACTAAAGTTTGTAATACCTAGTGAAATAGTGTGGCCATCATGCTTCCTATGTGCTAAAGCTTTGGTCAGTGGGTCTGCTATGCTGTCATCTTTAAGTACTCTACATATCTTCACGTCTCTTCTACGATAATCTCTAGAATGAGATGAAATCGTCGAAGTATGTGTTTAGATCGCTGATGAGATCTAGGTTCCTTAGCCTATGCAATAGCTCTATTGTTGTTATAATAAAGGTATTCTAGATTAGTTATGCTAGGAACTACATCAAGTTCTATGATAAAATTTTTGATCCAAATAGCTTCTTTTGTCACATCAAAAGTAATAATATACTCAACTTCTATAGTAGAATCAACAACCATATCTTGCTTTGAACTCTTCCATCTCACAGCACTACCATTTAAGCAAAATACATAACCTGACTGCATTCTTGATTCATTCCTGTCAGTTAGAAGCTTGCATCGCTGTAATCCTTTACAATGAGCTCCTCATCACCTCCTTATATCAAAAAATAATCTCGAGTCCTTAAGTACTTAAAAATATCTTTGACTGCTGTCCAGTGACTCTCACCTGGAACTAACTGGTATCTGCTCATCATGCTTAATACATACGAGACATCAAGATGAGTACAAATCATTAAATACATGTTAGACCCAATAGTAGATGCATATGGAATCTTATTCATATGTTTTCTTTCCTCTTTAGTTGAGGCAAATAGAACCTTAGAAAAGCTCACTCCATGTGACATTGGCAATAATCCTTTCTTAGAATTCTAAATGGAAAAATGATTAAGAACTTTGTCAATATACCACTCTAACTCAAGCCAAGCAATCTCTTAGATCTATCTCTATAGATCTTTATGACTAATATATAAGTAGCTTCACCTAAGTCTTTCATTGAGAAATAATTTCCAAGTCAAGCCTTTATAGATTGTAAGACAAGGATATCATTTCCAATAAGAAGTATGTCATCTACATACAAAATAAGAAAGATAATTTTGTTCCCACTAATCCTTTTGTAGACATAAGATTCATCTTCGGCATTAATGAAACCAAACTTTTTGATTGCATCATCAAATCGAAGATTCCAGCTTCTTGAAGCTTGCTTTAATCCATAAATAGACTTTTATAAATCACATATCTTTGTAGCATCCTTTGGATCAATAAAATCTTCATGTTGTGTCATGTACACATCCTCAAATAGATTCCTATTAAGGAATGTAGTTTTGATATCTATTTTCCAGATTTCATAATCATAGTAAGCTACAATAGCAAGCAAGATCCGATTGGATTTAAGCATCACAACTAGTGACAAGGTTTCATCATAATCTATACCATGAATCTTTTTAAATCCTTTAGCAACCAATCCCCCTTTAAAGGTATGCACATTATCATCCATGTTAGATTTATTTTAAAAACCCACTTATACCCAATAGGATTTATCCCTTTAGGTGGATAACCAAAGTCCATAATTGGGTGGTATTTATGCATTCCATTTCAGATCTAATGGCATCCAACCATTTCTCAGAATATAGACTCTTTATAGCTTCTTGATAGGATATAGACTCATTTTGATCATTACATCACCATGATCAGACAAAAGAAAAGAAAATTTCTCATGCTGATGACGTATCCTATCAAATCTATGTAGAGCTCGTTCTACTTGAATAGGTCGTGTTCCACAACTTCTTTGTTGCATTAAGTTCATGATCCACAACACTTTGTGGTGTATGTTCTAGTTCCATTAAAGTTTCAATGCTGGTTTGTATATCTCAAATTTCTTCAAGATCTACTTTCTCTCATTAGTTCTTCTAGAAATAAATTATATTTCTAGAAAACCATTATTTCTAGTGACAACCACTTTACCTTATGTGTAAATGTAAAAGTAGTATCCCTTTGTTTCTTTGGGATATCCTACAAAATAGTATTTGTTTGATTTGGGTCCTAGTTTCTCCAAGACTTGATGTCTAACATAAGCCTCACAATCTCAAATCTTCATGAAAGAGATTTTTGGACTCTTTTTTGTCCATATCTCGTATGATGTCTTTGTAACTTCCTTAGATGGAACATGGTTAAGTGTGAAAGAAGTTGTCTACGGAGCATGTTCCAAAAGGAAAAAGGAAGATTTGCATGACTCATCATTGATTGTACCATGTCTAACAGAATATAATTTGTCCTTTCTGATACACTATTCCATTGTGGTGTTCTAGCTGGAGTGAGTTGGGATATTATCTCACACTAAACTAGATGATCATAAAATTCTTAGCTTAAGTATTTACCACCTCGATCTGATCAAAGTATCTTAATACTTTTTCCAAGTTGATTTTGTACTTCATTCTTAAATTCCTTAACTTTTCAAAGGATTCTAACTTGTGTTTCAATAAATACAGATAGCCATATCTACTAAAATTGACAATAAATATAATGAATTATTAGTAGCATTTTCTAGATGTTATATTGAAAGGGCCACATACATTACAATGTATGTGTCCTAACAATTCTTTTGCCCATTCGCTTTGACCAGTAAAAGGAGTTTTAGTTATTTTTCCTAATAGACAAGACTCGCATACTTCATATAATTCAAGATCAAAAAAGTGTAGAAGTCCAATTTTATGAAGTTTAGATATGCATTTCTCATTTATATGGCCTAAGAGACAATGCCATAGATATGTTTGGTTTGAATTATTAAATTTTAGCCATTTTGTATTTATGTTATAAACTAGGCTTTCAAGGTCTAGAACATAGAAACTATTTATTAATTATGCACTATAATAGAACATCTCACTTAAATAAATAGAACAATATTTATTTTTTATTATAAATAAAAACCTTTATTGTCAAAACAAGAAATAGAAATAATGTTACTAGATAAATCAGACACATAATAATAATTCTCAAGTTTTAAAATAAGTTCAGTAGGAAAATGTAAAATATAGAAGTACCAAGTTATTTCATTGATATTGCTAGTAATCAATATGTTTAATCTTTTTCATTGGTATTGCTTCTAAATTTAGTAGGCAAATGCACTATAATAGAGCATCCTTATCATCACAAGGGATATTAGGAGCATGTGATTTAGGAATAAGTTGCTCTAGGACAATAGCTTCCTTTCTTGTTGGAGGACAATCCTCAAAATTTTGTACCAGCCTAAGAAATTAGTTCCATTGAGCTTGTCCTTCTCATGGACAGATCACAGTGATAAGTTGATTGACATGTTTTCAAACATGGTAATCTAAAATTATGTAGAAATTAGTAGCATGTTTAAAATTTATTTAATTAGGACTTTAATTAAATAATCTTTCCACTAAATTATTAGATTGAAAATACTCAATTTTCTCTTTAAATTAATCCTTTAGTGGGCCAAGATACATATTTGACTCTGTCCAAAGTTAGCTTTGGCTAATTATCCAAAATGTAGCTATTTTAGATAGGTAATATTTACCAATTATATCTAATGCAACTCTTGGATAACTAGGTGAACAATACATTTTGTTCTAAGCCCACCAAATGGTATATCTCCTAATTTTATGCCTCTAAGTTCTCAATCAAATTGAGATAACTTAGTTAAGTCTCACCCAAAGTTCAATAGGCTGGGTATCACAATAATACTACCATAGTCTACCATGATAAATAAAGATACTTCACCTTGACAAACCTATTTAATATTGATCGAGGCTGTAATGAGTATCAAACATAGGTAAGCATCTTTTATTGACTTAATTTTAATTTGAGGGAATTCTTTAATTGTTTAGTAAAATAACTAATTTAACATGAATCGCATCTATTTAAATGTGTTTGAATTTATTTTACTAGGCTAGTTATGTATCAACATATATTGTACAAACACAAAATAAACGTGACATGGTTATGACCCCAACTAAAATAATTTTATCAAACTAATGAGACAATCAAAAGGTCAACTTAAAGGAATTGTATTTTCTCCAAATGCTTCCTTGATTGTCATATGTTGTTGGTTGCTTCCTACTTTAGAATAACCTTCTAATCTAATACTATTTTAATAGTACATTACACAACTAGAAAGAAACCTCGAGTTACATTCAAGGGGAATTAGATAAGAAAACAAATTTGCAACTTGAATTATAAATTACAAAGTACGACACATAGGTTGTATTTAACTTACAACAACAACACACATAATACATTCATATAGGGTAAAGTGCCATAACCATGCACCATATGCAAAACATACATGCAACAATACTTTATCATGATTATAATTAATCAAATTAATCATTTATGAGACATTTAAATTTTGAAGTCCTAGGGACATCGCCCCTAGCGGTCTCTAGGGGCAGCACCCCTTGCGGGGAATCGAGGGCGGAGCTGCCGTGCAGGGCTGTGCCATACCGAGCCATACCCTGCCTTACCGTTATGTCGTGCCGTTACCTCATGTGTCGTGTGCCATGCGTCTTCCGTCGTGCCTTCTCATACCATCATGTCTTCTCGTGCTGTCGTGTCGTCGTGCCTTCTCGTGCTGTCATGACGTCGTGCCTTCTCGTGCTGTCCTGCCATCGTGCCTTCTCATGCCGTCGTGCCTTCTCGTACTGTCGTGCCGTCGTGCCTTCTCGTGTTGTTGTGCCGTCGTGCCTTCTCATGCTGTCGTGCCATCATGCCTTCTCGTGCTGTCGTGCCTTCTCGTGCTGTCGTGCCGTCGTGCCTTCTCGTGCTGTCGTGCCTTCTCGTGCTGTCGTGCCTTCTTATGCTGTCGTGCCGTCATGTAGTAGTGCCTTCTCGTGCCGTCGTGCCTTCTCGTGCCGTCGTGCCATCACAGTATTATTGTAATTGCTTGGTTGACAAGACCAACTATTATTTTATTAACAAATAATTTAGAATTTTATGGTTACACAATAACGAATTAATATCTCTGAACTAGATACCTAAGAGTATCTCCAAACACACTTAACAAAATAGCTACTCAAAATATTTTTTAATATTAAATTCATTATTTTAGCTAGTAATTTTTCAGAATACACTCGAACTTTTACCCCTAACTTCTAATATTTTTTAAAAATTCAAACATGTATATAGAGAGAGATAAAGAGAAAAAAAAGGGAGATACAAGATTTAGAGAGTTCAAATGTATTCCACATTTGTTGAGCCATTTGAGTAAACTAGAAAATAGAGAGTGGGTTGGAGAAGAATTTTTTATGTTTGGCTAGCTAAAATATCTAAAAGTGAAAAATAGAGTGTGTGTTAGAGATGATTTAATGGCTTGATGGTTTCAGTCAAGTTCAAACTCTATTTCACATGATGGTCCTAATAGAGCACATATCTTGATTGTAATGTAGTATTTAGATATTTTAATTTTTATGTGTTTTAATGTTGATATATTTTTTGTAATCTGCATCTTATAGAGTTGCCCATACTTTTGTGATTTCAATATTTCAATATATTTTTTTTTTATTTTTTTATTATTTTTTTATTATTTTTTTATTATTTTTTTATTATTTTTTTATTATTCTTTTCTTTGCTTCTCATCCAAGAATAACAATATGTCATATTTTTATAAGTTTTTAGTTTTTACATCCTGAACTTTAATTGCAATTAATTGATTTTACATTTGTTAATGACCTTGGGCATCATTGGACAAGAGTCTCTCATATTGATGATTCATACACAATAGGTGCCTTATACTGCCTGTTGGTAACACTGCGTTTTTGAAGTTAGGTGTCACTGAAAGGTGGTCTGGTCTTGCGCGGTTAGGTCTGCTACTTTTCTTTTATCAACACAACAAATCTCAAATATCATCATCATCATCTACACAGTCTTTATTTAATTACTTTGGGAGCAATACTCAAACACACACACACACACATATATTAATGTACTCTTATTTAATGTTTCCTTAATTTTAGATTTGAGCACCTCGTTCTAAAAAGGAATTTTTGGTTACTAAAATCAAAATGTTTGTATTTTAATGTACTCTTACCCAAATTTCTCTTAATTTTAGATGGCGAACCAACAAAGTAGAAATAAGCGGGCATTTTTTGCAAGCTTATTCATGAAATGCTGCTATTGTTCCAATTAGACCCTAGTCGCGTACTACATTTTGAGTAAATAATATTTTTGAAATTTTCTTTTAGTAAAGCCTTCTGGTTTGCATTTTTGCAGTCGTCAATGGAATTTTGTGAACGTATTTGGTCAAGAATGGGCAAGTTTATGCATTTGAACATGTTCATGTTGTTTTCGTGAATGAAAAATTCTTTTACAACTCTTGGCAAGTAAAATTAGTATTATTGATTGTGAATTGCAAATTAACATGCGCCTGTGAGCCTTCAACCTTTTCAAATGATTCTGAAATCTGAACAAACAAAACTCTGTGCTGAGCTTCTCTGGTGAACAAATTTTTCTGAATGATATTTTTGACTGTGAATTGTTTTTTTAGGATGCTCCCACTTAATTACTAGGCAAGTCATTCATCTTGTTTGTCGATCTTACACATGCACCAGACAAAAAAAAAATAATATCACAACCTAGTTCCTACATAAAATGAGTGATTAAAAATAATTTTATGATGAAATTTTAATACTGAGAACACACCTTCTCACCAAGAATACAAGTCAATAAAATAGTGTACCGCTCTCCCTATGCATGTATGTACAGAATAGCATACCTATGCTTATCCAAGCTCTCCTATGCAATTTGGTCTGTCAACACACATATCACTCAAATAGTCATCTCTTACAATGGTATCCATACAGCAGAATTCAATGTCTTATCCTGGTTAGTTAATTGCATGAGAATAACAGTGCAGTATTGTCATACAACTAAGAGGTCCTGAATGAATGCATCGACATGGACAAGTCAAAAACATTCCTACACATTATCACGAAAACTAAATATGCTAGATACATTCGAGGCAATAGATTATCAGAGATATGTTGGTACCTACATAGGTATTAAAGGTGAGAGTTAGGCACGCCTAAAACCTAGGCGCCACCAAGCCCACGCAAAAGTGTCGCACCTCTCCTCATCATCCACTCATCAATCTCAAGTCATGGAGACTCCTCGGATGGGTGTCTCACATAATATTGACCCACAAATCAAATTATTACTGATGTAGTAGCCGACAAAAAAATCATAATGCCTTTAATTTTGAGTGAATTATTTCTAGTGATCCGTTGATCTTTTTTATTTTTTAGAAGTTACACAACAACAACAAATAAATCTTAAAAATACCAAACAAAAAACAAGCCACATGACACCATGACTCCATGCTAAATTTTAAGATTGGAGGTCCAATGCAGTTTTAATTACAAAAATAAATTGGGATTTGGAGCTATCAAGGCACCATCATGCCACCTGTAGTAGGGAACTACTATTTAGACAGTTGTCAGCCATTGGATCACCACAATCTTGCTGTCACACATCCAATGACCACAAATCATCCACTGTGCATGAAAAAATAAAACCAGGTGCTTTACCTCTATCTACAAAGTATGATAGCATTGCCATCATCAACGCCAGATGCCGAAGCATGATCACCAGTATTGTGGAAGATACACCTCCACGGTCACAGCCAATTGCCCTCATCATCCCATTGATTGTTCTGACATCATATGTATTATATCACCCAACATGCCAGATGCACCCAAATAACATAATAATAAAAATGAAAACAGGTGAAAAAGAAATAAGCCTACATGTTAAACTAAGTCTGAATGATGCCCAAATTATTTTATTATCAAATAATTTAGAATGTTCAGTTATTTGATAGTTTGTTGATGCTCTATTAGCCTAAATTTGACATATGCCTTTTTATATGATTGTGCACATATTCATGATATTTTATTTGATAATAGTTTTTGAGCTTGTCATCCAGAAGGCAGCATCATAGATATTTTATTTTATTTTATCATAGTTTTATACGATTGTAGTATTTTCATTAGTATATTTTAATTAGTATTTGTGTCTTGATAATATTCATATATTTTTGTAAGAAATATTTTATATAAATGAAACTTATATGCCAGATTTCATAATAATTCCAAAATTAAAGATATTTATGAGAAAATAATATTATTATAATTGATCATCTAAGGAATCTATGTGGCACATATCTATTAAAGATCATACTTTGATGCGATTTTTGATTTTCAAGTATAAAACTGTTTAGACCTTAACCTCTCTAAAACTCAGGCCAAAATTGGAATTTTAATATGTTATCTTTTTATAATAACATCATAGCTATGAATTTTAGAGACAATGAGAGTGCAACATAGATTAATATCTTGTCTTGGCTTGTAATGTTGCTTAAGCATAATATGTTTTCTTTTTATGGGTAATCACACATAATTTCACATCACTTATTTTTAAGATAAAGAAAGAGCACTTACAAATGTATTTTAATGACTGCTAATTGGTTTTATACCTGTTAAACAGGAGGCTGCCATGCTATGGGTGTTGGGTGCACTGGAAAATGGTGTGTTATGGTCTGCTACTTCCCCTTTCTAACCAAAATATATTAGAGCCCCTTGTTTACATAAGACAGACCCTGGGGTACCAACTTAATAACATTTTTTTGCAACCTCAGCTAGGACCACCTGCACAATCATTCAGAAAAGACAAAATTTGCCAGGTTCAGAATAATCAAAAACCAACAAGAATTAAATTATTTGCCAGGTTCAGACTAATCATTCAGGGAGATTAATTTGCCATGATTCAACAACCAGAAATTCTAAATTATTTGTTAATTAAAAAAAAATGAAAACTAAATAAAACACTTCAATAGAGAGACAAGAAAACAATGAGGCAAAAAAACTTGTACGATTGATATGTGGACATTGAGTTCTAAGTTGAACATTTTGAATAGTCATTTTAATATGTGGACAAAATAAAAATAATAATTAATTAATTTAAATAATATTGTGAAATGATATTTGTGACGCCCAATATTTTGACTAATCACAAAGATGTATTATTTACATGACCTACCACCCACCATATAAATTTTACATTAAAATTTTATAAAAATTAAGATTTTTTAATATTATCAATCTTTATGATATCCTTGTGATATATTAGAATATAATAAAAATCTTAAAAAATTATTATATTTAAAATAAAATATCTAATATCATATGTAATAATGAATCTAATAATTAAATAATATTTAATATGTTTGTTAAAACAATTAAAGAAAGACCACTAAGTGAGATTTTCATATTAAATACATGTGTCACATTTTTAACATGATAATATAAATAATGATGAATATTATTTTTATCATATTAGAAAAAATAAGAAACTGACTAATACACCTTGGGATGCCTAACAAGCAATAAAAGTTTGATAGTCTTTATTTGTATGCATGTTTATAAAAAAAAATTACAAACGAATATGAAAATATTATTAAAATTATACTTAACTAATATTAAAATCATATGTTAAATATGAAAAAATAATATCTAATTATGTTAATAGTAATAATGGCGATCTTATTATTGACAATACTAAATAAGATACAAAAATTTTTTTTAATGAAGCTCCTAGATATTTCTAATGACACGATTAACAAGTATTTATATGTATACTACTACTACTTTGATAACACTCAAGTGCATATGCACCATTAATCCCATATTTAATAAATTTTAAGATGATCATACATTTAGTATATGTCCATCAAGATGAAAACTAAATTATTTAAGCACAAATTCACTATTATATTTCTTTATTACCTAATTACATATATAAATCTTGGAATTAAGATGTAAGAAATAAAAAATATTTGGCCATACTTATTCAAATATATGATTTTAGTTGCAGTAGACTCCAAGTACAAACATGAATATCTATTTGAAGACTAACTTTCCATTCAGTTAACAAGTAGAAAATAACATGATAGTTCATTGAATATAAATAATGTCTCGATGCTTACATATCAATTACTCAATTCTATTACATAATAATAATAAAAATTTTAATATTTTACTAAGATAAATATCATGAATTCAATTTTCATGTGATTTCTAAGATATACGTGATCTATTAACTCCTCCGATGTCAATCATAATATCAAATTTTATTTTATTTTTTTTTTCAGTCAATGTCATTTCAAAAAAGAGATTAAAATTATGACCAAATATCATTACACCTACATGAATGAAGAATTGAAAAGATTCGAGATTGAACATCTACGATAAAGTTAAAATAAGAACGCAAGAATTGTTGACAAATAATAACTCGTAGTACTTAGAAAATATTGGATGAATGCTAGTAATACCATTACATATTTATATGAAAATAAAAATTTACATACAAACACCGAATACCTAAAGGTATCAAATGGGTCGTATCAATTAAGTCTATCATAATTTTAGGTAGGCCAATCATACTACTAAGTCGGACATGGCCCAACACAATTTGATCAGTCCAAGTCCAACACAACTCGAGCCAAAGTTTTAATTTTTTAAAATATTTGAATTTTTTAATTCAGAATATTTTTAAAATTATAAAATTTTAATTTTAAAAATTAATTTATATTTATTTAATTATATATTTAAAAAGTTTTTGTAATAGTTAATGTTTTAATTTAGAATATTTAAAAAGTTTTAATTCAGAATATTTAATTATATATTTAAAATATTTTAAAATACTTAATAGTTAATTTTTAACTATAAATAAATAATAAATTTTTTAATATTGATTTTATTAAATTTTATAAAATATTAAGTTTTATTATTATAATAAACAACTAAAAATTAAAAATTAAAAATTAAATGTGTATTATTACAAGTGTATGAATTAATAACACATTAAAACTTAAATATAAATACAAACTAATACACAATGAAAATTCATAAATAATTAATATTTAAGCATCAATCCACAAAATTAAAAGATCACAAACAAAATATAAATAAACATAAATACAATATAAAAAAAAATTAAAATTTAATATCAAATATCAATATCTCAATCCGTCAATCATCAAATCATCCTCAATATCATCACAAGAATGATAATCAAGAATTAACTCCTCAGCTTTTGCTGCATTCTCACCACCATCCTGGATATCCAAGATTGAATCCTCCCAATCATTTATGCATGCAAAAGACTTAATAATATCTAACTGTAATATCAAACACTTGTCGAAAATAACATTCATACAACAAAAAAAATAAATTCCAACACTAAGCTCAAAACTAGAAAAATTAATATTTCATATGACATCTTAGATAGTATGAGATAAGTGAAATCATATAATTTTCAACATTGTCAAATATCAAAATTTTTATTATTAAAATATGATAGGATTGAACAGTAATCAGTATCTAAGTATCTAGTATAATAATATAGTCTGTCCATTATCACATTGAGACTTCTACTACTATCAGTTCTATCCAAAAGCTATTTATTAATTTTTTTGATTAAAAATCACAATCTTCATTCTCTCACTTTCTAAATCTATTTGAATTAACTCCTTTCAAAAAATATAAAAATATAAAAAAACTAAAAAAATAAAGAAAAAAAATATAAAAAAATATTTAACATCACTATCAACCTTTCAAACAAAAAATATAATACTATTCACTAGATTTAAAAGAAAATTATCAATATTAATGTCATCTACTAATAAAAAAAAATTATTCTTTCTCAAGAATAATTATGTCGTCTCAAGTTGACTAATCAAATAAAATAATTACTAATAATATCAAAAACTAGGTAGGCCTTTGGTACGTTATCCAATATATGTATTTATTAAAATTATCATGCTAATCTTTATTTGTTGTGGCAAGAAAAGTTAAGAAACAAACCAAACCAAACCAAACCAGATGACAGCAAATTTCAGATGCACCAAACACTACAAAGGTTGGATATTTTTAAAAATTATCATGCGTAGCTTTAATAAGTTACAACACGAAAAGGAAGTAACAGACTAGACAAGATGCCATCACATTAGAGTGGCACCAAACACTATAAAGTGTGGGTAACCAACAAGTCTTGTATGTCTATTCCATTTGATGAAAATGGTTTGAATCTGCAAACAACATTGAGTTAGCATTCTATTATGATACTGGGGATGAAAGGAGCTAGCATACCAGACCACCCTTCCACCAGCAATAAACAATATAAAAGCAAAGTTGCCAACAAGCCTTGTATGACAGCTTATTGTCAACAAATTAAAAACAAATTAATTATCATCAAAGTTGATTTATAACTCTTTTTTAGCTATCATACATATAAGTAATAAAAAAATATATATGTGAAGAACTATTAACATATGACATATGATGCACAAAAAAAATATTACTAATCTCTATCACACCCCACCATTGACACTCAAATTCATAGTTATTACATTAATTATTATTTATTAGTTTGAAATAGTCACCATAATATGTCCAAATTAATACCATTTTTGACACAACCATATAATGTAAATTAAAAAAATATATGAACATTAAAACACAGATACTAATAATAATATACTTACATAAACTCTACGATATAGACTAAAGTTTCAAGAGGGTGACATGTATTGCAATCCCCGAATGACAAGCTTTAGAACAATTACAAAATAACACATCATAAACACGAACAATCATATAAAAAAAAAAAGACAAATTTTACCAAGTTCAAACAATGCAAAAATTAACAAGCCACTAGGTAGCCAATTACAATGAATTAATTTGTAATAGCTTAACCACAAATTCTAAATAATTGGGTAATAAAAAACATGAAGTATGTGGGTGGGGGGAAAGTTGCAAAATTACAAATAAAAAAATATTAAGGTTCATATTAAAAAAAGCACAAATATTATTTATTCCTCAGACCACAAACAAATGTAATCACTATTAAATCAGCATTAGCATGGTGATATTTAAGCATCATGGGAACAAAATCAAAGATTCAAAGACAAATGTTTATCCTCATAGTAACAATAAAAGTATATAGAAAAACATTTAAAAAAACATAAAAAATATCAAAAAATTAAAATTAAATAGCTAACATTTATTTTAACCATTAAAAAAAATTCCAAGTTTCAAAAAAGTATATCACCAAAAATCAAAACAAGAATAATAACATGCAAGCATAAAAAGAAAAGTTTTGCATAATATTCACAAATAAATATGCAATATCACTCTAAGAATATAAAAATCAAAATGTCATTACAAGAATTATAAATAACATGCAAACCATATCATAATCATTAATAATTTATGATTTAACACTAGATTATTCTAAAAAAAATATTCAATTTCAATAAATTAAAAACAAATTTATGGTGCCATCAACTAATAAAGGTGAAATGAGCAATCTATCTATCTAACCCATTAAAAAAGACATTTCAAAAAAGCGATCTATCTAATGTATAATGAATGCTATTCATATATACTATCTTTAGAAAGAAAAATACTTTTTAAGGCTTAGAAATCCAATATTTTTGAGAACACACCTGAGTAATCTCATGTTATTCTTGATCAAAGGAACAAATTTTTTTGTGAGAATAAAAACGAAATTTAAAATTGCATTCATTGTCAATATTTATAGCATAACCTAAAAATGTTCTCATGTTTATATGTTTCTCATGCATAGCTCTAAAATGATATGGTTAAGAATGGGAAGCAGCAGACTAGACCAAACCATACCACCCTTTTAGAGATATCCAACACTATAAAAACATAGTTATATCATTAGCAAGCACAAAACAAAAAAATAGCCATTAAAATTCTTTTACAAATCTTCTATATTTATCTTAAGGATAAATAACATTAAATTATATGTAAATACTTATAAAATAATTACACATCAGCCATAAGCAATATCACAATCGAAAAAAAAAAGGTTACTAATCTCCATCACAATGTTTTATTGCCTCTAAAATTAATAGTTATTATATTACTTACTGTTTACCAATGTGAAATCACCAATACGATATATCAACCCTAATAACATATTTTACTGCATCTATAAAATAAAAATTACATAAATATATTAACATTAAAACACTTATACTAATTAGAATATCCGTAAATTAATACCACCATCAAGATGTGTGCTACTTTTGGATGACCTATATTGCTACTTATAGATGCCAACCTTAAAAATATTACAGAATAAAATATCATGAATACTAACCTGATCATATAAAATAGACAAAATTTGTCAAGCAAATAAATATAATAACATATAGCACGAGCATGTACCTGACAACTAAAATAAACTAGAAAATATAGATTCCCGGAGTGTACTGCACAAACACTGAAAAAACAATAACAAACATATCCACACAATTTTAAAACAATTACACTATGTCGATAACTATTGGGTCTGGCATGGTAGAAAGTCAGGATCTTCCAAAAAAAATTTACATTTAAATATGTACTATTAACTTTGAAATTTTTTCAAAGTAACAAATCTTGTAAATTATATATTTAGAAATACTAAGAAATTAAATTAACAAAAAAAAAACACCAATATCATTTATCCCTCAGATTATAGACATAAAAATATTCTCATATCAGTATTAACATTGTGACATTTAAGTATAACAGGAAACATGATCAATGATTCAAAGACAGATTTACTTGTGCAACAACAATAAAAACAAACAAGACAACTAAAAAAAGAATTAGATGAGACATGAGATAAAAAAAGCATAAAAACATTATTAAAAATTGAGTTAGATAGCTAACATATATTTTCAGCATAATAAAGAAATTGTAAGTGCCAATTATTCCATTATCTTTCCAAGATTACAAAAATACAGCATTTTAATAAAAAATATATCATCAAAAATGTAAAAAAAAAAACAATGTTTTTCTTCTTGGTAAACTTTATGGGGAGCAACTACACACACACACACACACACACACATATATATATATACTATGACACTTGTGATAAGCATGATTTAAAAAATATTGTTCACGTGACAAATTCATGCAGAATTTTGGATTTTTAATCATTATCATTTGAAATCGCTCATAGGTACAGGTTATTAATTTGTAATTTTCAAATGATGCATATGTCAAAAATAAGTTTATTATACTAATTTTAAGTATCAAAATTTCAAAAGAATACCTCAAAATCAAAAACAACATTTACTAAATTTGTTGGCAATTGCAAGCAATACATGAATAATCTTGTATATTGTTCAACAAGAACAAATACATATGCACTAACTCACCAAATTTATTGTCTTTTAGAATGAATAGATGAAATCAATCTTAGATAAGTATTACAATAGAAAGATTTAATTATCACGAGGAACAAAAACAAGGATTCAAAGATGGAAATTTGCCTTCCCAACAACAATAAAAGCAAATTGAAAGAATAAAAAAAAGAAGCTTCATGAGACAATATCAAAAAAAACATAAAAAAGACATTAAAGAAGTATTAAATAGCTAACGTTTATTTTCACCATCAACAAAGAATTCTAAATTCCAAATATTTCATTATCTCTTCAAACTTAGAGTAATAAAGCATTTAATGAAAATGTAAACGAAAAAATTATAGAAAATAGATCTTTCTCCCACCACGAGCATGCTAGATATGGCATAATCAAAAAAGAAACCAATTACTAATTAATTATATCACATGACATTAAAAATTATGATATATTAAATTGAAAAAAAAAATCATTCAAATCAAATTATCCCATATTATCTAAAATAGCATATAATATACTAACTCAAATAATTTTTAACATAAAATATTTTATTTATTTGTAATTATAAATATTATTTCAAATATAAGATCAACCTTGCTAACTCAAATATTATCTACAATTAGATATTATAGCAACATTATCATACTTGAAATAATTTAAAACTTTATTGATGATTATTCGAAATCAAATAAAAAAATTACAAATTAATAATAATCACAACATTAAGATTATCAAGGCTATGACTAAACTTATGATATGATAATACAAATAATAAAGACTAAATAGCAATAGTAACTGACTTTGTTGTTAGTCATACTTTCATAAATTTTTATTTTATTATTATTTATAATATTGTGATAAAATAAAGACAACAAAACATGTATTTTTTTTGAGCTGTAACTTTTATTCATTTTTATTTATAGTACAAATCAATTTTTTAAATATTTAAATTTCTATTTTAAAAATAAATTTTATGACAGAGTTTGTACCAACAATTCCACACTCAATGGCCGCCAACTACAAAACTTTAATTGCAATTGGTGATAGTGGCCAATAGGCACTAGCTAATTAGTAGTGGCACTTGGATTGGCAGTGGAGTGGCCTGGCAACAATGTGAGGGCACTATATGACTAGCCAATGCCAACGGCCAACCACAAAACACAAGCAATGGCCAGGGGCCACCACAACACTACCTAGTGCAATGTCCAAGTCGACCATAGCTTGGCCATTAATCATCCCAATACAAGCTAGTGTGACACAACACGACCCAACTGAGAAATCAAGCAATCAAGCTGTACCAAGACTAACATGTCAACGTGCTGAAACAATATAACCCGGGTACCCAATTCGTGCTATGTCCAACAAGATATGGCATGGCTTAGGGACAGGATAGCCCAAGTACTCAATTCCTGTAATGTCCGACCTGACAAAGTGACCGACCTGTGTCACAAAAACATGAACCCTATCTACCTAAGACGGCATGATTGCGACATGTATATGATTGTCTAATAAAAGTTTGTAAATCTATATTTTTAAAAGGATATTTAGGGTATTTAAATAATTATTTTCAAATAAAATTTATTGTAATTTTAAAAGATACAATTTTTTTGACATAAAAGACATGCCTTTTTGTAAATTTTTTGCCCTCCCGACAACTAAAACATAATAATCCCTTTTTATAATTGAAGTTCCGATACAATTATTATTATTATGAAAGAGGGTAGTCTAGTTAGACCTCATGGTTCTTATTTTCTTCTTTTCATTCCTAATCTGTTCTCGTTCATGCCCTAATTGTCAATCTAAATACTAATATTTGTACCTAGAAGAAAAAAAATTGATGCCGACAAAACAAACAAAAAATTGACTCGCATGGAACCCCACGGAAAAAAGATGTCACCCATAATTATCAATAGCAGTTTCTACAGATAGAAAATGGGCATCTAGATCGGCATGAGATCCATATGGGCCAGCGTAGCTATACAAACTCAAGGCTGATGCATCAATCCGAGGTGGGGTGAGGCAAGTCAGCCGAATTCCGTATGAATTATATTAAGGGCAGAAGGCACGGAACAGATCACAGGAGAGAAAGCGTGATTTTGTGAATAAGACGCATGCTCGTCGATGTCTCCAGAGTCCACGCCCCAGGTCGCTGGTTCTTAGTCGGGGCTCCTTGACGGCTGCAATTCCAATTCGAACGGCATGGATTTGTATTTATATGCGCACTAAAGCGCAATTTTAGGTTTTGGGCCTTTTTGCAAAAACTAAAATATTTATTTTTTATTATCCAATTTTTTTTAAATACTTTGGTACACAAAGTATACACAATTTATTTTTTAAATACTGTACTAAAACCCCATACTCTTAGTTCACCCGTAATTTTTAGTACATATTTTATATTATATATATTTATTTATTTATTTATTTATTTATTTATTTTTTATTTTTTATTTTTTTATGTAAAATATATAAAGTATACACGATTCCAAAATACACATATACATTCGAATAACTATCAAACAGTAATATCATAAGTTCATATATTATATATTGTTGAAATTAAAAAATTATCTATAAAAATATATGAGACATATCAAGCTAGCATGGCTCATTTCTTAGGCCCAACCAAACTAATAAGTCATGTTCGGCATAGCATAATTTTTAGCACGAGATCATGTTGTACTGGCATGACTCTAAAAAAGTAGTTTGACATTGCTCATTGTCATGTCCAACCCAACACGCCCGCATGTTAGGCATGACTCGAATCAAGTCTAGCATCGGCTCGTTGCAAGCTAGTTGCTAGCCTTAATTCATTTTAGGCTAGCTTGATTCTAGCCTGATACGGCCTAAGCTATGCCCAAAGCTGGCTTATGCCTATTACAAGCATGATTCAAATCATATCAAAATGTGACATGGTCAATTTTAATGGGTTGTACTAAGCTGTGTTGAGGGCATGAGTTGTTGTCAACTCATGTGTATTCCTATAATCATGAAAGGTAGTTTTTCACATAGAACCCAAGATGAGTCAAACATCGTTCACAAAATATACGAACAATAAAGAATAAAAATAAATAAATATATATTTTAAAAAACATAATTATTAGGACAGTGTGCATTCATACGAAAATTAAAAAATAAAATAAAAAACACGGCACAGATCTTTCAAACAATATCTCATGTTTTACTACTATTATAATACAACTTTTACAACTAATTATGACACAACAATATATCACAAAGGTCATGTCTGAGGCAACTTGAATTAGTTTCAATTGTTTCTAGTTTTGATTTTTTGTTATGATACTTGTACACACACTTAGAATAGTAACAAAATTAAAACGATATCAAGGATAAGAATCTTGATGTACTATTACAATAAAAGAAAGGGAAACTCTAAAAATTACTATACAAGAAAGTCCTAAAATCAAAAAACAAAAATCATGGCTCATCTCTCCAAATAGATTGACTAGATTCACACATGATTTCTTCACTCACAGCATCTTTTCACTAAATTCACTTGTGATAGCAAAGTTCACTCACCTCACGACATTGAGAGATGAAGAAAAGAGCATGACAATGGTTAGAGAAAAAAAAACAAACATGAATACAAAGTGCATAATAGAAAGAGATGGATACACTATGAATGGAAATGGAGACAAAGCACAATAGAAGAGTATTTCAAAAATAAATATAACAAAATTTTAAGACAAATTATGTTACTAATTTGATGCACCCATTAAATTTTGTTGACACTCTTTATAAGAAAGAGATTGTGCTTTCTCCAGCATTTCCCTGCTTTATATAGGTATATTATTTATATATATGTGTGAGTGTGTGTTTGGGGGGGAGTGTGTGTGTGTTTATATATATAACATAAACTTTTCAAAAAGTTCTACAGATTATGGTCAATAAAAAAATGATTTTTATCAAAATTATATTATCGAAAATTTTCACACCATTTTATGATATTATCTTAACATTCACTCTCAAATTTGACATGTCATATTATAGATATGACTTCCTTTATCTTTAATTTTATGTTCAAATTTAGAAGTTTTGGTCGATAATATAATTGATATTCACCAAAATTATAGTATCAAAAAATTTTTAATACTCCAAGTCATTTTCCCAATATTTAGAACAAGTCTAACATGTAATATTTTGGATAATGTTATAGAAGTTATACTTTTGATGGATAATTTTAATTTTGTAGTCATGTTTTGATCAATGAAAAAATGATTTTTATGAAATTTTTTCTAATCCAAGCTCTCGCTATGTTTTAGGATATTATTCTAATATTTCGTTTGAAAACTAACATTTCATATAAAGGTTTCAAATGCCAAGCTGTCCGTTTCAGCTGTGCTTAGTCCGGCATGACATCGTCTAGAACTCGAGATGACAACTCGGGCAGGCATGTCGAGCTAGGTCAGGCCTATACCGGGACAAGGGAATAATCGATCTGACTGGGTCGGGCTTAATTTAAACTGGGCTACTATTTTGCTAGCCCAGCCTGGCCCTATATCAGGCGAGCAAGGCAACGAGCCAATGAGCTAGCACAACCTTATGTGAAAAAATGTGAAATTATTTAATTTAATAAATGACTTTACTTCTTTATTATCTGTTTCATTTCAATTATGATGTTTTATCACTTGCAAATAATGAGTCATTGCCTTGTTTTTAAATTTTTTTTGCTCCATATGTACATATCATATGTTCTGTCAAACAAATAATAAACAAAAATCTCTCAAACATGAAGCTAAATGTACATGAATTTTTCCATACTTTCTATTATACTAATTGCCTGAATATTACAATCCCTAAAAACTATTAATCATCAAACCCCATAAATATGGAATATATAATTTAAAACTTCACAAATCACCATTGAATAATCTAAAACCTAGCTGAAATGGGTAAAATACAATAACTAATTTGCAGAAATTTATGGAGTTGTTGTTTTAAAGGTAAAGATAAAATTAATTTGACAACCTTGTTTTTGTCTTTTCAGCTCCAATCCAATAACATCAAAATAGCATAAAAAAAAATTCAAAACCAAATAAAATTACTAAGATAGCATACTCCTTTTGAATAATAATCATTAAATTACAATTCTAAAAATTATTCTCAATGGAGACAAGATCGTCATCAACAACAATATTTGAATCTTTATAGGAAATAGGAGTATTTATTTATTTAAAGTAGAAAAATATTATTTTTTATTTTACTTGGCAAAAATGAGCTAGCCCAAAAAACACCATGCCAGCCTGATATGGTGTTACTTGACCAGTTGAGCCAATTGGGTCGGGCCAAACTTGACCCTATTTTTTCAGCCCAATATAATTAAAGCCCAACCCGACCCTAATTTCAGATAAGTCAAGTTGGCCCAACGGGTCAGGCTCAAATTGTCATCTCTATCTAGAACAGTGACTCATGCTGGGCCAAACTGCCCCTTGGCATGGTTCCTACGCCATGCCTTGCTGGGTCAACATAAATTATGCCTCATGTTAGGCCATGCATAACCCGTGTGCTTGGCCCATCATGAATTTCTTATAGTTGTGTTATAGGAAAAAAATTATTCAATATATCATACTTATATTACAAACTATCTTTGAAACTAAATGAAATGTTCATCTTAATTTATAATATTTATAATTATATATATATATATATATATATATATGAAAAATGATTAAATACACTTAATGTAATGAGAATAATATTAATATACTAGCATTATATGTTAATATCAATGTCAATAAAGTATAAACATATACTTTCGTAATTATGAAGTATTATAAACTATAAGTACGACATGATATATTATACTTAAAATATCAATATATAAAATTTTTGATACACTACACCAAAACATAATTTGAAAAGAATATTTTTTTACATACTATGGGATAAAGTAAATAAATATTTAAAAAGGTAATTGTTTCACATTTTATACAAACTTAATTTAAAATAACTTTAAAACTATTTTAATTTATTAATTTTTATTTAACCTTAATCTTCATTATGTTTTTTGTATTTATACATTTTTTTTTCACAAATTTATTAAATCATTATTTCTCATTATACCAATTTAATGTTTCAGAAAAATAATATTCTACAGTACGTATGCAAAATTTGTTAAAAAATTTCATGGAAAAATAAATAATTTTTTTTTGTTTCTAAATAAAAAAAAACTTCATCACATCAATTACTTTTATTTTATTATTGGAACGTCGAAATGCACTTAGTTAAGTGAGAAAGCACTTAGGAAGTGAGAATGAACTTGGAATATGTGCTATTATGCAATTATTTGAGAAATATAAAGAAAGTTAGAAAGACATATACATAATATTTATTGATCATAAGAAAGCTTATAATAGAGTCCCAGAAGACTTGGCTTGGTGGGGTATTACAAAAGAAAAATGTATCAAGTGTATAAATTAAACTAATCAAGGCCATGTATGAGAAAGTGATGTCTAGAATTAAAATTGTTCAAGATATCCCTCACAAGTTTTCAATAATTATGGGACTACAACATGGATCATTACTCAGTCCTTAAATTTGTGTGTTAGTTTTGGATGATTATATAATAGACTTCCAAGAAGCGACCCTTTCGGGTATGCTATATATAAATAACTTATTGTTGGTTGATAAGACTAAAAAGAAGTTAGGAAAAAAACTAAAAATTTGTAGGGTTGCACTTGACTCCAATAAGTTTAGAATTTGTCATAGCAAGAAGAAATATTTGAAATATGAGTTTAATAATATTAAGAGTAATAATGATATGATAATTAAAATGAGAAAGTAAGAAGTATCTAATGTTAGAATTTTCAAGTACCTAGGCACTATATTAAGTAAATATGGAAAAATTGATGAAGATATATCACATAGAATAAATTTTAGATAGACCAAATGGAATTCTATATTAGGGGTTCTTATGAAAATGAGTACCAAATAAAGTTATAAAAAAAATTAAACAACTCTTATAATTAATATGATATGGAAGAATCATTTAAGATGGTTGGTCATATCTAATACAAACCTTTTAGTGTACTGGTTTGAAAGTACTATTCAAGTGGAGAAAGTAAAAAAATAGTAGAGAAAGACATGGGAAGAATAGTAGAAATTATAAATTAAAGTATTTAAAAATTGAAGGGTTCAAAGTAAACATGAATTTCAATATGTTTGATTGGAAAAAATTGATTCTTATCGTCGATCCAAGTAGTTGGGATAGCCTTAGTTATTGGTGATATATGTGTGTGTGTGTGTGTGTGTGTATTTAAGTATATCAATGCACATTTATAATTATATATACTTATATACATCAATGTATTTGTATAGAATATAAATAAATATTTATTTTCTTCATTTTAATCATTGACCCAAATTGATCATGTTAGTTAATTAAAGTGATATGGAGTTAGTATAGTTAATTTTAGGTTCAAAAATAATTTGATATGAAAAATGATGAATAATGATACTAATTTTATTATATTTGAAGTCTGAGAGAGAAAGTTAGGTGAGTTGATACCCAAAGGGAAATTTGATTTTTTTACTTTAAAATGAAAGATTAAAAAATTTCATGAATTTCATGATTTCTCTTCTATTTCTTTTGTTCTATATTTATTTGCTTTTTTTCTATCTTATTTTTCAACCAAAATCTTCCAAATAAAACATAAAATTCATGATATTTCATGAAAATATAATGATGAAGTTATTAAGCTTAAGAACTCTTCCTTTTCAATCAAACATAGGCATAGAATGGTTGTAATCTTTACACGGAATGTTTAGGTTTATGCGAGCTAATATATTTTTATTTTCTTGCTTTATTTATTAAATTAGGCATGAATTCATTCAAATCCTCTTCCCCAATTTCCTATTATTTTAGTTTGAGGATGAATTGAAATTATACAACAAGGTTTTACATAATGAAGCTATGGTTTGATGATTAAGGTAAGAAATCTCTAGAAATCCATGTCAAAATTTGATATTTTGAATCATTAGCTAATATATTTTTTATGACCTATGGTGCAAAAAATGGAGGGCCCCACTCAATCTCAGTTCCTAAGTGGTCCATGGGTGTTAACCTATAGCCCTGCCTTCTCCAAGGTGTATTCTCATATTCTCTACTTTGCCCATCAAGGCACTTAGTTTTATGCATGGCTGGCTCAACTAGTACTCTCAGGTGTAGGAGTCTGAACTATAGAATGGATGTCACAACTTGAAATCCTAGGGAATGTGACATGAGAGGCATGACAATTAGTCCTGACTCATATGTAAAACCATGGGCCATGATGGACAAAGTACACAATATGAGTATGCCCAACGGAGGGGGTCAGACAACCAATTAAACCTCAAGGACTACCTAGGAATTTTGGTTGAGTTGGTCTGACTGTTTGTTACATATAAATAATTGGTACTCATGTGCTAGGACTTTAAACTATACACTAAGATCATGAGTTCAAATCTTAGATGATACAACATAGGAGGAATGAGAATAAGTTATGATCTATGCTTAAAACCATGCACCCTGATGGGCAAAGAAGATAAACTGGGTATTTCCAGTGGGAAGTCAAATAACTGGTTAACACCTGAGGATTGCCTAGGGACTAAGCTCGAGTGGGGTCCACCATATGCTACATAAGGTGTTATGTATTTTTTGATAAATTATATTCTCAGTTTATTTGAAATGACTATCATGAAATTATGATTATTTATCTGAAATATGTGATGTACTTATAGAAATTCATGAATTTGACAAAGTAGAAAATTATCCCATCTTATTGGTCCATTATTCTCCACACCTACAAAAAAAAATAAAAAGTCAAATATATCAATAACTAAAAAATAAAACATGTAGTAAGTTGAATAATAATAAAATATTGCTATTAAAATTACTAATGTTAACACAATCAAGCAAAATTCAGTCTTCCAAAATGCACAGACCCAACAATATAAGTGTGTGTGTTTGTGTGTGTGTCAATTTTAGGGATACATATTCTATCCAAATAAAACAAATTAGGTCTAAACTTTTTGGATTTGAAATGGACTCAAATTATGCAGCATCATCAAAATGAAAGGGTAAATACCATTATAATTTTACATAAAAAAATACAAAAAGGATCTTCTAGTAGCAATTAAGTCTTATGGACCTTTACAAAGTCATTCCAAAAATATGTGAGAATAAACTTAATTTTTAGATATATTAGATAAGATTGAATTTCAATATATTAACAAGTTTATTAAGGTTTTTATGTTCACAATTTGTATTTGGATAGCATCAAAAATATAAATAAATCAACTAGATAGTTGACTTGAATGGTGAAAAGGTGAATCGCCAACATCTGATGTAAAATATATTTATACAAAAAATTGTACCGATCATGCTACATTCTATTTAGTAGGAATGTCAATATGAATGTTGAATGACATAGAATTCAATATATAGACATAAAATAGTGACAAAAAAAGTTAAATAAAACACAAAAAATATCATTGACCTAATCTGCTCATTCATGTATATATGTCAATCTTGACATAATCTTTTGTTTATTTTTGTCATATGGATATCATTGACAATTTGTCTTATGGACCTTTACAAAGACATGCCAAAAATATGTGAGAATAAACTTAGTTTTTAGATATATTAGATAAGATTGAATTTCATTATTAACAAGTTTATTAAGATTTTTATGTTCACAATTTGTATTTGGATAGCATCAAAAATATAAATAAATCAACTATATAGTTGACTTGAATGGTGAAAAGGTGAATCACCAACATCTTATGTAAAACATATCTATACAAAAAATTGCACTGATCATGCTGCATTCTATTTAGTAGGAATGTCAATATGAATGTTGAATGACATAGAATTCAATATTTAGACATAAAATAGTGACAAAAAAAGTTATATAAAACACAAAGAATATGATTAACCTAATTTGCTCATTCATGTATATATGTTAATCTTGACATAATCTTTTGTTTATTTTTGTCATATGGATATCATTGTCATCTATATTAGATTTCAAATATGATGATTCTTATCCTACTAATTTTCAATGAGATTTCACATAAATTTTTTAAAACTATAACTTAAGTGAATTATTTTAACAGAAATACAAATCACACCAATTTGATGAAATTTATTTTTGACCGAACAATACAATAGTTGACCCATACAACACAAATGAACACATACTCATACATATGTGTGTGTGAATCAATAAATACAAAGACACAGACATGTATACTTTCACAAATGTCCATACACACACAAACAAACAAACACACACACACACACACACACAAATGTTCTTTACAATGATTTACATTTCAAAATTTATTTAATGAAAATTGATTCTTCGTCATATTTTTAATGCTTGTTTTATATTAAATAGTAATTTTCAAATAATATTACTAAATATTATTAAAATTATTTTTAATATATGGTATGAATATTGTTGTTGAACAAAATTTGAGGTAAATGAAAAAAAAAATACTAGCAAACCAAATTCATATATGTAAGGGAAGTTTTAATTTAATAGTTATATTTGAGTGATGTGATAGACATAAATGAAACCTTTAATCATATTATTTTGATAACAACTTTGTCATGAGGTATAGTTCAAATAACACATTTAAGAAATTGTGAAAATATTTATTGATATTGATGCGTAATTATTTCAATCACAATTGCTTGTCAATGCTCCATTTATCAGCTAATTATATTTTAGATATTTTTCAATGTTTTGTATCCTAAATTTGATGCATAAAATCATCAAGAAGGTTAACTATCCTCATTGATATTTATTGATTTGGAGAAATTTCTTTGAATTATAACTTAATGATATATGTTACACTATCAAAATGGAAAAAAAAAAATCATTTATGACTTAATTTTTATTTAAACATCAAAATTTAGAATTATTTGTATAGTTATCCAATGAGATGCAACGGAGATTTAATTTATATTTACATATTTTACACATTTAGAAAATCATTTTTAGAATTTCAAATGTAAATTGGGTATTGATTTCATTATTACTGCCATTATAATGAAAATTTAATATGAGTTTACATACTTTTTTATTTTTATAAAAATTATCCTACAAATATTTTTTCGAAAAGCAATCTTGAAGTTTATTTTTAAATTATTGACATTCTCTATAATAAGTCATATATTTCCTCAAAATAAAATCAAGTTTTTGGAATTCAATACTTTTTGGGGGAGAATGTGCTAATCTGCATCTTGAGGTATCTACATTATATTATAGTTTTGGCACATAGATCTCAATGATGTAGATTATCTCCTCCTCACTTGCAATGCATGATAATATTTTTTGCTGACTTCATTTTTTTAGCCTATTATATTTATTATTTTTCCGTCATTTTTGTAATCATCTATATCTTTATTTGTAAAAATTGCAAATAATATAAATTTATTTCATTAAATTTGTTTAGATACATCATAATATTTTTAAGTCTTATAATTGCATCTTTAAATTTTTATTTTAACAAAACTTGAAATGGAGGATTTAATTAAGTTTGTGTTGTAATGAAAATTATATAATTTTAATATATTGTTGTGTGCATTATTATTTTTATGCTCTATGATGGTTTGCATAATTCTTTTTAGTGATTCTAATCCCAAATTATTTTTTATGTTTACTATTCAACTTCTATAAGTACGTTGAATATAATTTTTTTTATATTAAGATAATTTGATTCAAATAATTATGTTGTATCATGAAATCTTTTAAAATTATTGTTGGTAAGGCATCATTTCCACTTTTTGACCTCATGGAATAAAATTTTGTATCAAAAAGTTTGCTTTATTTTCTGGTGTACCATTTGGTTCATCTAAGTAGTCTACATGTTTTAGAACACATTGAATTGATCAAATTATTGTGATCAGATCTAGCCTCTAACAATATGTTATATTTGATTTTGAATCGATGTAACATGTATCTTTAGTTAGATAATTAATCTCCTCACTAAAAGTTGATAAGTATCTCTAACTAACTTTATTAGTTATTTTTGTGCGATGTTATCTGTTAAAATTTTTTTGATGATTAGCCAAATAATTGGGTCATAAATTTATGTTAGGATGTTAAACTCATTAAGCATGGTTGGAGTTCTTTTCAACATTCTTATGCATGTAGCAAGAATTAAATAAATTTACCTCTAGTCCAAATGGCATCATTAAAAATTGATATTCGTGCTACAATTAATGAAGAAATAACTGCAACTTTATTTGTCATTTTTCTACGTCATCATAAAAAAAATGATATGACATTGGAGCAACATCTATTTAATCTATTAGCTTTTAATTCATAATGTTATTTAGCACTTTGGAAATTGCCCTTGTTTTTTACTTTTGTGAGATCCAAAACAAGCTCAACATAAATAGTTTGTATGTTATTGTGAATGAGCCTTACTAACTTGACTTGCTTTCCTCAATTTCGAAAGAAACGGTTTTATGGAGCTATCAATTTTTCTATGTTTGTTCAACTTTGTATTTTCATAATTCAAGTCTGAATTTGTTGAACCCATTTAAACGTAGAAGTCTATTTTCTAATTGCATTCATATCCATGTCAAAATTACACGTGGCCCAATAAGATATAATGGGAGATAACAAAATTTACAAAAGATCAATCTATATAAAGACATTACAATGAATGTCTTAAAAGCTATTTTTATTTCCCATAAAACATAATTGATTTTTTTTTGTTCAATCCTTATGTTTTGACACAATTTTAATCTAGATTTTGCTTTATTTGTTTATTAGATACCTCTACTTGCCCATTGGTTCGTGGGTGATATGCTAGGGCAACCTGGTGTCTAACTTCATACTTGGATAATAAAGAATCATCAACTTGTTAAACTGAGTTCATTCATCACTTATTATAGCATGTGGCAATATGAATCTCATGATAATATTATTTCTCAAACTTAGTGCACTACTTGAGTATCAATACTATATGTTGGAATTGTTTCCACCTATTTCAAGAAAAACTCTACAAATAATAATATATAATGATAATTAAAGGAAGAAAGGAATGGACCATGAATTCAATACCCTCACATGTCAAATAATTGAACTTCTAAATTTGAGTTTGATAGCATTGCATTCTCATGAAAAATATTTCTACTTATTTGACATCAATCACACCATGTTAGAAAAGTATGTGCACTGTTATATATAGGTTTTAGGAATAAAATCCTTATTGTAGAAAATTTGTGATTATTTCATTGCCTTCGAAATGACCACCACATTCAATTAAGTGGCAATGTAATAAGATACACCATTTCCTCTTTGGATATGCATCTCCTAATGACTTGGATTAGAAACTTAGATAATTATTAGTAATATTTGTATAGTATAAGCTCTTCTCAATAGCAGTGCTTAACCTTAGACAAAGAGTTCTTCCTTTAGAGTGAAGTTAACTCTTATGGTATTACCTTAGCTACAATAAAGTTAACAAAATTCACATACAACAAAGTAGAATCAACATGGGAAATGATAGAAAATACTCATCCATGAACTTATGGATTTGGACTTCATAACTAGGCACCTCTAGTCTTCAAAGATTATCAACTACAATGTTTTCCATGAATCTTATAACATTAATTTAAATATCAAAGTTCTAAAGAAGGATCCACTGAGTTTTGCCATTTTGAAAATATATTTAATGAAATGCCTATAAAACCTGAGGTGTCTAAAAAATTTTAAATTTCTTTGATAGATGTTGTAGTTGGTAGTTTTTCAATAGTCTTCACCTTTTATCTATCCATCTTAACCCCTTTAGCTAAAATCTAATGCCTTGGAATAATTCTGTTCTTTGCCATAAAATAATATTTTTTTCCAATTGTCTTCTTTATTTCTTTGACAACTTTGTAACATTTTTTTTAGGATTGCCAATGCAATCAAAAAATGGAACACCCACTACCAAGAAGTCATTTATAAATATTAATATCATCTTTTCAACCATATTAGACAATATTATCATCATGCACATTTGAAAGGTACATGGGGTATCGTATAACCCAAATCACATCATATGAAAGGCAAAGGTGCCATATGGATAAGTGAATGTTATTTTCAATTATTCTTCTAAGGTAGTAAAAATATGATTGTAGTTTGAGTAGCCAATTAAAAAATAATAATATTAATGACTTGATAGTCTATTCAATATTTGATCAATGAATGATAGTAGAAAATGATCTTTATGAGTGGTGTTATTCAACTTTTATCACTATCATCCCACCCTTTTTGTGTGAAAACTATACATGGCTCACCTACTAGTTATCATAGAAGGGTTATATAATTTATGCATTCTACTATTTCAACACCTCTTTCCTAACTACTTCCTTCAATATTGGTTCAATCATCTTTGGGCTTCAAATGATTGCTTGTGGTAGTCCTCTAGGAAAATTTGATGCATGCGCAAAGATGTTCTAATAGACATAATTGTTGGATAATAGGCAGAATATCTAATTTGATTGGAACATAAATGTAGTAGAATTTTAAATTTTTTATCCCTTAACCCACAATGATCACATGCATTTCATAAAAACCGAAGGAAGGGTAAACGAAACTTACCTCTTGTAAATTAATTCATCAAGCCTTCAAAGGATGCGTTTTGGTTTATTCAAATCTTCAAAGGTGATGTCTTTCTGAAAAACTACCATCCTTTACAAGTATTCACACATGAACAAATAATAGATGATCTTGTTGAATGCTAGTTTAGGTTCGTCTTCTCAAAATGAAATTAGTATTTTTCTTTTCTTTATCTCTATTTTAGTTTATTCACCAAGTAAAAGACAACTACTACTAAATATATATGTCTTACATATATATATTTTTATAAGTCTGCTAGGATTTTATTCAAAAAGGAACTTTATATTATCATATATTTATAACTCTTTTAAATAATAACAATTTAAATTAAAATCCTTATCGAATAAGGAAACGAATTTATATATTATTATATATTTAAAACTCTTAAAAAAACTTTACAGATTATTTCCTTATCAAATAAGAAAATATAACAGATTAATTATTTGCTTAAATCATGAATTTAGACTTTCTCAAAATTAAATTCGAATTTAAATAATAACTAATTGTTATTTGTAATATAAAATTATCTCATCATTTTAAATTACTATAGAGAGTGAAAAACCATGACCATTATTATGCATTCTTAATGTGCGACCCTATAGGTTCAATTAACATTGATAGTAGGCCTAAATCATATTTTGATCTTACAAGTCATAAGTGACATTTAGTAAGACATTATGACTTCCAAGTTAAATAAAAGCTCATAATCCGAGACAACCTTAATATAGCTAATGACATAATTCTTTTGTTTCATGATATCTTGAAAGAATATAAGGCATGAACAAAGTCAACCTTATATCATTTTATCTTTAATTACTCAAAATATAATTAGACTGACTAAACAAATGACATTGATCTCAATTAATTCATTTGAGCATGACAATGGATTTCTCAGTCTCAATTGAGAGTACCTAGAGATATCTCTCATATAATAAGAGGAACAAATTCTATCTTAATCGCTCATATCTCACAACATAATTCTTATTATGTTCAAGTATAACTTTATAGTTATCTAATTAAAGATGACATATGATTATATCAAAATATAATATTCCTTATGTTGATAACTATAGCGATCTCAGGTCAAAGGATTTAATGATACAACTATTAGAGATTAACTTATGACTTTGATCCATGTATTAATCTCAAGACAGATCTGTCCAATATTTGTTCTCAACAAATAGATAAATTTGATTTGTATTTTATACACATATTAATCCCATGAATATAAATCAAATTTTATACTAATCTTAATTCATTGGTATTCCTATAAAATAACTAATTAGGGACATTTAGAATACTTAATAATATTATTCAAGGATATTCATTATATATAATAAACATGCAAATCATCATAATAATTAATTCTCACAAATAGTCAAAATACAATGTTCATATGATAGGCTTAGAGCACTATTACTAACAAAAATGTCAGCTAGAGTTTATTCTATAATTGGTTTGATACTTTTTTCTCAACAAGTATAAAGTTTTCTTAATTTATGAGATTGTCTTTTTACCAATTTCACCCAAATCCTCAAATAATTTCTCTTATTTGAGCCAATGGAGTCCTTCAAACATGCATACTTTCTTAATATTTTATATTCTACCTCTTTAACACTAATACATTCAAAAATTAAGCTAGTTTCCAATGAGCTAGTGTGACTCCATTGGTTAGACACTGTAGCCTCAACTACTTCTGTCCATAATTACTTTTGCGGATATTATTTTATAACATTGAACACATCAAATGCTTTCTATTCCACGTGTATGCTAAGTTTTGATTCTTTATTATGGGCATAAATTAGGGTTTAACCCATGGTCAAAATAGTCTTACTACTATGATGTGCATATTTCTTTCTTCTATCATTTCCAAAATTACAAAATTAGCTTGGAAAATGAGTTTTTCTTATTTAACTAAAATATCTTGGATTACACCAAAGATGATTGATTGGGTGATATACATGTAGAAGTGTGATGGATTTTCCTTGTTCACAATGTAATTGTAAAATTACATTGTTACTATGAAAGTAATGTGACTATTTGACCCATTTTGACTTTCAAATTTTTGATTTGAATCCCTTGATTTTAGAAGTTTTTTCTTGTTTCATTCATGATTGGGGAGTGAAATATCAATAGCTATGTTTAGGCATTGGACAATTGAGTTTGGGATTTAGTTAAATAAGCTAAATTATTTTCTGTTATAAATGGGCTTTCCTCACTTGCAAGATATTGTCCACTTTGGCCCAACTTTAGGTGGGTTTCATGGGTTTTAAAGATTTTTTTTAAGAAATATTTGCACTAAATAATCTCAACTTGTACTAGAGTCAACGTGCATGAGGTTCAACCCATTTTGGCCTAGTCACTCAAAGAGAATGAGAAAATTTTTTATTTAATAGCTTTATCTATTACCTGATTATACTTAATGGTATTCCACACCTCCAAGTTGTTGGTGATGTAGGTGTTGATATCTTCATTGAGCAGTCTAGTAAATTGGATGCTTTGGACTAGCTATAGTCCTATAGAATGATCACCTTTAACTCAAAATTGTTTGTTTAGATAGTTGGCTTTCAAATCATGGGTTGAATGGTAATAGGCGCAATAAATAATTCCTTATTACCATGGGTGGGTTGTGTATTTGAGGAGGTGCAGGTGGTCAAAAACTTTAATCTCTTACTTCTTTTTATTCCTCCAGTAGTGCTTGCAGTTGACTAGTTGTTTCTCATTTTTCTTATTAAATTTGTTTTAGGTTTGCTCTAACTAGGGGCAGAAAGGAAAAGAGTGCCACCACTACTCCAAATATAACTTCAATCACTATCCTAAAAGTGAGAAAAAATTAGAATGAATATAAACATAAAAAAGTCAAAGTAAGATTAAATTATTTTGTATCAATATCATATAAAGGATCCGTATCCCTAAAAATGGTACAAAAAACTTATTGGTTGCTAGACATGCTTGAAAATAAAATGAAAACCAATTACGAAACTACTATTAGATGCATAAAATCATGAGTAAAGATAAATTTCTCGATTAAAATTCATTAATTCAAAGAAAGTTTATGAATTGTAGCCTTATGATACAAGTTACTCTGGTTCAGAAGGATAGTTGGTCAATCATTAATCCAAAACTACCAAAATATAATGGGAATATATTTTTTAAGCAGAGAGGAAACTTTTAAAAACTCAATTAAGATTTAAATTTCTTGATTTTAACAAATAAAGTTTTAATTAAATAAAATTCAGTCTACAAATTTTATATTAACTAAAACAAATAAATCAATTTTGAATGTAACTGCATAAATCTACAAAATTAAAGTTTAATTATCCAACAATAATTCAAAATATCCTAGAAAATCCAAAATCTACATTAAGCTAAAAGTTCAAGATATAATATCAATATAAATAATATGTACTTAAAAATTCTTCATTCGAATGAAATTCCACAAAATATATCATGCCCAAAAATTATATTTTGAACCAAAATTAATTTTCTCAAATATAAGATACTAAAATTTAAAAATTCAAAACAATAATGTAAGCTAGCTATTTTTTTTTGGGAAGAATGATTTAGAAATTATTTTGTATTATTATTATTATTATTATTATTATTATTATTTAGGTTAATTATTCATTATTTGGCTTTAGTTACAAGGATTCAATAGCTTAAGTTTATCCAATTACTGGATAAATGAGATAATCTATCTAGAATTTTTTTTCTTTTTAAATAACCTTCCAATCATAGTGCAATAATAGCAAAATAGTAGCACAACTATAGAATAATATAATCACACTAATAGCACAACTATTCCACAGCCGTCAATTCCAGCCTATAAGAATAATCAAATTCACAAGAAAAGAAAGATATAATAGTACGCTCAATTTTTTTTTTGTTTTATCCTATGAAAAAATGAACACAACTATCGAACAAAAATGGAGAGAGATAGAGAGAGAGAGAGAGAGAGAGCGAGAGCTCTTTTGTTTATTTGAGAAAACATTTATGTATCATAAAAAATGAAAGCAAAAAATATTAACAACCACATTATATGTTTTTTTTAATTTTAAAACTTGTTTGATTAAGGTTCTCCATCCACCCAAGAGGCACCATGCATGCCTCTTTGGAAAAATGAGAATATCCTATTTATCTTTTTTTTTTTTGAATATTAGAACATGAGAAATTATTACATATTTTTCATTCATCATGCTCCAAATTTATAAAAATTAATAGTAACTAAAAAATAAAATATTATTGTTTAAAATATTAAACATGTATTACTATTTTAAAATTTTAATAACAAACATGTATTACTGTTTTAAAATTAAAATAACCAAACAAATATATAAACTACATAAAACTCGATCTACCAAAACTCGGGCTGTTCCAAAAAATATCCTATTCTACCATATGTGGGGAGACACGTTCAAGCACATGAATTATTTAAATTAAATTTAGATAACAATTAAGTAAACATATTGGTAATATTTTTATTTGTGTGTACTCTTTTAAACACATTTGACTTTTTGTCTAAAATATTTTATATCCAAAAATATAACACACCAATGTGCTTTGACCTATAATATAATGTTGATTTTTTACGGAAATGTAAAACACTTTGACTATCACATTGTGTAGCATATGTTTTCTATTGAATATCAAAGTCAATAAAAAATATTTTCAACCACAAAGTTTAATTACAAACATTAATAGCTACAATATTCTTAGTCTCAGTATTATATAGATCTATAAATTTGTATAGCTTGGATTATCATGATACTACTCTCCCTCTTAAAGTTATTACAAAACACTAGGTAGAATTATTTCAGAATAATTATGTCCAAGAAGTATAGGTTTTATATTGTCTATGCAAAATGCTAGATGTGAAATTACTTATAGATACCTAAAAACTGATTCCATAGCCACCTTTTTGGCTAATGGGGTTGAGTCAGGCTTAACATATTTTATAAAAAATCTCTCAACAACTTTACTAATATAATATTCTTGACATAAATAGATACATCTTCATGGACAATCTGAGATGGTGCTTATCCCTAAAATATACTTGATTGACATAAATAGATGGATCTGATTTTTTCATAAAAATGACTATTTCCAACTTCCCTTTGAGTTTGTCAATCTATACTTTATTATGGCCAATGATTAGCATTTTGTCAATATAGAATAAATATAAAAGTTAGACATCATCCAACTTATGACTAACAAATACATAATAGTCATAAAAAATATATTGAAAATCATCATAGTCCATGAACATATAAATATTTTTATTCTATTACCTTGGAGGATACTTAAGTTCATACATACTTTTTTTAGTTTACATATGAGATAGTCTTTTCCTTCTTCTATAATTTTCTAAGGTTAGTCCATGTAGAGAATCTTATGAAAATGACAATGAAGAAATAATATTTCAATATCAAGTTGATTAATTTCTAAATCTAAGTTAGCACCTAGACTCAAAACTACTTGAATAAAAGATAACTTTATTATGGAAGAATATCTGTTCAAATTTAATTCATTTCTTTTGACTAAACGCCTTAATAACTAATCGAGCCTTTTATGCCGGTTGAGAATCATCTTCTCTAGTTGGTATGGACTAAATGATGTTTTGAGGTCAAATTGAAGTGTATCATTAAAAACAACCAAGCCTTTTATGTTGGTCCATGACCTTCTCAATAGGCATATCATGGTGTTCAAAATCATCAAGTAAATTTTGTGGCTCAAAATCATTAGGTGGTTGTTCTTTTAATCCTTCTTGATCTAACTAATGTTTGTCATTAACTAGCATTAGATCTGTACAAATAGGAATCTATATGGGTGTACTCTCTTCTCTGCTCAGATGACTATTGCATAGTAATCGATCTTGTATGAAAATCATATTTCTACTCCAAATAAGTTTTTTCACAATTAGGTCTTCATAGCCTATGCCCAAACTCCACGTGATCATTACAATGAAGATAAATGGATATACAATATATTCTAGTTTTGATCATTTATCATTTGGGATGTGAATAAAAGATTTGAAAATTTTTACTCTCAATTGTGTTAAAGTTTTGTCTTTTTAAACTAGTTATATTTCTATTGCATTGTCATATTCATTATTCAAAATGAGAATATTTATTTTAAGTAACATTGATTTGTTTCTAAGTGTATTTTATCATTGACATATTATTCCAAAAGTATGTAGGAGCTGATCATTTCTTTAGTTTCAACTTTTACATGATGGAATATCCTCATTCAAAAAATTAAATCCATCTAATGTAGATTTGAGTGAGTTTTATTTAATTTTATTTTATTTTTGTTGAATCTTTTTATTTTTCAATTTTATTCTTGTTTGAATATTTATTTCAACAATCATCACCTAATTTCTAAGTTGATATGAATAACATTTTTATTTGCTTTTATTGTTGATTTATGTAGATGATATTCTTGTTTGTTCTCATTAGATGTTTCAAATGGTAGGGTGGGATCTAGCCTTAAAGAATATAATGTTTCAAATAGGTAAGCATTTTCAATAACTGGCTACCAATTTTTAGTAAAATCCTTGATAATGATGTGAAAAAATTGATAGTTATTTTACAACACACAAATATTATCGTGGTTGGTCAAAGAAGAAGGTAATAAGCCCAAGGCTAGTCTAAAGTTATATGATTAGTAGTAAGAATTGGTATCTTCATTAGAACATTTGGGAGCTTATCAATAACAAGAGGCTTTCCCAATGTTAGTTACCCCAAGTTATCAATCATATTACATCATTGCTTAATGAATAGAATTCATTTTAATTAGGGAATATCTTCCAAAAAAAATAATGGTTTCTTGTACCTTTGGAAGTTATTCACAAGCCCATGGATGAATTCCCCTCTCATTTCCTAGAAATAAGTCACTACCTGAGCCACAATATATGTTTTTTGATCAATAGAAACATAAAAATATATCTTAATTTGACATTTTTAATTGAAAATCTATTTGTTGCTACTATTATTACTCTGATCTGAGTAATTGTTTCTATTAATTTTACATAACTTCTTTATAGTATTAGCAAATCATTGCCTATTAATACAATATTGATATTATTTGATTCAAAATTTAGAGAAATGTCTATTGTACCCTCTTCAAATTCTATTAATTCACCAACCCTTCTTCATCAATCTATTATTTTTCTTTTCGATGGTAGCTATAATCAAGAAATAGACTTGGAGAATCTTATTAAACATGTGAACACTATCAAAGGCATGAAAGAAGAAAGGTTCACTCTTACATGAAAGAGGGAAATTGTACAATCTAATTAAAAGGGAATGAGGGTGTTTTTACCTTTAGCATGGCTATTACTATATGGTAATGAGCATGAATCATTTCCAGTCATAAGGTACACTATTGACTAAGACATTTCATTAGCAAGGGAACTAAATAGAATAAAAAAGGAGATTTGAAAAAATGCAACTTTTAAAAGGTATTATAGGCAACATTAAGGTACATATTAATTAAATCAATAGTTATGCATCAATAACTATATGCATAGCTATATGTACCAAATTTTCTCTTTAGTAACCCAATTCATCCTCTAAGTCATATAATTTAAATATGACATTTTATTTGATAAATTTTTATGTATAATTCTATGAGATACATATAGTTTCTCTCAAATTGAACTTTTCAAAATGTATGAACATTAGTTTTCTATAGTTCTCTCTCTCAACTCTTGTGTGGAAATCCTTAAAAATTTTATATTTTTAGTGTAAATACCCACATATTTTTAGAGTGATATCAATGGGTATGACAAAGTAAATGGTCCCATTTAGTGTCATACTTTACATATAGAAGACATTAGTATGAATAAAATCAAGAATATTCACTCTTATATATGGTGGAATGGAAGAATAATCTATACATGCATCATGAGATGATCATATTTACTCTTATAATGGTGAAATGGAAGAATATTCCTTCTAGTTAGTAGTTGAAGACCCTTCTTAATCACATTACCATGTTTGTCATGCTAGATACTAATCTTACTCTTTTGATGAATCATATTTACTTATTCTTTAGATACTCTAGCATACATAGCATACAATATACTTTCCCCTTGGTATGTTTGCACTAGCCATCACTAAAATGACTCATGTATCAATGCTATCCAATATAACTATAGACATCTGGATCACTCGAATGTTCGATACACACTAGACATCTTTGTGTATTAGCTGATATCCATTTTGCATCTATAGAATAGTATCTCATATGCATAATATATGTGATGATCCACAAGGTGATGTAATATTTACAATGACATAATCACTAGATGTGTATGAAAGTTAATATGCAAGATGATGTAATATAAAAATTTTAAGTAGATAAGCCAATCATCTCTTGAGATACTAAATTAGTGGGTTTGTCATCGCTAACTAGCATTAAGTCACATTCCAAAGTGATGTTGGTCTCTCTCATATCTATCTCTTCTCATATGCTCTTGTTATTGTCTTTTCCAAGAATAGAAATTATTTTCATATGTACCATCATGTTATAGTGGTAATACTTGACTACTTTTCTATCTTGTGACTTACTTTTGGAAGAATATATTCTTTCATCACTCTATATGTACTTAATGGTGATCCTATCATGTCTCTCAAGAAAAAAATACCATGAGAATTATCAATGTTCTTTTTTCTATTTACTTCTTTAGGCAATAGGTTTTTTGAGAGAATATACATTGATATAATACCTCCTCATGGTGCATGCCCTAAAAAACCACAAAGTTATCCTAATTATTTAGAACTGAGCTCAATAATAAGAAAGAAACTAACTCGACTTTGAAGAGCATCTTCATAGATGCAAGTTGGTTCACTAGCCATTGAAATGGTTTTAACCTCGGCAAGGAATGTTAGAGTTGAGGTTAGTTAACAATTTATTTATTTTTCTTACTTGATTTTATAAATTAGGCTTGAAATTGCATAAATTAGCAACCCTATTTTTTTATTTTTGTTTGAGTCTGAATTGTGATAATAGAGCTCATATTGAAATATTGGAACAAACTTTTGATGTATAAGACTTGAAAAAATTTAGTCAAGATAGGAAATTTCTAGAAACTCATGTGGAATTTTATATTTTACATTGTTATTTACATATAGATTTTTTTTTGATGTATTATTTCATGTATGCAGTTATACAACTTTTGTTTTGGATTATTTGAAATGAGTTTTATGAAATTTTATTCATTCAATTAAGATATATGATTAATTAAAGGAAACTCATAAATTTGACACCAATAAATAATTTTTTGATAAATTTAGAAACTCATTTACCCATTCATTTTTTTAGTAAAAGTTATATTTCTAAAAAAGAGAAAATGGTGTTTGATTATCTATAAATGGTGTCAAAAATATGGCTGATAGATTATTTGACTAATTTTGAAATGAGATTATGCTGATATGCATGTTTAAAATCTTATGAGAAATAATTTAAATATATATATAAGCTATATGATATTTTAAAAAAAAAAATTTAAGAATTTTGGAAAAATACATATTTTATACATGAAGTTTTAAGGTAACTATTAGTCCTAGCAAAGACATGAAGGGATAAAATTGGAAGACTATCCATATAGGTAGGGTTTTGATATGTCATCGAAAGAATGAGCCTAAACCACCTTGTACATATGTGTTTGAGTTCTACTATGTGGAGGAAATGGTTGCTGGACTAGAAACTGATAAATCTCTCCTGAGCCTTTGGATCATGGAAATAAATGTATGTTCTCCCTAGTGGGGGATGGTAGCTTGGCTAGAGCTAGTAGGTCAATTTTTCTCTCTACATGTCTCGTTGTGATCTGATGGAGCCTTGATATACATAAATTGTGTATGCTTATGAAAATTGGATGAAATTGAAAAGTAAATGTTTGGAAAACTTAGACACAAACACATTATAATATCATAAATTTGTTTAGCCATGTATATATATAGATATTTCAAAGCTTATTCTTAAACTCTTATGTGGCTATGGAGGTAAAATATTAATTTTTGCATATTTTCTTGAGATTTTCCTACTGGTATTAATTGCTCATCCCTATTTTCTCTAGGTGGAAAAAATATTACTGATCAAAGATGATTTTAAAGCTTGCAGATCTATGTGAGGGTTTTGGTGGATCATCTAGATGTATTTATTTGAAACTTTGATATTTTTTTGCCACATGGGCTAATTTATATAAATGACTTTGCTTTTACATGTGAATGTTTAAATTTGTAGGTCTATGCATATTCATAATGTTATCTATAATTTGATTAATTTTAATGCTTAAATGTGAGGGATCTTGACCAGTTTTTTTACTCGTTTCTACTAAATTTTTGAGATTTTGAGTATTTTAGAATGAAACTAACTAGAAAAAAGAGAAGGAAAGAAGCTATTGTTGAATTGTCTGCAACTTTCTATATACAAGTAGCCGACCATCGGCAATACTATTCATAGTATATTTTTTTCTTCATTTTTCAATATAAATTCATTTATTTTGGATCCACATTTTTAATAAATATTCTTTCCATTTTTTTTACAAGCACTCTATGGGAAATTTACTACATTTACTAAAGCCCACCATTACAAATGTAAAAACCCATCACATTGGATTTTAAAGTATTTTAAATCCTATTAAATTTATCTAATCAAACCAAGCACATCACCACTCCTAAGCGAGTGGTGATGTGACAGCTTTTGTGGTATCAGATATAAAATTTCTAGAGTTATATTATCTATGCATGAATTATTAAGTATGTTGGTGTGGTAATTTATCTTGTCTTGCTTATTTGAGTGTTTAATATAATATGCACTTGTGAGTTTATTTTTCATACTCCTTGGAGTATGAGATGTTCAATTTTATTTTTTATAATAGGATTTATGGTGAAGTTGGTTCTTAAACTAATAGTATCAATTAGTCCATAGTTGGCATCAAAGTAGGAAAAAATTTGTCTAAGAGCATGATAGTTGAATGAGTTTTCTATGTAGGATGCTCCTTATTTTAGTGGTAAACCCAATCATTTATTAGTAGAGTCTTGACTATATTTTGTAAAGAAAAAAAATGGAAAACTAAGGGGTTCCAGTAAACCTTAAGGTTTTCATGGCAACTTTTTTATTCATTGGAGAATAATACTTTTGGTGACAAAGCATAATTAGGCTTCGACTCAAAGCCCATTTAACACGAGCTATGTTTGAAGACTTCTTTTAATTTTAAGCAATTCAATTAGGATATAAGAGGAGCAAAGATCTCAATGTTCATAAAACTCATGCAAGGTAATGTGTGTGACAAAGTTTGAGCCATCATTTATGAGCTGACACATTTTGATTATTATATGGTTGATACAAATGATAAGCAATTTCAATGTTTCAAAAAAATACTAAAGCATTATCTATATTTCTAAATGATTCTTTTACACCTTTATGAGTATGAAAATCTTATAAAAAGTACCATCTTGGTAGAACAAAAGAGGGATGATACTTTGCATATATATGAAAATAGAAAAAAAAGAAGTATAGATCATGTCAAATGGTATTTTTTTTTTTGAATTTTTTATCAAAAGGGAAGTCATAGACTTTTTTGCATTACTCAAACTAGTTTGACGGTAGGTTCTTCTATTGAGTCGTGAGATGATAATATTTTTTTAGGTGGACCATGTTTTAATAGAATAAAATTTTTCAGTTGTAATCAAGTCAAACACATAAAGTTGGCTTGCTTTTTGTAGTTTTAGTTAGACCATAGATAGTTACTTCAATACTAATGGAATTGCTTTATCTCAATCCATAGGCCTTCAATGTACAAGTCACAATGGCCAATTGGGTCTTTCTACTTATAGTACTTTAGAATAGACAAATAATATGTGAACGACACCTATGACTCGTAGATAACCTTTTTCTATCTTGCATATCATGTAGACAGAGAAAGTTGTAGATGTTGAGTTGGAAAAAATATTCCATATTTATAGTACTTGGAGCATTTTGTTAACACTGGTTCCTCTCATTCTTTTGTTTTTTATTTGTTGGTCAATATATTGGGTATGAAACTCATGGAGTTTGAATTTAGTTTATGTGCAGCTTCTTTGTTAAATAGTTTGATTTTAGTGAGCAAGGTGTATGAAATTTGTGATATTTATTTTGATGATTTATGTCTTTGTGTCAATCTTTTATTTTTGAATATTTTCAAACATGTTGTAATCCTTGGAATATATTAGTTATTAGAATTCCATTTTATGCTTAATTGTTGCTAGGGATGAGTCATATTACATATTGGCAAAAAACTTATTATGATTAAAAGTGAGTTTTGTTGACCACAATTTAGTGGTTGATCTTGTGGACAATGCAAGTTGAGCATTGTATTTTTTCTCTTTTAAATAAGGCTAGAAAAGGGCCTAAAAATAAAACTTTTTGGTATCGAGTTCCTATTGTGCAAGAGTTTGTAATTTTTCAAGGAGCTACAAATATTGCTTCCTTCAAAGGAAATAAATTTATAGAATTAATGCAAGGAATTAAGCCTATCTATCTCTCCACATTGAATAACATTGTTGAGTTGAAAAGGTTACAAAAAAAATTCCAATACTTCTAGAGTTTGAATTTGGAATTTGAGTTTTTTTGTAAGTATCATCTCATAAGGTGTATATCATTTGGGAAAGAAGAGGAAACTTGTGCCATGATACATGGATATATTTGAGATACTTATGAGAATGAGACTAGTTGTTTATCAGTTGATATTGCCTCTAGAGTATAGTTATATAGATGATGTATTTCATGTATTGCTTTTATGTGAGTTATTAAAAAAGTGATCTAAAGATGATCTCCATTTTCTCTTATTATATAATCTTTTTTTACTTAATAAGATGGCTTATTCATTAATTTGATATTTATGTTTTTTACGAATTGATATCGATCTTAAATTAGTTAATGAACTCCATGATATATTACATTGCATGAAAAAAAATCATAATGTGATAATTAGATTTTCATCATGTGTAGTTATGTTGTATCTAAATTATTCGTTATCATAGGATCAACTAGAATGAATATTATTGATTTGGATAAATAAGTAAATGTTATACTTCTTCATTTGATCAAGTAGTTGATCTCATGAACTATGATCATGGTGATTATTAAAGTATATAAGTAAATGCTTGTAAAGAATAGTCAAGTACATCCGATATCTTCCATTAAAGAATCCGAGAAATTATCTATTTAATATAGATGATAGTATCATCATAGTAATCATACAAGTATCCTTAGACTTGAAATAATCAAGTTTTCCTTAGATATTGATCATTAGCTTTGACTTCATTTGATTGTTGTTTCTCAAAGGTTATTCATAGATTGATGATTGGGTATAACTTGAAGTGTTTGAAGGTAGTTTAGTAGTTAATAAATAATTCACATATCTTAATAGATTGAGGGGCATATCCACAACCACTTATCAAAATTATTACTCAGAAATATCTAGTCAAAGTGAAAATATCATGAAAAATATTTTTGATGGCATAAATAATGAATAATGAGTCTTGATATAAGAATATTTTACACTTAGGCTAGACATGACATAGCCAGTCTAATGGGAACAACACTTTATACATAATTTTGAATCAATTGGATAATAGAAATGGTGAAAGAATGATTTACACATAATGTTGTTTATGAAAAGGTTTGTAGTCAGACCACTAACTCTCTTCTCAATTGAGGTCATTTTATGTTATTAAATGCTGCTCATGACTTACTTGATCCAAATGTTCAACTAAGTGACCAAAATAAGCTAAAACAAAATGGGTCACACCCTTATAAGTTTGAAGCTAGAATAAAGTGATTTGGAATTGATCCAAAATGATGGACATGCTTTAAATATGATCTAAATATGACTTTAGAGATCATGGTCTCGATAATATGATCGAGGACCATGATAAGTAAGCTCTCAGCACATGAGATTCATGAGGCTACCCCAACCAAAGTAAAAAGACATTTTTTTTCATCCAAATATAATATGGTAGGACCTTATATAAAAAGATAATAATGTAAGTGAGAATAAAACCAATTTAGATATATTAAACTATAACTTAATTTGATTAATTCTCTATTTTTAAAAAGAATATAGGTGGTATGTGGATGATACTCTTCTTATAAAGAATAACTAAAGTTGACAAGTTTCTTTTCAAATCACACAATTATATCTATATTCAATGAATAAAGATAACTAAAAATGAAAATGAAAAATTGGTCTTCGTCATCCCATAACATATACCAAAATTTTTGAATAATATTTTTATATGGGGATATAATAGTTTTAAATAGTATAAATAATTTCTTCTTAAGGTTCATTTGCAGAATGTAAGATTTTTTTTAAATTTGGATAAAAGTGAAAATATGATTTATTCATTCATTATATCTTGGTCGAATCGAAGTTTAGTTAGCACCAACTTATCTCCAAGACCACTTCCTTTGAGGTTTTTACTTTCATACTCATGTGGATCATCATTGGATGCATTCTTAGATTGCGACAATATTATTAGTTACAAATCCTATACAAAAAAGATATTACTACAAGAGAATTATTTTTATTGTAAAATATTAATATAAGTTCTTGATTTTGGAGATCCATGTTTATTCATCAGAGGGATCAAAATTTTATTCATTCTACTACATAAAGATTGTTATTCTTATAGTAAGATCACAACATAAAAATTTTCCAATCTTTTTAATGTTTTAAACTATACTATTTTATTCTTATTGGAAATGTGAAATACAAGAACTACTTGTTCATATCCTAGACTAGAAATAAAAAGTGTTAAGAAATAAGTCGATTTACTTGGGTAAGTCCTTTGGTAATACTATGTAGTAGAAAATATGACTTTTAAAAATAAAAATGGGTTGTTAAATAATTATCTATAATTTCTTGAATAATGAATTTTAAAATTTGAGGATGAAATTCCATTTCGTGGGTAGAGTTTTGAGACACAAAAAAAATAACAAAATTTTCTTCAATTTAGCCATTGATCCGAATTGGCCAAGTTGGTTAAATAAAAAGAGATATATTTGTTAAAAATTGTTTATATATTCAAAAATAATTTAGTGATTGAAAATGATATAGAATGATATTAATTTTACTATATTTGAAGTTTTAGAGAGAAAGTTAGGCAAGTTTGAACCATAGGGGAGAAACTTGATCATTTTAATGTGGAATGAAATATAAAATTTTCATTTGTTACATTTATCTCTCCATTTTACAACATCTAATCTATTTCTCTTCTTCTTTCACGAATGTCTTCACTTCTTCCTCATTTCTTCCCCAAAATCATTGAAATAAATACAAAATTCATGTCTTTTTTCTGAAAATTTATTCTACGAAGTGATTAAGCTCAACAAACTCTTCATTTCAACTAAAAGCATCTATGGAATAGTTATAATCATGACAAAGAAAGTTAGGGTTAAGTTTAGTTATTTATTATTATTTTTATTGCTTGATTTCTTAAATTAGACTTGAAATTATACAAGTTCTTAACAAGATTTTTCTTTTATTTTTGTTTGTGTTTGCATTATAGTTATAAAACTCATATTTTAATATTGGAGCTATGTTATGATTTTTAAGGTTTGGAAAAGCTTCACAAGGTATGAATTCTCTAGAAACTTATGTAAAATTTCATATTTTACACTATTAGTTACATATGCATATCTTTTGATGTGTGATACTATGTATCTAGTATAAACTATTTATTTTGGTTTCTTTAAAATGGGATTAATGAACTTTAAATCATTTAATTAAAATATATGATTAATTAATAGAAACTTATAAATTTTACAAAATGAAATGATTTTTTGATAATTTAGAAATTCATTTTACCAAGTATTTTTTTAGAGAAAGTTATTTTTCTAAAAATAGAAAAATAATATCTAGTTATGTGTACGTGGTATCAAAAATCATAATTGATGAATTTTTTGGAAAATTTTAGAGATTATATTGATATGCATGTGTAAAAGTATATAAGAAATAATTTGATGCTATGTGAGCTATATGATAATTTGAATAAAATATGAATAATTTTATGAAAAATACACATTTTGGATATTAAGTTTTAAAGTGACTATTAGTCCTAGCAAGGACATTAAGGACTAAATATACAAAACTATCCATGGAGGTAGAGATTATTTATATCATTGAGAGAATGATCTTAAACCCCCTTGTGCACTTATGGTGGAGTTATATTATGTAGATGTAGTGATTGATGGGTTGGAAACTAGTGAATTTCTCGTGAGTCTATGGATCATGGTTGTGGGTGTATGTGTTCCCTAGTGGGGGTGGTATCTAGGCTAGAGCTAGCATGTTACTTTTTCACTCTACATATCATAGTTTTGCCTGGAGGAGCCTTGATATGAATAAATTATTTATGTTTGTGAAAATGGGATGAGGATTAAAAAATGAATATTTTGAGAACTTACACACAAACACATTATGGTTTCTTGGATTTGTATATATATGTATAAATATATGTATGAATATTAAAAAATGTATGTGGCTATTGAGGTAAAACATGAATTATTCCATGTTTTGTTGAAATTTTCTTACTAGACATTAGTTGCTCATGCATTTTTTTTATCTTATTATGTATTTTTTTCTTAGTGATCAATTTGTATACATAACTTTACTTTTGCATGTGTTTAAATTTGATAGTTTTTGCATATTCATGATATTATCTAGAATTCAATCCATTTAAATGCCTAAATGTGAAAGATATTGACCTATATTTTTACTTTCTTCCACTAAATTCTTGATAAATTTATGTATGGATATTTGAAAACTTATTCTTAAACTTTTAAGTTATATATTGGAAAATATATGTGGCTATTGAGGTAAAACATGAATTATTTTATGTTTTCTTGAAATCTTTCTACTAGACATAAGTTGCTCATACATATTTTCCTTAGTGGAGGAAATAATGATAGCCAAATTTGATTCTGAAGCCTGCAGATCTATGTGATGGTTTTGGTGGAACATTTATATGTGTTTTTTGAAACCTTATTATGTATTTTTTCATAAGGACCATTTTGTATACATAACTTTACTTTTGCATGTGTGTTTAAATTTGATAGTTTATGCATATTCATGATGTTATCTGGTATTCAATCCATTTTAAATCCATAAATGTGAGGGATCTTGACCTATATTTTTACTTGCTTTTACTAAATTTTTGATATGTTTAGAAACTTATTCACCCATGTATTTTTTAGAATTTTTTTTGTAAAAAAAAAATAAAATAGTGTTTAATTATATGTAAATGGTACCAAAATTATGGCCAATAGATTGTTTGACTAATTTTGAAATGGCATTATATTGATATTCATATGTAAAGTCGTATGAGAAATAATATAATATTATATGAGCTATATAATATTTTAAATAAAATTTGAATAATTTTGCAAAAATACATATTTTAGATATGAGATTTTGAGGTGATTATTATTAGTCCTAGTAAGGACATTAAGGGCTTAAACTACAAAAATATTTACGGAGGCATGAAATAAATATGGCTTTGGGAGAATGGCTCTAGACCACCTTGTGTACTAGTAGTTGAGTTTATCTACATGGAGGTAGTGGTTGCTGGGTTGGAAACTAATAAATTTTTAGTGAGTCTTTAGATCACAGGAGTGAATGTGGTAGCTAGGTTGGAGCTGGTAGGTTACTTTTTTCCTTTACAAGTCTCATTGTAGCCTTGTTGATCCTTGATATACATAAATTATTTAAGTTTTTGAAAATGAGATGAGAATTGAAAAATGAATATTTTAAAAACTTACACACACACACACACACACACACATTATTGTTTCATGAATTTGTATAGCTATGAGTTGGAAAATATATTTGGATATGGAGGTAAGACATGAATTATTCTATGTTTTCTTAAGATTTTCTTGAAGGGCATTTGTTGCTCACCCTTATTTTTCCTATGTAGAAAAAATATGGATGGTCAAACCCAATTTTGAAGGTTGTAGATCTATGTGAGAGTTTTGGTGAAGCATTTAGATATATATATTTGAAACTTTTCTATGTATTTTTTCACAGGGTCCATTTTGTATAAATAACTTTACTTTTATATGTGAATATTTAAACTTAATGGTTTATGAACATTCATGATGTTCTTTGGAATTTGATCGATTTTAAATGCTTAAAAGTGAGAGATATTGATTTATTTTTTTTTTCTTGCTTCCACTAAATTTTTGAAGTTCTAACTATTTTAAAATGAAGCTAACATAAAAAATAGGAAGGAAATAAGCTTTAGTCAACTTGACTATAGCTTTCTACATATAAGTACTCTTTGAATAATTTACTATATTTATTTTGGATCCATATTTTTAATAAATATTCTTACCATTATTTTTACACGTACACTATGAGTAATTTACTAAATTTATAAAAGTCCAATATTAAAAATATAAAAACCTTGCACATTAGATTGTAAAGTATTTTAAATCTTGTTAAATTTAACTAATCAAACCAATAATGTCATGACTCCGAAGTGGGATTGCCCTGGACTCATGACAATTAGATTAGTTCAGATTAACACTCACGAGTTTCAAATAGTTTTGATACTTAATCAATTATCATCATTTAATCCATATATTTTTGCACTTATTATGGATGATCTATAGGTGACTTCCAAGAGGATATCCATTACTGTACATTACACACATATGATATTTTATTTGTTGAAAAACAAAAGAAGAGATAGGTAAAAAACAAAAAATTTAACATGTTGCACTTGAGTCCAAAATGTTTAGGATTAGTCATAGCAAGATTGAGTACTTAAAATATAAATTTAATTATGTTAAGAGTGATCGTGACGTGGTAATAAAAATAGGAAAATAATAAGTATCTAATGTTAGTAATTTCAAGTATTTATGCATTATATTAAGCAAATATGAAAAGATTGATGAGGATGTAAACCATATGATGAGGGTTAGGTAGACCAATTGGAGAGCTGCATCATAGCTTCTTTGTGAGAGATGAGTATCAAATATATTAAAAAGAAAATTATATAGAACAACTACATGATCAACCATGTTATAAGGAAATAAATAATGGGTGATGAAGAAATATAATATTCGAAGGATGAATATAGAAGAGATTGGGATGATAAGTTAGATGTGTTGGAAGACTAAAAATGATAAAATTAGAATTAAGTTACGACAAAAAAGATTAAAATAATTTAAATAACTGATAACATAAAAGAGAAATATTTGAGGTGGTATGGGCACATCCAACACAGACCCTTTAGTGTACCAGTATGAGACTATTATAATGGATGAAAGAAAAAATACTAGAAGTAGGACAAGGAAGAATGGAGAAGGGGTTACAAATAAGAATTTTAAAACTAAATAGTCTATAGTAGACATTATTTTTAAGATTGTTGATTGGATAAAACATTATCCTTATAACCGACCCCAAGTATTTGGGTCAAGACTTGGTTGTTGATGATATTGATTTATTTTATATATATATATATATATATATCAGTATATATACTTATATATTTATGCTTATACATATAAATGTGTGTGTGTGTGTCTGTGTGTGTATAAAATTGTATATACTTAAATATTTAAACTGATTAAAATGTTTACATATACAGTATCAATATATGATTTCACAATTTCTTAAATGTGTTTTTTAACTTTATTTTATGACAAAGTTGTTATTAAACACAATTAAAGGTTTCATTTATATCTATAATATCCCTCAAAGATAATTCGTTAACTAAAATTTCTTTTACAAATATGACTTTGGTTTACTAGTCTTTTTTTTGCATATAAAATTATGTTTGTTCAACAACACTATTCATACCATCTATTGAAAATGTTTTTAAATATATATAAAAAATTAATTGACAATTAATATTTAATATAAAACTAGCATTAAAAATGTGTCAAAGAATCAGATTTAGAAATGTATATCATCGTAATGAATATTTGTGTGTGTGTGTGTGTGTGTGTGCGCGCGCGTAGAGATTTAGAAAAGCACACATGTCTATGTCTTTTCCTTTATTGATTCACACTTACACATGTCTATGTTTGTGTTCGTTTGCATTGTATGGGCCAACCATTGTATTGTTCAGTCACAAATAAATTTTATCAAAAAATATATAATTTATATTTCTTTTAAAACAACTCACTTAAGTTTAGATTTTAAAAATTTATGTGAAATCTTTTTGTGGAGTAGTAGGAGAAGAATCATCATATGTTAAATTTATTATAAACAACAATGACATCCATTTGAAGAAACTCACAAATCATTAATGTCAAGAATGAAATATATACATGCATGAGCATATTAGGTCAATATTGTTTCTTGTGTTTTAATTAACTTTTTTGATGATACTATAAAATCCTGATTGCATATTTTCCATGTAAAAATATAATGGTATTTACCATGTCATTTTGATGATGATACATAATTTGACTCCATTCCAAATCTCAAATAGTTTTGACCTAATTTGTTTTATTTTGAATAAAATATTTCTTCCTAAAAATTATGCGCGCACACACACACATAGTGAATTATCCCATGTTATAATTCCACTACGCTGCTCCATTCAAAATCTCAAATAGTTAATTATTTCATGAGTTATAAAACTGAAATTTGCTTGGTTGTGTCCATGTTAGTTATTTTAATGGTAATATGTAATTATCATTCAAAAGCATGCATGTTTTCTTTTTTAGTTAATGATATATTTGTCTTTTGTTTTTTTAGGTGTGTGGCATAATTAACTAATAGAGTTGGATAATTTTCTACATTATCAACTACATGAGTTTTTATAAGCACATCACACATTTCAAAAAATAATATAAGTTTCATTAGTCATTACAAAGAAATCTAAAAAATATAATTTTTCAGAAAACACATAACACCATACATGGTAAAGGAAATATATTCACTATTGATTCAGAATTTGAAAATGTAGCATAAATTTCTATAGATTTTCTTCCTTAATCAAACTTGTTTAAGCTTTAACCTTTAGACCCTTAGTCAAGTTTTCAAACCTAATTTTATAATATCAGTTAAACTTCAAAATAAAAGAACATGAAAATGAGGGAAATAATTTGAATGAATTCATGCCTAATTCAATAAATAAACCAAAAAAATAAGAATAAATTAACTCACCTGAACCTTACCTTCTTTTTCGAAGATTACAGTACTTCTATTGGTATTTTTGGTTTAAAAGGAAGAGTTCTTGAGATTAATAACATCATAGAATAGGTTTTCTAAAAAAACATGAATTTTATGCTTTATTTGAAAGATTTCGGTTAAGAAAAAAGAGAGGAAAGAATTGATACAGAACAAAAGAATAGAAGGAAACTCGTGACATTTAGAGGTAAATAAAATTAATAAACTTTTTTAATCTTTCATTTAAAGGAAAAAAAAAACCAAATTTCCCCTTGGGTTCCAAATCGCCTTATTTTCTCTCTAAAACATCAAAACTAATAAAATTAGTGTCATTATTCACTATTCTTCATATCAAATTTAATTTTGAACATAAACAAAACTTTATCTAACTCCATATCACCTAAATTAAATGAAATGATCAATTCGGATTAATGATTAAAATTGAGAAAAGGAATAGTTTTCTATATAGCTCACATATAGATTGATGTATATAAGTAGATATATTTATATTTGTACAATTACATTTTTAAATGTGTGAGTGTGAGTGAGTGAGTGAGTGAGTGAGTGTGTGTATATATACATATATATATATATGTGTGTGTGTGCGCGCGTGCATGTGTATACCATATATCATCAATAACTAAGGCTTATCCCAACTATGTGGAGTCGACTATAAGAAATATTTTTTTCCTAATCAACATATATTGAAAATCATGTCTACACTTAAACCATTAATTTCTACTCGATTCCTCCTATGCCTTTTTCTACATTTTTACCTCTCTCCACTCGAATGCTTCATACTTCCTACCAATACACTAAGAGGTTTACATTGGAATTGATCAAACCACCTTAGATAATTCTCTCATATCTTATTATTTATTAAGAGTTATTTTATTATTTTTCCTTATAACTTATATGGTACTCATTTTCTAAAGAACTTATATAGCTTTTCATTCAGTCAATCTAATATTCATCCTTTATGATATATCTTCATTAGTCTCTTAATATTTACTTAATATAGAGCCTATGTACTTAAAATTACAAACATTTGATACTTCTTACTTTCTCGTTTTAATGACAATATCTCTACAAAGGTGATTAAATTCATATTATAAGTATTTTATCTTGTTATGACAAATTAGTTATCCCTTGGAATCTAGTGCAACCATTCAAAAATTATTCTTGGACTCACATTACCTAACCCTTCTTTAGTATAATCAACTAATAATAATTTATTTGCATATGACATATCCTAAGGTATCATTTCTTGGAATTCTCTTATCAAGTCATCTATAATTAGAACAAAAATATAAGGACTAAGTAATAATCCATGTTGTAGTTTCATAGATATTGAAAAATAGTGAGGGATGCCATGAAAAAAATAAAACTCTAGCCATCACTAACTCAAATATTTTTTTTATTAGATTAATATATACACCCGATACACTCTATATGTTTTCCAAAAAAACAAATACCTTATGTATATTTTTGGAAATATTATTTCTTGTAAGGCATTTTCTTAAAATCATTTAAAAGAGAGATTTTTTATTAAATATTTATATTTTAGGGACCCTTTATGTAATTATAACTTCAAAATTTTCCTTTATTATATAGTGAAAATTATTCTAAGGTTCACCAAAGTATAAATATGTTGAAAAACATCCATATTTAAAAAATATTTTAAATAAAAACACAATGAAAAATATCTTTATTTTGGAATTCTAAAATAGTAAAACTCAAAAATACCCCTCCTTGCATTTAAAAAAATCCACTTGACATTGTTATGTTCCCATTAAAAAAACTTAAATATTAAAAATAAAAAAAAAACCATAATTTTTTAAAATTAGTTTTGTGTACATGTAAGCTATGTATTCAATTTCCAAAAAGCATATATCTCATATATGTTTTTGAAAAACCTATGCAATGTATAAAATTTCGAAAAATATAGAGGATATATAGATTTTGGGAAATGTATGGATTATATACATATATTCAAGATTAATTTATTAATTTTCATTTTTTTACTTTATTATTTTTTTAGTACTGATGTGGCATAGTGTTGCGAAGTTTTTTTTTATTAGTAAATAAGTAATTTTGTGTTTCCTCAAAATACAAATATTATATTTTTGTAACATTTTTTATTAAAAAAAATTAAAATGGACACTTATTAAAAATATATATGGAGAACCTTTACATAATATATGCTATTATATATTTATAAGAAAATATTATTATAGTTAAAAAAATCTATGATTAGCCCTTTTGAATATTGATAATATTAATATAAATTTATTTTTTATAGAATATTATTATATTTATAAAAGAATATTTTTTAAATATTGATAATATTCTTAAAAATATTTTGTAGCATTATATATTTATTAATAAAATATAGAAAGAAACTTTTAAAAATTAATGATTAGCCCTTTTAATAATTTAATTTTTTGGTGTGGCTACTACATAAGTGAAATGTAACCTAAAATATTTTCTATATAAGCAAAGAGATAATTCTATCAAGAAATGATAAAAATGTAACTTGAAATATTTTACATATTATGAACTATATATTTATTTTTTAAAATAGTTAACAAATTTTAAATATTGTAAACTATATATATTTATTTATAGAAATTTTAAATATTGTGAACTATCAACATTGTTTTTTATTTGCAACTTTCTTAACTAATGAAGCACAAAAAATGATTGGTATTCAAAATTATGTTACCATCTCATCAATAGAATATCAAAATATTAATTTTGATATTTATTTTCAACCTCCTCGAATTATATGAATGCAATTCTAAACATTTTCAAAAAAAAAAAAAATCACTTGTCTATCAAATTTTATTTAAAATAATTTTATTTCTACTTCAATCAAGTTGTAACAAGAATATATTTATTTTAAATTCTAAACAACTCTACTTCAATCAATATAACTGACCCCAAATACTTGGGGTCGTTATATTGATCATGTTTTATCCAATCAACTATGTTAAAAATAATGTCTACTATAAACTACAGTTATTAAATTCTTATTTATAATTTTTTTCCCACTTTTTCCTTGACTATTTCTTGTATTTGGTTTTCTCCACTCTAATAGTCTCATACTTTCTAACTGGTACGCTAAGGGGTATGTGATGGATGTGACATTACTATCTCAGATATTTCTCTCTTATCTTATTATTGATATAAAAATATTTTAATCTTTTTCCTAATTACTTAATTTCTATTTTTTATCATTTTTAGTCTTTTCACACATCTAACTTATCATCCTCATCTCATCTATATTTAATTTCTGAACATGTTATTTTTTCAATTAATCTATCCAACCTTCATCATATGATTTACATCCTCACCAATCTTCCTCCATTATTTCTTAATATAAAGCATAAATACTTGAAATTACTGAGATTTGATACTTATTGCTTTCCTATTTTTATTACCATATCATGATCAATCTTAACAAAATTAAACTTTTAAGTACTCAATCTTTCAATGACTAATCCTAAACATCTTGGACTCAAGTGCAATCTTCCAAATTTTCAGTATTTCACCTAACAATTCTTTATGTTCTTTAAAAAATAATAATATATCATATGAGCATTATGTACACTAATGGTTATCTTCTTGGAAGTCTCATATAATTCATCCATACTAAGTACAAAAATATATAGATTATATGATGATAATTGATGTAATATCATAACTATTTGAAATAATATAACTATCACGACCCCCAGGCACTCCCACTCGGGAGCCATGATATACATGGTTTGATTAGTTAAATTTAATAAGATTTAAAATTTAATGTGAGCTATTTTTATATTTTTAATATATGGTTATGTTAGTTTAATAAATTACTCATAAAGCACTTGTGAAAATAATGGGAAGAATATTTATTAAAAATATAGATCTAAATTAAAAAATATTATCAATCACATGTATATAGAAAGCTGCAGACAAGTCTACAACAACTTCTTGCATTCCCATTTTTCATATTAGTTTTATTTTAAACACCCGATTCTCAAAATTTAGTGGAATCAAGCAAAAATAAAGGTCAAGATCATAGACATTTCGGCATTTAAAATGGATCAAATTTTAGAGAACATCATGAATATGCACAAACTATCTAGTTTAAATATTCACGTGCAAAAGTAAAGTTATTTATGGAAAAAAGATTCTCTTGCAAAATACATAATAAGGTTTCAAAAAACACATCTAAATGCTCCACCAAAACCCTCACATAGATTTTCAAGCCTAAGAATTAGATTTGGAGATCAATATTTCCTCCACCTGTGGAAAATAATGGAGAATAACTAATGCTCAAATAAAAATCTCAAGAAAACATGGAACAATCAATGGTTCACCTCCATAGCCATATATGTTTTCCAATATATAATTTTAGATTTTAAGAATAAGTTTTCAAATATCAGTACATATATTTATCCATATACATGCCTATATAAATTTATGAAACCATAATATGTGTGTGTGTGTGTGTAAGTTCTCAATATATTCATTTTTCAATCCTCATCCCTTGTTCACATACATAAATAGTCTATGCTTAACAAGGCTTCACCAGGCAAAAATGAGATATGTAGACGAAAAAACTTAAACCATTAGCTCCATCCTAGCTACCACCCTCACTAGGAACATTTTCACTCATTCCCATAATCCAGGGACTACTGAGATATTTATTGGTTTCCAACTTGGCAACCACCACCTCCACATAGTGGTACTCCACCATAAGTACAAATGGGGTGTTGGGCAATCGCGCTTCCACATGTAGTAAGATTAAGAAACAGAAAACAAAGAAACACAGAAACGAGCAATATATATCCCAATCCACAAACATCCACGACAGAATCAAAACGAGAAATCAACACAGCAAATAACATGGTTCGCTAGTCGCTCAGTACGACTAGCTACCTCTACCAGAAAATGCTTATGTTATAGATTAAAACCAAGAAATAATGTCTTACAGTATGCAGCACGGCAGTCACGAAATCGCGTAGAGAGAGAGGAGAAGAGACGATGAATAGTTCAACCGGGTCAAAAACAGCCGCCCGAAAAATAAATACAAATATTTTTATACAGAAAATAAATAGCCGGTTCATTTAACCGAAGCGGGTCGGATCATGGACCGGGCCAGACTCTGCTCCAAAAATTTCGGCCCGCTGACCGGTCAGCGGGACCTCCGTTATTGTGCTACTGTTGCATCCCCGGGCTTTTAATATTTCCTTTCCTGTACTTACATAAAAATATTAAAACAGATTATTAAGTTAAAAACAAATTACATATATAGCATGAGGGTTTAGGGTCATTCGCCAAATGACATACCTAATCTCTAACTCTATGAATATTCTTACATTTAGTCCTCAATATACTTATTAAGACTAATAGTCACCTCAAAATCCCATATCCAAAACCATATATTTTTCAAAAATTATTAAAAATTATTAAAAATTATTAAAAACTATTAAAAACTATTAAAAATTATTAAAAATTATTAAAAATTATTAAAAATTATTAAAAATTATTAAATATTATTAAATATTTTTTAAAATTATTTAAAATTATTAAAAATTATTAAAAATTATTAAAAATTATTAAAAATTATTAAAAATTATTAAAAATTATTAAAAATTATTAAAAATTATTAAAAATTATTAAAAATTATTAAAAATTATTAAAAATTATTAAAAATTATTAAAAATTATTAAAAATTATTAAAAATTATTAAAAATTATTACAAATTATTAAAAATTATTAAAAATTATTAAAAATTATTTTGAATTATTTTAAATTATCATTTAGCTCTAAATCATCAAATTATTTCTCATAGGATTTTACACGTGCATATTAGTATAATCTCCAAAATTATCCAAACAATTCATCAACATTGATTTTTCTTACCTTTTCCACATAACTAGATATCTTTTTCCAATTTTTAGAAAATTAACTTATTATAAAAAATACAAGTGTAAATAAGTTCTAAATTTATCAAAATATCAATTCATGGGTAAAAATCATGAGTTTTCATCAATTATCATATAGCTTAATTAAATATTTTAAATTTCATGAAAGCCATTTCAAAGAAACAACAAAAAGAGGCTTATAACCATATACAAAATACTGCATATCAAAAAAGCATGTATATATAACTAATAATACAAAATATAAAAATTCACATTAGTTTCTAGAAATTTTCTACCTTGATGAAGTTGTTCCAAACCTTAAATACAGACCATAGCTTTAATATTTCAATTCGAGTTCTATAACCATAATTCATACTAAAACAAACACAAAAGGAAAATACAATTGATATTTTGCACAATGTCAAGACTAGTATAAGAAATAAAGCAAGACAAATAAAAATACATTAACTAAACTAAAATTTAACCTTACTTTACAAGATTAAAGCTTTTCCATGGCTATTTTTGGTTTAAAAGAAGAGGTTTTTGAGCATAATCACTTCATAGGATCAAATTTCAATAAAACAAATCATGAATTATATATTTTATTTTAATGAATTTGGTGATGAAATGAGGTAGAATAGAAAAGAACCACGAAAAAAGAATAGAAATAGAAGAGAAGTCATGATAGAAAAAGAAATGAAAGAAATAAAAAATTTATCTTTGATTTAATAGTAAAATGACCAAAGTGCCACTAAGGGTTCAAATTGATCTAACTCTCTTTCTAAAAATTCAAATCTAGCAAATTTAATGTCATTATGCTCCATTTTCCCATCATCATATCATTTTTTAAAATAAAAAACAACTTTTAATTAATCTATCTTTTTTTATATAATTAATTTTGCCAATTTGAATCAATGGCTAAAATGAAGAAAATTTATTTTTTTTCTAGGTCTCACAACTATACCTAATTTATTTGGATTTCATCATTGAAATTGTAAATAAGTAATTTGAAGATATAAGACTAATTTTGTCACATTTACTTTCACCTCTCCAACTTTGTCCACCCCATGATGTTGCCATAGGTCTTTTACCAGGTTTTTTTAACACACGGTTTACAATTAACTAAAAGACTGGTCAATTTAGTCCAATCCATCAAATCCTATGCACCCTTTGGTTTTATGATCAAAATACACATAAAACCATAAAAAAGAAATCTAACACCAAAAGGGTATGGCTACTGAAGAATTCAAAACCATAAATAATCTAAACTTTGAAGAACTACTTTCCAGAATACTCTTCTTTTGCATTACTTATCTACTGAAGCTCTACCAGCCCCAATTCTCCTTATATTTAGCATGCAAAGCAAGAAATAATTCAATAATCAAGAAGAAATATACCATAAAATACCTGGGTTCTTGACACAACAACCCTGCTTCCGTGCTGTAAAAGTAATCCTATTGACTTGCACAATGAAGCTCATGGGGCTGTCTACCTCTTGGTCCACATGATAGAAGTATATTTCCAACTAATGCATCAATCACTCGATCCTAAAAATGATTTTGTCGGCCATGAATTGGTTTTCCTGAATCTGACATCATTGTGCTCTTTTCATATCTCCCACATTATCAGTATGGAGACATATCTTCTAATCCATTGTAAATTAGATGAGATTTTTATGTTTGATAGCTTATCCAGCTTGAATGCTTGCTTAATCATAATGTTTAGGGTATTCAGGTTGGAAAAGTATTCATGCGAAATTTGTTGTGAATCCTCATAGTGAAGCATCAAGTGTATACATGTCTCTTCGACAAAGTAGTTACCACTACTAAAATTCACCAAATTACCGACTAATTATTTGGTCGCTAATTTGGTTTTTTTTGGTCGGTAAACTAAATAGCGACCAATTACCAACCAAAATATTAGGTTAGAATTTTACTCGTCGCTATTTTTTTTACCGACAAAAAATCAGTCATATGGTATATTATCGATCCTTTACCGACAAACAATCACTGACTATATTCCGACAATTTTCAGACCAAAATAATTAGGTTGGCATATTGGTCTCAAAATGGTCGGTAATTAACGACCATTTACATACTATTCACTGACAAATAATTATATTCTAAATTCCAACTATTTTTGACCAAAAGCAGTTGGTTGGTATAGTGGTCTCCAAATGATCGGTAATTACAGATTGACTACAGACCATTTACCGACTAACAAAATCTGATGATTATCTGACTATTTTTTCGACCAAAAGAATTAGGTCAGTAAATAGTTTCTAAATGGTCAATAATTACAAATAATTTACAGTCTATTTACCAACAAACAATTTCCGACTATATTCCGACCATTTTCCGACCAAAAATATTAGGTTAGTAAATGGTCACAAAATGATCGATAACAACTGAAAAAATTACGACCAAAAATCGACCAAAATCTTTTGAAATCATTGGTTGGTAATTGATCTCCAAAAGTATTACCGACCATTTGGTGACCTTTTACCAAATTGATATTAAAAAATTTTGGTTGGTTTTTGGTCGTAATTCGGTCGATAATTATTGACCAATTTTTTTTTCCAGTTTTGATGCAGTTGTTGTAGAAACAAAATTAGATAACACAAAAAAATCCAATTAATTTTAGTTTTGATGTAGTTGCTGCAGAAACATATACAGATAACACAACAAAAAAATCCAATTAACTCTAGCAAGCAACTATATATACTGCATATTTATATTAAACACATCAAAAGAAAATAAAAAAATAAAATTCAAAATCAAAGTTTATGGTATTGAAAAAAAATGTGTGTAATACACTTAATCATCCAACCTAGTTTCATAGTCGTTCTGCTGTGATGTATCTGGTCCACATGATGAGATGTCGGGTACTAGGGTAGAGCTGTCTGCTGCTACTAGTCCTAATGCAGTTGTTGCATGTGATGATGTAGGTGATAGAGTAGATGCTGTAGCTGGAGCATTATGCCGAACAATCCGAGGTAGATCATTAGGGTTGAACTGTAGTCCTCCTTCTTGAAACTTCTTTGTAAGCTAGTCAAAATACATATGCAACTCATCCATATCATCCTCATAGTCGATCATGCGCCGCTCAGTATCGGCCAACTGATAATATATCACTTTTTGCATCGCATCCTAAAATTCCTCCATCGTTGAGAACTAATTCGAAACTAGTCATAAAAATTCAGCTTCATAATCTGGTCGTTTATGCAAGTAGATGATGATGTCGACGAACCGACACCATAGAAGAGCATCTTCTTCTTGCCATCAATAGCCGCATACTAAATCTAATTCGTATCAACTGGTTGAGCTGATGAATTAGAACTACCTATTACACCATCACATGTACCTGAAGTAGATTGGGAATATGCTTGAGTCACAACAGCTAATATTTCCTCATATCTCGCCTAATAAAAATGTATGAAACGTATTTCAATTTATATTCAAACAAAAAAAAAGAAAAGTTAATTTTTTTAATGAAACTTACACTTGCTGCACAAGATCTCTGATCAACGAAAGTCTGATCATCATTAGCCTTCATGTGCATGTATCTAAACAAGCAAGGAGCACTAGGCTATTTACCCTCCTTGCATTTCTATAATTACACACAATACATATGTTAAGTCTATTGAAAAAAAAATTCTTAATAAGAAATGAAATTTAGGCATAATTGAACACATTTCACAAAGTAATAAAAATAAAAAGTATAAATTAGAAATAATACCAATACTTGTTCGTGCTCACCTAGTATGAGATTCATAAGTGTGTGTAGACATACCACTACCCTCTCCAGCCTTCTCTGAGTGATGATTGCGGATCTGTTTATCACACATCTTCCTATGATCCGAATTTTCCTATCTGCTTCGCCACTCCTTGAAAACATGATCCGGGACACTCGAATCTTTTTCTTTCTTCTTCAACCATTTATCTTTGATCTCATACACAGTGTCTTTATACCATCTAGTAGCATGTTTTTAGAACACACTTTTGACTGCCTCCTTTGGCTGTGTCTACCTGTAAACTTTATGTAATTATAAATAAAAAATTTTTAATCAGTGAACAAAATAATAAATAAAAGATGTAAATATTTTTAAGTAGTAATATTTATCTTAAATTCTTTCCAAATCATCAATTGGTCTCCATGTGTGAGTGACTTCCAATTATGTCCATTAGGTTTAAAGGACTTCTTAAAAATTATCCTCAGAACCCTAGAAATCGATCCAGACTGCTCTAACTTCGTCCTGTAACAAAAAATTTATTAGCAAGTAAGAAATAAAATAATAAATTGATAAATCATTTGTTAAGTTTTATATCTTACAAATTATCAATTGTCGGATCAAATTGAGTAATTGTGAGAGTCTCATTTGTAGGGTGCTCTTTGGAAGATTCTCCAACATCTCTATCCTTTCATGATGGAAATGTTGTTAAGACACCTTATATCTATACCACCATTCATACACTCAGGATGTCTTAGAGCAAACTCAACAAATTCATCAACTTTATCCCCCCATTCATTAGAAAACATTCCATTCACTATTCGACTCTTGTAATTATAAATATAGTTACATGTGGTTATACATATAGTTACACATATAGTTAAACGTATATTTATACATGTAGATTTATATATTTTTTCATTTAATTTTATATATTTATACTTATAGTAATTTATAGGTATTAATATAGTAAAATACTTTTTTATATACTACTAAATGCAAATATATATTATATATAAGCTGGAAATTTAATATTTAAATATAATCATGCAAAAAAATTTTAAAGTTATACATATAGTAAGATACAATTATTTATAGTTATGTATTATTTTACATATAATATATATATAGTTATAAATAGTTATATATAATTAAACATATAGTTATATATAGATATATTCATACAAGTAGTTATAAGTAGTATACATAAATATATACAATGTTATAAACAAATATTTTGATTTTATTTATATGAATACATATATGTATATATAGTTACAAATATAGTTATATATAATTATATAGGCATTTATTTAGTTATACAAATATTTATATATAGTTATACACATATAGTTTAACATAATGTTGTATGTTGTTATACATGTAATTATAAATATTGTTACACGTGGTTATACATATAGTTACACATATAGTTAAACATATATTTATACATGCAGGTTTGTATATTTGTTCATTTAATTTTATATATTTATACATATAGTCATGTATAGGTATAGATATAGTAAAATACTTTTTTATATACTACTATATACAAATATATATTAAATATAATCTGTAAATTTAATATTTAAATATAATTATGCATAAAACTTTTAAAGTTATACATATAGTAAGATACAATTATTTATAGTTATATATAATTAATCATATAGTTATATATAGATATATTCATACAAGTAGTTATAAGTAGTTATACATAAATATATACAACGTTATAAACAAATATTTTGATTTAATTATATGAATACAAATATGTATATATAGTTACAAATATAGTTATATATAATTATATAGACTTTTATTTAGTTATACAAATATTTATATATAGTTATACACATAGTTTAACAAAATATTATATGCTGTTATACATGTAATTATAAATATTGTTACATGTGGTTATACATATAGTTACAAATATAGTTAAACATATATTTATACATGTAGGTTTATATATTTGTTCATTTAATTTTATATATTTATACATATAGTAATGTATAGGTATAGATATAGTAAAATACTTTTTTATATACTACTATATACAAATATATATTAAATATAAGCTATAAATTTAAATATAATTATGCATAAAACTTTTAAAGTTGTACATATAGGAAGATACAATTATTTATAGTTATATATTATTTTACATATAATATATATAGTTATAAATAGTTATATATAATTAAACATATAGCTATATATAGATATATTCATACATGTAGTTATAAGTAGTCATACATAAATATATACAATGTTATAAACAAATATTTTAATTTAATTATTTGAATATTTATATGTATATATAGTTACAAATATAGATATATTTAATTATAAAGAGTGTTACATAGTTATACAAATATTTATATATAATTATACACATATAGTTATAAATATGTATGTAGTTAAAGATATAATTATATATAACATTTATATAGTTATATATTTAGTAAAATATAATTATATATAGTTATATATTAGTATACATATAGTATATTTTTTTTAAAAATATAGTTATATAGAATCATACATATAGTTATACATTATTATCTAGTTAAAAATTAGTTATGTAAAGTTATAAATATAGTTATAAAAATAGTTTACTTTATTATAAATATAGTTATAAATATTTTTATATAAAATGGCATATGATTGTATAACTAAACATGTGTATCTATATAATATTTGTGAATAAAATATTTTAATAAATGCTACTTAAATATTATTATAATTATATGTAACACTTTTATAAATAATATATAGTATATATATAACATTTATATAAACAATATAAATATTCTATATTTATATACAAAATAATATATAATATAAATATTTACAAAATTGTATAATCATTTAATATTACATAATTGTTATATAAAAAATTATATAAACTGATAGTTTAATGTAAATGTTGTATAGATTTTTATAAACATTAATACACATGTTTAAATATTTATATATAACATTATATGTTTATATAAACATATCAATGTGTATTTATAATGTAATACATTTATATATATTAAAGTAAAAATAATTATACATAATGTCATATGATTATATAAATATAAACCATTAACATTAGGATTATTCGGATGCAAACAATCCGTAATTAAAATCAAAATCAATAAAACCCTAAAAATCTAAACATCAGAAGAACAAAGATTAAATTGGAAAATTATAGTTTAATTAATTATGTCGAGTCAAAATCATGTTAGATTAAATAAAATTGAAGCAAAAATGAAGAAATTCGGAGGAGAAATAAAAAAAAACCTAATACCCGATTATATTGAAAAAATGAAAATCTGGTTGTCTATATATAATTCAGAGAGACGGAAATATGTATAGGCATTTTGAAGGAGAAGAACAAAAAAAAACTTACCTGGATCTAGAATTTCTCTTCCGAATATACTCGATTATACTGAACAAATTTTATCAAATTTATGCTTGCAGTCATCTCTACTTCGAAAAATGACGGAGTATCGAATGAGTGTAGGTGTTAATGACTTAGCAAATGAATTTTTAATCAAAAAATAAAAAATATGTATTACCGACCAAAATTATGGTCGATAAAAGGTCAATAAGAATAAAGTTATAAGTATTTGGAAGTCCACTATACTGATTAATTTTAATGGTAATATATTTTTGGTCGTTAAATGGTCAGTAATTTGTCGGCAATTTCTATTTGCTAATTCCATCCTAATTTACAGACCAATTTCTAACCAAAAATATTAGGCCGGTAGGTATGGTCGGTATTTGGTCGTGAAATGGTCAGTAATTACCGACCTAAATATTTGGTTGGAAGCTTTTTCGATAATTACGACATTATAAATATATTGGATAACTACTTTACCGACTATTTTTAATGGTTATATATTTTTGATCGTTAAATGGTTGGTAATCTTTCGGTAATATTTTTTGCAAAATATCTCCTAATTTATAGATTATATTTCCGACAAAATATATTTGATCGATTATATATGGTTGGTAGTTGGTTGAAAATTTGGTCGGAAATATCTTTTTTCTGATGCCCCTCTTTGGATCTCTAAATTGGTCATGAATTAGTTAGTAATTACCGACCTATATATTTGGTCGGTAAATGCTCGGTAATTACGAAGTAATAAATAATTTGAAAATTCACCGTACCGACCAATTTTAATGGTAATATATTTTTGATCATTAAATATTCGGCAATATACTAGATAACCACTCTACAGACCAATTACCGACCAAAAACATTTGGTCGGTAATTATGGTCGGTCTTTGGTTAGAAATTTGGTCAGAAATTTTTTTTTTCGATACTTTTTTTGTTTGCTAAATGGTCGTGATTTGCACAGCAATTACCGATGAAATTTTTAGGTCGGTAATTTGGTCGGTATTCTCATAATTTTTAGTAGTGTACTATACTTGGATGCCATGTGGAAATCCTCCTCTTTAATATGTCATTCGTTGGTATGAAATCATTCGCTAGTTGGCAACCAAAGAATGAAATTTTAACGAGAATATGTTTATGCCATATCCCTATATGATCCAACGTCGGATCACCTCTAATGTGAAACATATCTTAGGCTGACTTGAAGGTAAACACACCTTTATTCGGAAGTCCAACCAGTTTGTCCACCTTATTTTTTAGCTCTTTCATCTCTCTATCTAGAATTTATATAAGAGCATCTTTATATCTAACATCCTCACATAAGGGAATCACCACATAATCTAACACATGACTAGAGCATGAATTATACTTCCTCATCATTGAGACATGGAACACACCATGCACATATGCATTCTCAAGCGGTAGCATAAATTGATAAGTCATCATTCCTATTCTTGTCAAGATCTCAAATAGACCCTCATACCTTGGCATAAGCTTCCATTTCTTTCCAAATCAATATATACCCTTGCGAGATGACACCTTGAGAAAAACTAAATCTCCTACCTCAAAATTTAGTGGTCTTCTTCTCTAGTATGCATAGCTTTTATACATGCTATAAGAAATAAACAAATTTTCATGAATAATCTAAGCTTCTCAATAGTCTCATGAATTAGCTCTAGCCCAAGAACATTAAGTTTACCTAACTCATCCCAGCACATTAGAGACCTACAAGGTCTACTATTCAAAGCATTAAAAGATATCATTCCAATGTCAGACTAAAAATTATTTTTTATAGGCAAATTCAACCAATGGTAGATGCTCAACCTAACTACCTTTAAACTCAATCATACAAGCCTAAAGCATATCTTCCAAGATTTTACTAGTGCATTCTGATTTTCTATCTGTTTGAGGGTGATATATTGTACTCATCTTTTATTGAGTCCTAAGAACCTTATAAAATTCTTTCCAAAACTATGAAGTAAAATGATCTTTAGTTGAAAAAAATAGAAACTAGAACTAAATAAAATTGGACAACTTCCATTATATACAACTTGCACAACATACAAAGGGAATCACTAACCCAAATAGACAAAAATTAGGGTGATTTGATCAACCCTATCAACAATGACTCATATGGAAATGTATTATCCTAAAGTATTTGATAGCCTAGTCACAAAGTCTACTGTCACAACTTTTCATTTTCATTATGCAATTGGAAGATGCTACAATAACCCTTCAAGTTTTTGATGTCATGATTTCTCCTATTAGTACACCAAGCACATTTTTATAAGTCTGCCATATTTGGTTTCATGCATGGCTACTAAAAGTTTCTCCTGAAGTCTTTATAAAATTTAACATTTCCCAAATACACCAAGAACTTAGAATGATTGTCTTCTTTCAGCAATTTTTTTTGAAGCCTTGAAAAATAAAAAATCTAGTTCATAACCTATGTACTCCATCTGCCAAAAGATTCCTTTTAAGTAACCTTATTTTTCCTACCATTGAAGGGATTTTTACAACTCAGCATCCACATTTTGTGCTTCAATTATCTGCCAAATTGGAGTAGGTTGAAATCTCAAACTTTAAAAAATAAATAGATTTTTTCCTTAATCTTCTTTCAACCCAAAGTCTTTTATAACTTCCACTATTTTCCAATGTTGAAGTCTTAAAAAAGCTAAACTTTTATGTCACTTCTCGCTTAAAACTTCGGCCATAACATTTGCCTTGCCCGAATGATATTGTTGTGTAAAGTCATAGTTTTTTAGATATTTCAAGCACCACCTATGCATTAGGCTGATTTCTTTCTAAGTAAACAAGTATATGAGACTTTTATGATTCAAGTATACTTCAAACTTCACACCATACAAGTAACATCTCTAAAACTTAAAAGAAAAAATAATCACTACTAGCTCCAAATCATGTGTAGGATAGTTCTGCTAATACTGCTTTAACTGTATGGACCCATAATAATAAGTCTTTTATTGAGCATGAGCACACAACCTATAGTATTTAATGATGCATCAGTGAAACCCACTTAAGGTAATGTGTCATCTTGCAAAGCAAGAAATGAGGCTAAAACTAGCTTATTTTTTAAATCTTATAAATTAGCTTCATACTTCTCATCTCACTCAAAGAAAGTGCTTTTCCTAGTTAGATTAGTTAATGGCAAGGTAATATGAAAAAATTTTTTAGTAAAAAAAATATAATAACCTGCCAACCCAAGAAACTACATACCCCAATTACTATAATTGGCCCTAGCCACTCAAAAATAGCCATCATCTTTTCTAGATTCATAGAAATCTTTTTCTTGGTCACTATGTGACCCAAAAACTGAATGATAGTGACCTAAAAGACACATCTTGGCCATTTTTCATACAACTGATACTTACAAAGAGTTTGCAAAACTAATTGGAGCTGTTATTCATGCTTTTATTGCATCTTTGAATACACCAATATATCAATAATAAAGATGATGACAAATGTGTCAAGGAAATATTTAAACACTTAGTTCACTAAGTCCATAAATACTCCTGATATATTCATCACACCAAAAGGAAGTACCAAGAACTCATAGTGACCATATCGGGTCCAAAAAATATTTTTTGGTATATCATCTTTTCTTACATTCACCTGATGATATTTCAATCTCAAGTCTATTTTTGAAAAAAATTAGGTTCTTGCCAACTAGTCAAACAAGTCATCTAAATAAGGAAGTAGATACTTATTATTGATGGTCACTTGATCAAACTTTCTATAGTTTATACACAACCATAGTGACCTATTATGTTATTTTTTTCAAAAAGAACATTAGCTCCCCATGGTGGAATACTAGGCTGTATGAACCACTTAGTAAGCAAGTCTTGAAGTTGACTTTGTAGTAGGTGTCATTTAAAAAGGAGGAAAAGAAATAGGCTTAGTTCCTAAGACCAAGTTAATACCACTATCTTCTTTGGAGCCATAAAACTAGGCAAACTAGGTGATCTATTTGGAAAATAGATCACCATACTCCTTCACTACTAGCACCTATGGCCAAGAAGTCTTATTTTCACCCTCTTCTTCTACTTTGTTCAAGAGAGTAAAATACATAGCTTTGTTCAACTTTCTCACTATAAGTCTAGCCACCAAGTTAAAATCACGAAGAATGATTCTACTTTTAAATTTATTAAGAGTATCAACTCAAAATATGACTTGCCTCCTATGAAAAACTAGCACAATGTGAAACTTTGATAACCAATCCATCCCTAAGATTATATCATTGCTAGAAAAATTTAAGAGTAAAAGATAAACATAGACACAAATCTCCAAAGAAAAGCTCACAACCTTTTCACAATGTACTTACTAAAACTACATTTTTCAACAGAGAAGAAACACACAAACCAATGTCTAACTTCTCAAGTTTTCCATCCAAAGTATTTACAAAGAAGTAAAATACAAAAGAATAACAAACACCAATTTCAAACACAACATGTGCCTAGGTATCAGAAACAAAAAGCATGCCTTTCACCATAGTGTATGTGACTACTCCTCTCGAGTGGTAAGATAGAAAAAACACATCCCTGATTCATAGGCAACCCTCATTTATCCTTCCTCATATGTGATGAAATAAAAGTAGAAGGACCATATTGGTTTGGATGATTTGAACCATAAAGGTCAATGGAATGAGCTGAAGGAGTGCCCTTAATACTGAAGTAGTTGCTTGTTGTCTCATGGATAGAAATACTTAGAAAAATCTTTTTTCATGCGTCCTTCTTTGCCACAACCAAAAGAAACTAACCCTAAAGCAGTATATGCAGGATAAGAAGTCTATGATCCCTTCTTCCACATGAAAGATCTAGTTAAACTATGTTTCTTGGTCATTTTGAGTTTCTTCTTGTGATCCTCATAGATTCTTATGAAATCATCTATCTCTTTCTCCACTAAGAGGCACATTCCACCAAGTCACCATAATCATGAACATGCAAGGCCACCAACCTCAAGTAGAGAGATGACTTGAGCTCTTTCTCAAAGCATCATGATCTCTTCTCATTTATGGTAACCAAGTAAGGAGCAAATCAAGCCAATTCAAAAAATTTTACTTCATAGTCAACAACACTCATATTGTAGTGCACTAGCATATTGAACTACTAGGCCTTTGCTTCCTTTCCAGCCTCATCAAAATACTTCTCATTAAACCAATCTTCAAACCCCATCCATGTCAAATGATCTACAACACAAGTTCTTGAGGCACATTCCCACAAAAAATCTACTTTCTATAGAAATGTTCCCACCAAAATTCACAATAGGAACTCTGAAATCTTTCGAAATACACATATATTTCATCTTCTTCTTGATCGGGCATAGTCATGATTCTACTGCCATGAGATTAGTTTCACTAGTCAATGAAGGAGGACTTTGGTTTTGAAGCTCTATTAGGTATCACATTCTTCTATGCACCCTTTCTTTCTCTAGTATGAGACTATGAGCTAGGGAACTACTAGTGCACGAGTTCCATGTGCACCAGCATTACCTTATACTCCCTAACCAATTATGTTAGTCACTTCATGAAAAGTCTCAAGCATGGCCTCCCATGAAGCATCTCCAAGGCCACCATGTTAGAATTAAGGCTATTGAGGCTCTTGTATCACACTTCTTTCCAAGGGTGGATGTCCCACACCATGGCTTTTTTCTGTTTCAATACTCATACTTAGCTTCTATAAAAAAATAAAGTACCTTAGCACCAACTTAATAGGAGATCCAACTTCATCAAAAACAATACTAGGTATAAAAAAACTCAACATCTCATACACTAAAGAGTATGAAAAACAAATCTACAAGTGCTGAGTACTTAAAGTATACAAACAATCAAATCAAAATGACTTATCATACTAACATATTTAACAATTAATGCATACACAATGCAACCCGGTAAACTTTACCTTTTAATACCACATAAACTATCACAATTCCTAAATACTCTCACTCGAGAGGTGCAAAATACTTGGTTTGATTATTAAATTTAATAGGATTTAAAATACTTTAAAATCTAATGTGAGAGGTTTTACATTTTTAATAGACTTTTTGTGAATTTATTAAATTACTCATAAATTTCATGTAAAAAAAATAGAAAAAGATTAATTAAAAAAATTGATCCAAAATAAATGAATTTATATTGAAATTTAAATAAAACCATTATTATAAATGGTACAACCTATGGTCAATTGCATGTCTAAAAAAAATTATAGACAAGTCAAAAATAGTTTCTTTCCTTCTTTATTTTTCATATTAGTATCATTTGATAAACATTCACTATCTCAAAATTTAGTGAAAGTATGTAAAAAAATTAGATCAAGATCCCTCACATTTAGCCATTTGAAATAGATCAAATTCTAGAGAATATCATGAATAAGTATAAACTATATCAAATTAAAATATCCACATATAAAAATAAAGTCATTTAGACAAGATGGCCCCTATGACCAAGGAAAAATATATAACAAAAAAAACTAACCAAAATGCTCAATCAAGACCCTTGCATTGAACTGCAAGCTTTAGAAAATAGTGGTAGCAACTAATGCCCAAAAGAAAAATCTCAAGAAAATATGAAAAAATTAATGTTATATCTTCATAACCTAAATGTTTTCCAATATACAATATAATAAGTAACTAATACATTTTAAAATATATATACATATATTTATACGTATACATGGCTATACAAATTTATGAAATCATAATGTGTGGGTATGTATAAGTTTTCAAAACATTCATTTTTCAATCTCAACCTAATTTTTACAAACATACATAATATCTGCATGTCAAGACTCCATCAGGCCACAATAAGACATATAGAGGGAAAAAAACAAGTCAAAGAAAAAGAAAAGGCAAGAAATCAGAAGAAGCGAAGCAACCATTTTTAGAATAGATTGTAAGTGGTGGTACCGTTAGAGAATGAAATGTTAGAGTTCCCATGAAAGAACAAGGTTGATAGTAAGTAAGGGAGAGAGATGAAGAGTTTTAGTTGAAATGCAAAATCATTAGCGACTTGTGCTCCGGAACCTGGTTCGAGAACATTCTATTATAGATTCCCTTCACCAAGTCATCGCCAACTATCAGCTCTTATCCTTTGGTGTCAAAGAGCGAGTTCCTTTCTTGTCTTACCCAAAGAATAGATTCTCATTGGAGAAAGACTCTTCCGTGGCTAGGTTTTACACATAGGGCTAGCTACTTTCTTTATCTCACTTGCTGTTAGTTCGTCTAGCACCTTTCGGTTAGGGTCCTCCCCGTGGGTTAGACTGCTTGGGTTTTCTTTTAGAGTCTTGAAGGCAGTCAATATCTGGCATAATGGGCCGGTACTCTATAGATATATCTATAGTAGATTATTTCTCTCAGAGACAGAGCCATTATTCTATATGTACCATGACTTGGTTCCTCATCTCCAAGTGGGATTGCACACTCGTAGACACAGATAATTATTTGGAACATTCATCTCATGAAACTAGAGCCTTTGCTTAGTGTACATAGCCAGTTTCGAAGTGATGATTTTGCTTATGGTCAAAAGTCGCTAATTGGTGAAAGCCAGCTCCATCGAACTAAGGTTGTTAACCTGTTGCAATGGTAAGTCATTTGGACACTCATCAGTCCGGAAGGAATTTGTTAGATGGAGGATGAATATCGGACTTAAGTCCTTACTCAATCCCCGGCCCCAGACACTAAACCTTTTAGCAAACTTTGCTGAGCCGATGGTGGAGATCAAGGATTTCAGATAATTGTTCGAAACCCCTAATCAACCAAGCACTGTCGTGTACGTCGAAAGCCTCTTTGAGACAAAGACAATTATCTGACATTCAAGCATATAATTGCATAGAATCCAAAGGCCTCGAGCTGGGGAAGAGATTGTGCACTGGAATAAATAGCAATAGTAGACACGACAAAAACAGAATCGGAAGAGGTGAGACTACCAAAGGAATTAAGATAACCTTATGATCGATAGAAGACCTGGGAAAGGACCGGTATGGCCATTGTGACTTCCCTCTTTGAAGACCCGAGATCACTCTCCATGTCCTCTTAATTCAAATAGAAAAAGTTGATCAGTAGCTGAAGTAACTGATAAAGAGTAGAACAATCCAATCTTTATATATCAGCTGGAGTGGACTCTTGCCTAAAAATTGGAATCATAAACTCTAGATTCTTCGGCTGCCACACACTTGGTTGGAAGGCCCACATGTTCGTCATACACCCTACCCTATCCTATGGTGTATATTGCTAGATGAAAAAGTCCTGAGAGCATGACATCAGTGGTCTGAATTTAAAAAGTCTTCTCAGTTGTAGTGCTTTTCCGCTCACAACAAGACAAAGAAGCTAAGTGCTAGCATCAAGACGTGGAACTAACCCGTGTCTGACTCCTTTCTCCTTTCCCATTGACTGGTTCTTCTAGCGATACCTCCCACTAGGATAGGTTCTCATTCCATTTCGTTATCGGTCTCGATCATCTTTATTATTATGAGTTGATTGCCTAATGATGTAATGACCAACCCTTAAGCATAACCTATGTCTATCTAAAGATTCGAAGTAAAAAAAGTTGTATAGCCAGCCCTTAAGCATAACCTATTGATATTAAGTCCTTTCATTTAAGTATCGGATAGGTGTTCCATTTCTTTATGTTTTATTTATCTGTTTCCTTTCCTTCTAATAAGGATGGCGGCGAATCCACTTAATATCAGAAAATTGTCTTAAAGCTACACTAAAATCAGCCTTTGATGGTAGTTTTCCTCATCCCGTGGGTAGTGCTCCGCTCTGGCTACTATTGACTACATTGTTTCACTAAGCAGCAATGTCTTTGTACCTTCTCATGGTGGAAACATGGGCCGAATCATGCAGGTAAGTGCCCAATAAATTTCATACTAGCTACTTCCATAAATAAACTGTTAGGCACCCCTAAGTATCACCAAAAAGTATTATATCTAGTTGGGCCCATATACAATGTTGACCAGTTTGATTATTGCTCCAAGTCAATTTGCTGCCATTGAAAGCCCCATCGAATGTCGCAATTTCTCAATTAGTTAGACATGCTACCTTACCCATCTCTCGAGATAAAAAACCTTTCTATACCACCCAAAGGGAATAATAATATATTAAAATGAATGTAAATGCATTCACCGCTGATGTCCACTTTTTATTTACAGCGGAAGAAAGATGGGCTCCCCCCCAGCAAGATAGGGAAAAACTTCTTTGGAGGCTTGAATATTTTGATATAGATCAAGAGGCATCAACAAGTTCATGAGAATCTCCTTAATTTTTTCACTACCAATGAATAGGCAGCTTTGGAAGCTTATGAAGATATGACTTTGGTAAAGATCTATTTAGCGTGTGTCGGGTGCTACTTAAAGGACTAAGAATCAGGTACAGAAGCCAGGAAACCTACTTCATATGACATTCACAGTGGAACAAGAAGAATCACAGTCGACTAAACTGGAGCTATCGAGTCAGTAGCTACCTTTAGAGCTGGGATAAGCAGGGTAGCAGCTAAGATTAACTAAAAGGACTCTCCTAAACCCTCCACCTAGACATAGAACTCCTAGCTCTAGAGCTGATTGAAAGTGGTTCATGACTGGGCTAAAAATTCTCAAGCAGGGAAAGGCATGATAAGGAAAGGCCTTAATTAAGAGAGTGAGGGTAGGCCGAAAGAAAGTATTTCTATCTCCAAGGGACGGGACGGGGAATTGAGCTAGCTGTGCCTTCAAACCTATTGGGAGCAAAATCCTGGCCCAACGTGAGCTGCTCTTTTGCCGCCTAATCTCTCAACCAAGAACCGAGACCAGGGATTGGATGGCCGGAGGGAGCTTGCTTATAGAAAGAAGATAGGCCGGTCAAACAAAAACAATGCGCAACGGACTCTCCGCTCCTAGTCACTAAGTAGTGCTATTCTGTCCTCCAGGGGACTCCACCAAGAGGTTCTTTCTCTCATGTAATTTTGCCCGCCCGCTCCACTTCTGTGCCGGAGGAAATGGGATTCGAATAGTGTGAGAATGGGAGTACATCTTGGTCGGCACTATATACAAGTATTTCACCAAATTACACAACTACAAACTTGCCAATGTATGGTCTGAGCACTTGATTCATCATCCTCATAAATGTGCTTGGGGCGTTGGATAGCCCAAATAGCATAACCAACCATTCGGACAGTCCATCATTTTCTTGCCGGGCTGAGTCTTTATCACCTTTCGCCAGGTGTGATTGATGCACAGAATCCGTTATTCTTTCCCATACTTTTCGTTGGTCAACAACCAACCACAGCTCTCTATACTTCTTTACTACTCGTACATGAAAGACTATCTTTCTGTCTGGAGGGAATACTTTTTTCTCAATCAATCATGCCTCAATTGGATAAATTCATTTATTTTACACAATTCTTCTGGTCATGCCTTTTACCCAGCACATACTAGATAAGGAATTTCATGAGTGGGTGACCCGATTAGATGCCAAATTGAAATCGAAGTGGCAAAAGCTGATAATCAGTGATGCCATCTTTCTCTCCATTGGGCGGCACATCAGGTATAGCCTGTGGCATGCTTCAGTGCTTGGTGATGATGTTCTCATCGCCGATAAGGAGATAGCTCAAGTGTATGAGCTTGTTTTAAAAGAATTGGGAGTGACAATATCAACCCATAAGTCCTTGATCTCCCATTCTGGCTCAACTGAGTTTGCTAAGCATTCCCGAGTTCGAGGGTGGAATGTGAACCGAACCTTAGTCCTATTTCAATCGTTAGAGAGACATACCCATGCCTCTCTTCACTCTACTTGATGGATCAAGAACAAGAGAAAACCATTAAATTCCTATCAGTGTCTCCTGCTAGCTCCAACCTAGCTATCATCCCCATTGGGTAACACACACACACACACACACACACACTTGCTCTCAAGATTCAAAGATTTACAAGAGATTTATTGATTTCAAGCCCAACAACAACTACCTCCGCATAACGGAATTATACCACAAATGTAGAACAAAGTTTAGGGTCATTCTCCCAAGAGTAATCAATGCCTCCATGGATATTCTTATAGTTTCAGCCTTTCATGTCCTTGTTAGGACTAATAATTACCTCAAAATCTAATATCCAAAATAAGCATTATTTCAAAATAATTAAAATTTCATGCAAATTATCTTATTGCTCATATAACATCAAATTATTTCTCATAGGATTTTACATATACATATTAGCATAAACCTATTTTAAAATTAGTCAAACAATACATCTAACATGATTTTTGGCACCATTTACATATAACCAAATATCATTTTCCCTTGTTTAAAAATATAATTTTCTCTAAAAATATACATGAGTAAATGAGTTTTGAAATGTATCAAAAAATTATTTCATGGTGTTAAATTTATGATTTTTCATCAATTAATATATTTAAATTTCATGAAACTCATTTAAAAGAAACCAATAAAAAAGGGTTATAACCATATACATATATCCACACTTAAAAAAGCATGCATATGTAACTAACTATGCAAAATATAAAATTTCACATGATTTTATATATATATATCCTTCATTAAAAAACCTTTTCCAAGCCTTAAACCTAAAATGCTAGCTTCAATATTATAATTCAAGCTGTATAACCACAATTCAAGCTCAATCTAAAACAAAAGGAAAAATAGGCTTGAATTTGTATAATTCAAGCTCAATTTTAACCGTTATTTTCAAGATTACATCTAGTCATGGCTTTTTTTGGTGTGAAGAAGTGATTCTTGAGCTTAACCACTTGATTGGATAAAATTTTATAAAAAAACATGAATTTTAGGTTTTTTTCTCAATGATTTTTTTGAAGAAATGAGGTAGAATGGAGGAGAATCGAGAAAAAAGAAGAGAACCTAAAGAAAAGTTATGAAATAAAGATAGAAATGAAAGAATTGAAAATATAAAAAATTTCATTTAATAATAAAATTACCAAATTACTCATGAGACTAAAGTAGAAGGGTTCGACTTACATAACTTTCTATGAAATATCAAATCTAACAAAATTAGTATTATTATTCTTTATTTTTGTTTCTAGGTTTCACACATTTGCAACCCTCCAAATTTTAAGTTTGTTACCTAACTCTTCTTATTCTTATCAACCAATAATAAGTCATTTATATATAACATATTCTAAGGGATCTTTTCTTCGATGCATAATCAATTGATCTATCATAAGCATAACAATATAAGGACTAAGTAAAGATCCATGTAGTAGTCCCATAGATAATGAAAACTTTTAAGGGATACCATGAACAAATTTAATTCTAGATATCATTCTCTCATATATATCCTTAATTAGTTAATATATAAACTTGATGTACTTTTCTAGTGTAGTACCCCCACCAAACAAATTCTCTTGAGACTCTATCATAAACTTTCTCCAAATCAATAAATGTCAAGTATAATTCTTTCTTATTTTCTTCATATTTTTGTTCTAAGTATTTAATACCCCAGATTCCACGTGTATTCTTACTTTTACAAGTTTATTCCTACTTTGTAATAACAATAACAATACTTGATGTGTCAAAGCTTCACATAATAGTTAAAAATTAAAAAAAAAAATCCTTTACCATGAAAATTATTTAACAATTTGTGTATTAGTAATATAGTATATTATTTTACTAATATATAAGTTTAGTATAATGGAGAATAATGATTTAATAAATTTGTAAATAAATATTAATAAATACAAAAATATAATTAAGTGAAAAAGGTTAAATAAAAATTAAATTAAAATAAAAAAATTTGAAGTTATTTTAAATTAAGTTAGTGTAATATGTGAAAGAAATAACTTTTTAATCATTTATACACTTTGAATGTTAAAAAAAATTCTTTCCAAATTAATATATATTGTAATGAATCAAAAAGTTAATATATTCATATTGTAAGTAAAATATATTTATGTCATACATATATTTAATAATAATCCATAATTTTAGATAAATTTATTTACACTTTATTGACATTGATATTAACATATCACATCATTATATTAATACTATTCACACATTATATCAAAATTATTTGATCAATTTTCATATATATATGAAAAATAATGAATATCATTAATTCAAATGATACTTCATTTAGTTTCAAAGATAGTTTATAATATAAGTATGTTAGAAGATATATTTTGATTATATGAAATGTTGAATAAGATAAAAAGAAATTTAAGATTTTCTTAATTAGGTTGGATATAATATATTATAAGTTAAGTATGTATATATACATACATACATACATACATACATACATACATACATACATACATATATATACACACACATACACACACATACACACACACATACATATATACATATACATATACATATACATACATACATACATACATATATATATATATATATATATATATATATATATGATTTTTTATTATATTTATATTTTATAATAAAATTAATGTTAACAATCATAATATTGATATATTCAAACTAATCCACAATTACCCAAATAAATTTGAAAATTTTAATATTATATTTTATATTTTTATCATAATATGGTGCAATATTATAGGATTTTAATTGTAATTGTAGTGTATTTTTATTGCACCTATATATTTTTTGATAAAAAAATAATTTTATATTTATCTATTTATACTTTATTAGATTAGCATCAACTTCATTTTTTGAGAAATAATATGAAAAAAAAAACAACCTCCATCAATTGTAACCAAACTTTGATAAGATAATAAAATAATTGCAATATTTTATTAAAAAAAGCTTCTTTAAAACCCTACTTTCATGAAATATTTATAATATTTCTTTCAATAATGCAATGGAGATATTTTCATATTTTTTGGGATTTAAAAAACTTTGTTGTTATTATATTAAATATATTTCTATTAGATTTATAAAATAAAATTTAGAAAAAAGTTGGTTCACCAAATGTACATATTTCACCATTTTTAGTAGTCCAATATCATGTACTTTATTTTTATATTTGATTGTTGAAAGTAGTTTTGAATATTTTATAAAAAAAAATCTTTTCTAAAATTATCATAATTTTTCTTTACCCATCAAAGAAATATTCATAGTTTGTCAATTTCTTCATAATGGAAGAATTATTTTGGGTGATTACTTCAATGGGTGGATTGAGATAGATAATTATAAAAAAAGTGAGAATATATTATTATTGCTTTAAAAGCTACACAAATTCTATGGGACAAGTTTACTGTTTCTTGAGGAATAATGGTGAACCAATTGATAGGTGTGAAATACTTGGGATTGAACCCTTTGAAAATGTTATTAGACTATAGTTTTCTACCATTGAGCTAATTGTATACATGGCAAAAAAAAGTTTTGAAAATGAGGCTTTTCATTTGGTTCCCCTCAATCTCGGATACATTATTTCTCCTAGAATTCAAGAATTGAGATAATTAAGACCTAGAATAATGATTGAGAAAGCATGTGTGCATGATTTTGATGATCATGGGTGTAGCATGCATAGCACCTAATGCTTTGTGCAATAATTATTCACTTAGTACTCCTATGGAAATAATGATGATATCTGAGGCTTGTTATGCAACTTTCGTTCCTCACTCACATGGAAAAATCAACGTGTCTTATTTAAAGCCAGAGCATCATTGGTTTCATTAGCTATAATAGTAACCAACTTATTTTTCATCTACGATGCCTAGAAAATCCTATAAGTATTTCATTCTAAAAGATGTCTCCAATAATGCTCATGCATTACTTTATTTTTTGAGTTTCTCTTAGAATCAATCGACAAATAATTGTCTGTAACATTTTCATTCTCTCATATGGCTTGCATGCAAGTATACAACCTGCTTAGTGTAAATCATGAAAACTAATGATATATAGATTTTCATAATTTCATCCACCACAGAGAAAACATATACATATTGATATTTTTGAGTCTCAAGCTCATGATACAAAAAAACATTGTCAATCATTCCCTTTAAAAGAGTTGTTATACTTGTATCCAAATATTTGAAGGAATTATTATTCATTTCTACCCATAATTATAATTTTTTATCTCGTCCAACCTTTAATAATAAATTTTCCAAATTGTTTTTACCAACTCCCATTAAAAAATATTAATTATCTTGGTAGCCAAAATATATTTTTTGAAAATGTATAAACAAAACTAAAAAAAATGTTTTTGTGCAATATCTATTAATTATTATATCACTCTCAATATTAGAGGTTTCAACACACCAATTAAAAATAATTTAAAAATAATTTTTTTTTAAAGAAAAAGAGTAATTTGTGATTTGCATGTCAATATCTATATATATAAACATATTATACACATGTTATATGAATATATGATGTTTTGTTTATTTGTCTCAATGTTTAATTAGGATGTGTATCCTATGCTTTATTATCCAAAAAATATGATAAAGATATTTTATATACATATATGTTATATATATGTTTTGTAAAACCTCAAACTTAATTATAACATGTATATCATATACATATATACCACACACACACACACACACACACTTATACACATGTTATATGAATATATGATGTTTTGTTTATATCTCTCAATGTTTAGGATGTATATCCAATTCTTTATAATCCAAAAATAAATATATGATATAGATGTTTTATAAACATATATGTTATATATATGTTTTTTAAAACCTCAAACTTAATTATAACGTGTATATACTATATATATATATATATATATATATAAAACATGTAAATCATATATTTTTGGATTATAAAGCATACGATATACATCCTATATGTAGAGACATAAATAGTATGATAAATTAGTTTTAGTGTATTAAATATAAAATATTTTTAAAAATCCAAAAATTTAATAATTTAAAAAGGTTCACCAAAGCTTAAAATAATTAAGCATGTATCAAGTAAAAAATTTAAAATTGAAAATTCTCACCAATTTGAAAAAAATTAAAAAATCTATTTGAACCAACTCATTGATAGAAATAGCTCTAGATCATTCATTGACCAAGTTGCATGAGCTATTTGATAGAAAGAGCTCTGCAAGCTCATTCACTAATTGAGATGTTGGAGCTCATTCACAATTCGAGCTACTGGAGCTCATTCACTAATCGAGCTGCTGGAGCTCATTCACTAATCGAGCTGCTGGAGCTCATTCACTAATCGAGCTGCTGGAGCTCATTCACTAATCGAGCTGCTGGAGCTCATTCACTAATCGAGCTGCTGGAACTCATTCTTTGAGCAAGATGGAACAACTCATTCAACGAGATGGTGAACGTTCTCAAGTAGCTTGAGTGGGTAACGAGCTATTGTCGTAGCTTGTAAAAATTTGCAAAGAGTTGCACAAGCTTGTTCATTCATTTTTTTAAACTGAAGTGTCTTTTTATTTTTGGTTTTTAATTTTTTAGTGCACAAATACTTAATTATTTTAAGTTTTTATGTACTTTTATTAATTACTAACTTTTTTAGTTTTTTTAAATATTTTATATATAATGCATTGAAACATAATTTACCCTTATTGTAATTATATCATATGTTTTATGTTTTTGAATATATATATATATATATATATCATGTAACACTTTAGTTAAACATCATGAAGTGTATCACAATTTATAGTATTTATATCATGATGAGAATTTCTATTTACTTTTTTGTAATTTTTTAAATTAATTTTTACTTGAAGATGTGATATCTTTTAATAATAATAAAGTTGTTATTTGAATAATAATATATATTGAACATGTTCTTAATTATTTGGAAAATTTATGTAAAGGATACTTAAAAATATTTTTTGTTGTTGTCTCCCTCTAGAATATTTTAGGAAAATGGTCTCTAATCTATAAAATATTTAACTTTAAGAATATTTTTTTCTTTTTTCCAAATTTGTTCCCTACATCATTAAAAAAAATGAAAAACACTATTATATACATAGTGTTTTTTGAGGGAAATTGATTTTTTGAAAATACTATTTACGAAAACTATACATATTTGACACACACACACACACACACACACAACACACACACACACATATAGAACTTAAAACTATATAAATATATGTCAAAAATTTTATACATAGTTAAACCATATTATATATATATATATATTGCTTAAAACAATATACATATAACTATTATAAAAAAACATTTAATAAAGTAATATATATAACTTATAACTATATAGTTATATATTGAAACACACACACACAAACACACACACACACACACACACACACACCCACCCACCAAAATTATATAAAATAAAACTACATATAGAGTTAAACTAAATTATATATAGGTTGTATATCATTAAATAAATAAATAAATAAATACCTATATGTGTGTGTGTGTGTGTGAGTGTGCGCGCGCGCGCGTGTAATATAGTTTAACTATATATACATAACTATATAGTATCTAACAGTTATAATTTACCAAGTATTATTTTTAACTAAATATATTTATATATTTATAATTATATAGTTTTGACATATGTAGTATTATATATATATATAATTTTTTATATATAACTACATAGTTTTAAGCTATATATCTAACTATTTAGTATTATAATTTGTAATCAGTATTTTTCAAAAAATGTGTTCATTTTCTTTTTTGATTTTTAAAAATATTTTTAAATTTAGAAAAAATGAAAAAAAAAAATGATACAATTTAATTTATAATAGATTGGTTACGTAAAAAATATATTTTGGTTATTTAAAAAATACATATTTCAAAATGGGTGTACGGGAACACAATTAAACCTTTCATAATTTGGATACTTTTGCAAAAGGTCAGTAAACAAAAATATTTAATTAAAATTCTTACAAAAAAAAAAAAACAAAAACACTTCTCAAAATGAAAAATATTTACTTATCAAGTCATCTTGTAAATACCATAGCTAAATCTATTGATAGTAGAGTTGAAGATTTAGCTTCTGAATATTGGTTATTTGAATCTCCCACAATATTATTTCATGATGTTTCATTTATGATCCTCTTCAATTGGAACTTATTTCTATTGATTAAATGATCCCTATACCTATAGAACATGGTCAATAAGAATTCATTATTGAGGACAAAAGGACCAATACAAGGATAGTAGCAAAAGATAAGATTCTCAATCAACAAGATCAAAATGTAATATGTTATCATGTAGCTATTGGTCAAAAAAAAAATTCATATGGCTTAAGTAGTGACTACTTTCCAAGAAAGGGGAGGGTGTTAATCCAATGTCTACTAACTAACTTCAAAACGAGCAAGCAACTATCATTTGTTTTGGAATAGATTCTCCTATTAAAATGAATTTCATTCCTTAAGCACAAATGTATTATGATTGATAGCTTGTGATAATTCTATTTTGGACAACCTATTGTTATCAATAAGCTTTCACAAGTTCTTATGAAGGTACTAGAACATACCACTAGTCCTATAACTTTAGACCAGTCTCTAGTTTATTGCCTTCTCCCTTGACTGGCAATTTTAATCTTAGTGAGTTACAAAATACATTTCAAGCTTTTAGTACCATTGTAACTGGCTACAGGTAGCTAGGGATTAAAAGCACTTAATAATCATCCGTCAAATCGAAAATGATTACAACATATTTTTGAAGGCTATATCATACCATTACCATCTAGAACAATGAATCAGAACAAACAAGTATATCATCTAGATGAACTAATAATAAAATCAAATGAAAATATCATTCGAATAAATTGAGAAATTAGGTGACAATTGTTGAAATAAATTTGCAAACAAGAATTGAATTGAAAAATAAAATGATTCAACATAAAGAAAACAAAGCAAAAGAAAAAATTTAACATCTCATTAAGAATAATGAATATGACATAACTTTAATTTAACTACAATAGAAATATAAGTAGTTATATATACAAAACTTTAACATAATACAAATTCAACATTATTAAAATAATCTCAAAAAACTTTTTAATGGTTCAGTTGGAACTCAACTCGAAATATAGTATACCATTCAAAAAAAAGTTTATTTACTCAATAAATTTTTCAAATAATCTTTTATTCTATGCATTGAAGAAATCTAAATGATCACTTTGGACCAATAAATTTTAATGATTTCATGCAACAACAACATAACTTATTTGACTCTAAAAATATGATTTACTTATTTAAAAACAACAAAAGCAGTTAATATATCATGGATTTAATTTAGAGAATATAAATAGTAAAAATACCAAATGATATTGTTTTGTGTGTTATTATTTTTTGGATGTGCTTGGGCAAGCCAATATTACCATAGTTTAGAAAAATCCAAAATTTGACATTATACATTCACAACATCACCAAAACAATAATATTTGCAAGTTACTTTTTTTTTATTTGTATACTATAATAATTCATACATTATAAATTGTTTAAAACAAATAAAAATGTTTAAAGGAATTCACTAGGATCATGTTGAATGAGAAATTTAATCTATAAATTAATTATGGTTAATGAATCAAAACCTACAACTCATTAGTCATCATAAGTTTGACAAATTGTCGGCACCATTCGACCTTAGTCCCTGGATAATCCCCGAATGTAAATCGATTGCCCAGCACCCCACCAAAAATATCAATAGTCTTTTTTTGCATGTCAAGGCCCAAGGTTTTACACATGCCCCGCATGTCGGATCCCATAGAATTTGAATTCAAGATCTTTAGTGCACATAGTTCTAAATACTAACAGTTGAGTCACCACATGTTAACCTCTACTATTTTTCTCATCTCACACTAGTCTTGAATATATGAAATTATAGTATTATTATGAAGATTTTTAGAATTCCTTGATAAATACTCATCTCTACTTAGAAATTTAATTGAAAAGATAATCGATTTCTTACCAATTAAAACTGATGAATTGAATATTTTAGGTTAATGTTATTATTCTAGTTTTATGATACTTAGGATTTATATTCTTGAAAAATGAAACTAGTTCAAAATATAATTTTGAGTATTTTATATTGTTAGTACATAATAATAAGTTTTTAATACATGTTATAGAAATAGCTTTCCATAAAATAAAATTCAAAATTGGAATTTAAAATGTTTTAATTAAAATATATTTCTGGAATGAATTTTATTTTATAAAAACTTGACATTTTTTAAAATATAAAATTTAATATCAATTTGAATATTTAAATTCATAAGTTTTGAGAGTGGCAAACAAAAATTTATTCTTAGAAAATTTTTAATTATTTTGGATTAACTACTTACCAACTTGTATTCCCAACAACTAATATCCGAGTCTTGGTTCTCAATACCACCCAAAGAGTAGTATTCGAAGTTGAAGTTCTATTAAAGATCATTTAGTGACATTGATGCATTATTTTTTTTAATATCATTAAACTAGTATCAGATTATTTTGATATCAGCATAGTGATATCAATGTGATTTGTGATATTATGTTTGTGTGGTTTATATGTGGTTGACATTGATGTTGATTTTTTCTATCATGGAGGACTGATATGTGACAATACAGTTAACTGGACCAAACTATTTTATTTGGAAAAATAGAATGTGCAACCATCTTTTAGTCAAATAATTATATGATCATGTGAATAAAAAGGTAAACTCTATAAATCGAGTGAATAAGAATAGGAAGACATGTACTTTAGGTTGCAATCATAATTCATGAAAGGATAAATAATGATATTTATCAATAACTTTCTGAAGAAATGAGAAGAGACAAGTTGTGGTAGAAACTAGAGTAAGTTTGAAAAGAACATATTTAAAATTAAAATGTTAATCATTAGATGTTTGTTTAATTTAAATGTTTAAAAATAGAATCTAATACAGGCACACATCAATCTTTTACAATAGATAATAAACTAGCTTGCATCTATTAAGATGCTCTTCAAGGTTGAGTTGCTTTCTTGCCTACAATTGAGCACACTTATAAATATTTGGGATAACCTTATAGTTTTATAGGGCACGCACCACCGGGAGGTATTATATCAATGCATATTGTCAAAAAACCCTATTTTTTGAAGAAGTAAGGAGAACAGAGAAATTTGAAGATTCTCATGATATTCTTTTTTCTGTGAGACATGATAGGAGCACAACTAAGCACACATAGAGTGATGAAAAAATATATTCTTCCAAAAACTAGTCACAAAATAAAAAATTTGTCAAGTATTATCAGTGTAAGAAGAAGATACATGTGAAAATGATTGTTATTCTTGGAAAAAACTATAGCAATAGCATACAAGAGATAATAGACTCGAGAGAGGCTAATATCAATTTAGAATGTGTCTTAATGCTAGTTAGTGATGACAACCTCACTATTCTAGTATTTTAAGAGGGTGACTAGCTTATCTATTTAGGAGTTTCATTTTACATCACCCTATGTTTAACTTATTTACTACAAATTTACCTAGTAATTTTGTCATAGTAAATATGGGTAATAGTGGGATATCACACATATTGAGTATATGAGATATTAGTCAATAGATGCAGAATGGATATCACCTAATACAGAAAGATGTCTGGTTCATATCGGACATTTGAGTGAACCGGATGTCTTTAGTTATGTTGGATTGCATGGATAGATGAGTCATTTTAGTGATGACTAGTGGAGTCATACCAAGGGCTTAGTAGACATTATGAGGGGCAAGAAGAAAAATGTATTATAGGAAAATGATCTCTAGCATGAAAAAATTGGTACTATAATTGAGAAGGTCATTCAATTACTAGCTAAAAAAAATTTATTTCAATTTCACTATTGATCCTATCCTGATGAGTGTTCGGACTATATTTATGGAAAAAACCATACACTACAAGAAAAATCCCATTTAGCTAGGGACAATTCTCTAGCTAAATGTGTATTTTCCGTCGCTAAACGAGATATAGTGATAGACTACCAATGGATCGGTTACCTATCTAAAGTGTTTCTTGCTAATTTTTAGTGACGGAAGTGTCCCTATCTAAAAAGTTAGCAACGGAAAAATTTCTTGCTAAAAAAGAAAAATTTCGTAGCTAAATTAGCAAGATAAATGAGATATTTCGTCACTAAACAAAAATAACGAAGGATGATTCTCTAGCTAAAGTGCTGGTCTATAAATTTTAGTGACAAATATAGTCCTTAGCTAAATAAATTTAGCGTCGAAAAATCTATCGCTAATTATAATATTTCCTTAGCTAAATTAGCTAGAAAAAAATTCCCTAGCTAAATTAGCTAGTGAAAATTCCATAGATAAATTAGAAAGGGATTTTTTCCTGGCTATTTTAATTTCAAAATTAATTTCAGAATTTAAATTATTTAAAAATTTTTTAATTAAATAATTTAATATTTTCATAACAAATTGAATAAAAATTAAAACTATAAATAATTTATTATAAACAACAAATAAAATCATTTAATATCATATTCTAATTCAATATTTTACATAATTGAAACAAAAAAATAACACAATTTTATTTCATCTCATTCATCAATGTATCTACTGACAATGCATAAAGTATAATATATCCATTCATTGACGTTACTTTCTCTCCCTTTGCTCATCTGATCATCATTTTTCTACTATGATAAAGCTGTCTGAGTCATGATACGTAATGTCTAGTGAAAAATCTCATCACTTATAAAAGCTTTGTATGAGGAACAATCCGGTATCATATCTGTCAAAAATTTAAACCACTCAATCAAATTAAAAAAAGATATGTTTTGATACATATATAATCATGCAGTATATATGTAAATATATACTAGCATTTCAATTGTACATATATTACTGTAGTATATGTACATAAAAATAACAGTATTATGTGTACATATAAACTGAGTACAAATATACTTAGTATATATGTACATAAAATACTACAGTATTATATGTACGTATTTACTGACTTTATTCGTACGTATACACCTCATTTGGTACTGTTGTTGTATAGGTGTCAAATGGGATGTGCCGGTCCGACTCGACCCATTTTTTTCAGGCACATCCATGCTTTCGTGCTAGGCTAGGCACGACACGATTTTGTGGAGTCCAACCCGGCACGGGTCTGCGGCACGATCCGCTGGGTTCTACCCGGTCGGGCGGAGCCCTAAATTAAAAAAAATTAGGGTTTCGGTGCGTGGCGTCGTGCCAAACCCCTAATTTTTAAAAAATTAGGGTTTCAGCACCCCTAAAACCCTAATTTTTAAAAAATTAAGATTTCGGCGCACTTGAAACCATAATTTAAAAAAAATAGGATTTTGGAGCGCCCGAAACCCTAATTCTTTTAAAAAAATTGGTTTCTGCAAGGTACCGTGCCAACGGGCCATGGTACCATGCCAGGCCATGCACGGCACGAGGCTTGGTTGGCCTCGGCACGGCATGGCACAATTGTGCAGTGGTCGGGCATGACATGAGCCCGGGCACGAGAAATTTCCATGCCGAGCCGGCCTAGGCACGGCCGAATCGTGCAGTGCCTCGTGCTGGCCATGGTCGGTCCGTCCCGGTTGACAACTCTATGTTGCTGCTGCTCCCACTGCCGCTCCGGTCGCTACTGCCATTGTCGCTGCCATTGCCAATACCACGGCTCTTGTCATCGCTGCCGCCGCTGCCTCTGCTGTCGTCGTTGCCTCTACTGCCACCGCTGTCTCAACTGCTGCCAATGCCACTGTTTCCGCAGCCGCTACTGCCACTGCTGGCCGCCACCGTCGCTGCCACTACTATTGGTGCTGCTGCTGCATGCCACTTCTGTCCCTACTGCTGCTGCAAGCGCTACCGTCGCTGCTGCTGCCGCCTCTACCACCGCTTCCAGTGCTCCACCGCTTTCGGTGCAGTCTTTGCTACAGCCGCCGTCGTCGTCGCCGCCTCTGATGCTGCCTCTCTCGCCACTACCGCTCCCACCACTACTGCCACCGCCATTGCCGCCATAACTGCCGCCACTGTCGCCACCACTGCCGCCACTGCCGCTTACGCCGCAGCCGTTGCTGCCACCAATGTTGCCGCTACTGCTGCAAGTAAATTTCATCAAGATAGAGATGAATATGAAAATACATATAACAATATGAATTAATACCCAAGAACATGGAACATGAAAATTCTCAATCACAAATTTGTGGGTTCGTATATAATTAGTAACTATTGAAGTGAATCACATACTCACGAGTTAATGTACTACAACTGCTATCACAAGTTAGTTCAGATGGTAAGGGCGAGCAACGAGCTCCAGGAATACAATATATTCATGAGATCGTAGGTTTGAATCTTACATTTGAATTGAGGGAAATGTATCAGCTCATACTTACATAGGATTAGAGGTGTCAAATGGGACATGTCGAGTCGGCCCGACCTATTTTTTCAGGCCCAATCGTGCTTTCATTTTGTGGAGTTTAGCCCGGCACGGGCCCGCGGCACGATCTGCCGAGTTCGGCAGGATCGGTCCTACCCCTAAATTTAAAAAAAATTAGGGTTTTGACACGCGCCGTCGCGCCGACCCCCTAATTTTTAAAAAAATTAGTATTTCGGCACACACGAAACCCTAATTTAAAAAAAATTAGGGTTTCGGCACCCTCGTAGCCCTAATTTTTTTAAAAAATTTGGTTTAGGCACGATACTGTGCCAATGGGCCACTGTACCATGCCAGGCCAGGCATGGCACGAGGCCCGGTTGGCCTCGGCACGGCACGACATGATTGTGACATGGTCGGCACGACACGAGCCTGGGCACGAGAAATTTCCTTGCCGGGCTAGCCCGGCCCAGTTGATACATCTACCTAGGATTGGTTGAGGTGCATGCAAATTGACTAGAACATTCATAAGTCACAAAATAAACATACTTGAGCTGGCTATGCCCTACCTGATTTTGACCCCAAACCCATAGTCTGCTCATCGAGATGGTACCATCATTTACACGAGGTTCTGCAATAGCAGTAGTACAATGCGCTCCACATGACACATATTTTACAAACTCTGCCTCTAACTGCTTCACTTTTAATGGGTGCCTTTTACCCTCTTTAGTGCCATCACCCAATTGACCAAATTCATTATTACCTAATCAAATATCTGAACATATAAGAGCCTAAATATGTGCAAAGTTATGAACTAGTATACTTGAACATAATACGAACAAAACAGTAAAGGAGGTATTTGTTTGACTATAATGAGGGATAAATGAAACAAGCGTAAACTACAATTTTGTCAAATTATTTGTCCAATTAATTTTTGATTTTGTAGAACTGCCCATCAATATCCTAAAATATCATATACAATCCTATGGAATAAAATGAGAAAACATAAAAACATATGTTATCATGTATACATTTCAATTCCCATAAAATAACATGTATACAAGTAGAAGCATGCCACTTGCTTCAAGCTCCAAATAACTTTTTATATTAAATATTTAAGTTTGACAAAAATGAAATGATTCATTATTATTCAACATTTCAAATTGATATCACATATGAAACATAATGGGCCCAAACATCACTATTTACTTCCACCTAGAGTGCTGTATACAGTTTATTTTGATAATCTATTTGTATAACTAAATATTTCTGTTTTAAAATTTTCATGTAAATATAGGAAAGGAAATATTAAGAGACCGGGAATACAATAGTAGCACAATAACGAAGGTTCCGCTGTCCGGTCAGTGGGCTGAAAAAATTTTTGAAGTAGAGCCTGACCAGTCTGATGATTCAACCCGCTCCAGTTAATTGAACCGAGAAAATTTTAATATAAAATGTTGTCTTTTATTTTTTCAGGTTACTATTTTCATGATCTGGAACTGTTCATCCTTCCCCCCTCTCTCTCTCTCTGCTCAATTTATCACGACTATTTCTGCGCTGCACATACTGTAAGACTTATGATTTGGTTTTGTGTAACGCATAAGTATTTTTTGGTGGATGTAGCTAGTCGTACTGAGCAACTAGTGAACCACGTTATTTCGTGCATTTTTGTTATGGTTTTTGTTTTGTTTTTTATTCTCTCGTGCTTGGATTGTGGATTGAATATATATCTTTTGTTGTTTTTGTTGTTTTAGTTATTCTTTCTTCTTCTTTATCTTAAAATCATAACTGTGAAAGCACAATTGTCCAACATAGAGTAATCACCATTAACAAACAACATACACCAACAATCATTGATTATTACCCAACGCCATCAATGACTAGCATTAATTGGTACTATCAACAATGACAATGCTTGATTCATCACTATTATGCCCAAAAATTGGTAAGAGTTTCAGTTATAACCAGGGAGAGAAGGAGAAAAAGAAAAATACTACATTTTTTCACTATTTTAAAAAATTAATATATATATATAGTTGTGATAACTCACATGTCATGTGCTCTTATACAATATATAAATCTAACAAGAAAAAAAATAAATAAAAAATTATGCTTACACATTAAATTAAACCTCAAACACAACCACTTTAAGCTAGTATGTATATGTCACAAATTCTCAACTCGAAAAAGAGAAAAAAACCTTATTGTTTGAGCGCATTCCTGAAATATCTATAATTTTTTCATTGATATGTATGTATATAATTACTTTCAAATTATCCTAGATCTTCTCCCATTAAATTACAATCAATCTAAATATATTTTATTTAGTCATTGAATATCAAATAAGCATCAATATATCAAGTTATCTAATTATTATAATAAAGCATCTAAATTAGTAAACAGAATTCTTCCAAAAAAATGTTTGATCCACTGGATCTCATAAGCAATCAATGTCATAAATGCATACTCTGTATCTACATTAAATCTAAAAATGATATACTACTTACTTTTCTAAGAAATAAAATTTATATTAAAAAATATAAAATTATATAATAGATATTTTCTTTTAATCATTTGAGTTCAACTAGAATTTGTGTAAACCTCTATTCGACTATATCACTAATCTCTGAATGATATCTCATGTTCTAGAACACTCTTCACCAACATGAAAATCATAAGAACTACATTCATATTAGCATGTCTATGAGAATCTGAGTATTTCTCTCTGATCATTATCAGGTAGTTCAACTTTGATACAATTATACTATGTCTAAAAGAATCAACTGAGAAATAAATAAATATGAATAGGTTTACACTTTGATCAAGTAGCAAGCCAATGAGCATATATTCAATCATATAAAAATCAGACAAAATATTTAAAGCATATCTCCTCAAAAGAAGAAATTATATCTCAATATTCATGAAATATCTAAAATATCTCAAATTCTTTATTAAATTCAAAAGCCTATATTAAATTCATAAACTTATATGAATTGTTACCAAAGAATATTAAACAATATTCTTTGGGATATTACTAATGATTAAACAATATTCATTTAATATCTAAAATATCTAAAATATATTCAATAAGTTTATATGAATTGTTACCAAAGAATTTAATATTCATAAACTTATATGAATTGTTACCAAAGAATATTAAACAATATTCTTTGGGATATTAATACAAATAAACTCATATAAGTTTATTCAAGAATTTAATGTTACTCTTGAATTCATAAACTTATATGAGTGTAATATTCTTTATTTTTCAAAAAGGCGTTATGATAAAATAGGCCAATTATTATCTGAATTGTTACCAAAGAAAAACATCATAATAGATTATAGCATAAAGAAGTTAATGAAAGGTTTGAGTTTCCCTATAAAAAAAATACACTATTACATTAATGACTACATGATATATTGGGGAATAGACAATGGAATAATTGAATATAATTTTATAACAATCCTTAGTACAAAAGAAATACATGTAAAAGGTAGAAAACAAATATTTTTCATAAGATGGTGTATTATTTTCCATTGACTCATTGGTTGCAAAGTTTATTTGTATCTAAAGAAACTACTAATGGTATGAGTTGGCACAAAGAGCATATTACTGAAGATGACATGATGCAACATTGCTCAGATTCTCTTTCTTAGAAACATTGTGATGATCATCATCCATCTTGTGTAGTTGAAAGTCAAAATATTAGATTAAGGCTATGCATAAATGGATTTTAGCCATTTGGACAAAAAGTGAAATAATACTCTTTATTACTAGTTATTGTTACACCTTATAATTTACTACCATGGATATGCATGAAAGATGAGTGCATGTTTTCATGTGTTATAGTGCCCAGTGCGAGAAACCCAAAAGACAAGTTCGATATTTTTCTGTAGCCCTTGATTACAAAGCTCAAAAAATTATGGGAGGATAGTGTTGAAACATATGATATATATAGAAAGTAGAACTTCAAAATGCTAGTAGCACTTATATGGACTATAAGTAACTTTCCTATATATTCAATATTGTCATGATAGAGTACTATATAGAAATTAGCTTATCCTTATTGCAAAGAGGAATCAAATGTGTTTTCTCTGAGCAAATGAGGAAAGACTTCATAGTTTGATAACTACCATAAGTTCTTACATATAGAATAACCATTTCAGATGAATATTAAAGCATTTAGGAAATGTCATAATGTCATAAAAGGGTGCATCCCCTTTGAGGTAAGGTGATTAAAAATTAGATGTAATTGAAAGATATGGGTTCAAAAATATTATGGATATTGATGTAGATTACATTAATACACAAATTTCAAAAAATTATCATTGTGGTTGTAAGAAAAGAAGTATCTTTTGAGATTTGCCTTATTGGAAAACTATTTTAATTAGGCACAACTTAGATGTGATGCACATCGAAAAGAATTTTTTTGATAATATTTTTAATATTATCATAAATGTGGAAGGAAAAACATAAGACCACCCCAAATCAAAAAAGGATTTGAAAGAGTTATGTTTACATCCAGAGTTACATAGGGATGAATCAATATATTTCTTAAAGCTTGTTATTATCTTAAAAAGGATAGAAAAAAAGCTTTGTGTAAATGGCTGATAAAACTTAGGTTCCCTGATAGATATCATGTAATATGGGAAGATGTATTGATATGAAGAAACAAAAGTTATTTGGGATGAAATTTCATGACTGCCATGTGTTCATGCAGAGGCTAATACCATAGCATTCTGTGAATTATTTCCATAGAATGTTTGGAAAGCATTGACTGAAATAAGTATTTTTTTAAGAATCTCACTTGTAATGTCATAAGAAATGAAACAATTAAAAAATGACATATCTATTATTTTATGCAGACTAGAGTGCATTTTTACTCCTAGCTTCTTCGACTCCATGGAACATCTTTCGGTCCACTTACCTTATGAATCCATGATAGTAGGTCCTGTGTAATACCTATGAATGTATCCATTTGAGAGGTTATATATTTTTTATTTGTTAATCTAAAACTTTTATGTATCTGATGAATATTTTTTTTTCTAATATATATTTATTTCGGATATCTTAGAAAAATTGAAAAATAATGTTTGAAATAAAGCCAAAGTGGAAGGATCGATATGAAATGTCTAGTTAGTTAAAGAGGCTTCGGTATTTTGTATGCACTACTTTTGACCATAATTATTTAATCAGCATAAAAAATTCTCACCGAATAATGTATATGGTATGAAGGACATATCAGAAAAAAATGATATGCTTTCTATTTTTAGATATGCAGGTCAATCTTATGGTAGAGTAGCATCAAGATATTTTTTGGATGACTAGAAGTATCATGTTGCATACACATGCATTTTGTTGAACTACAAGGAAGTTACTCTTTATATTGAATGAGATTTATAATAATTTCATATTCTCATTACTTTGTCGTAGTATGCAATATAGTTTTTTAATAATTCAAAATACCTTCAATAATTTTTTTGAAGAATATATGCTAAGGAATTAAGGTAAAGAAAACCTCATATTGATGATACTTCAATTAATGTAAAGCTTAAAAAGGATTTCACAAATTGGTTTGAAAAATAAGTCAATATATAACGTATCATTCTTGGTTATAAAAAGTTGCATGCAACATTATATAAGTATGAATTTATTCTGTATCATTTTGTATGTATAGTTTCCTTCATCAATTATATGAAATAGATATTATGTAAATGAATACTATTGTATATGTAATTTGTTTTTTTTATAATCTATTTGTATAACCAAATATTTCTTCTATTTTAATATTTTCATGTAAATGCAGGAAAGAAAATATTAAAAGGCCGGGGATGAGTAGTAGCACAATAACGGAGGTCCCGTTGACCAGTCAGCGGGCTAAAATTTTTGGAGCAGAGCCTGACCCATCACATGATCCGACCCGCTCCGGTTAAATGAACCAAGAGAATTTTTAATATAAAATATTTTGTAATTTTATTTTTGGGTGGCTATTTTTGGACACATGGAACTGTTCATCGTCTCTCTCTCTTCTCTTTGTGTGATTTATCACGACTATTCTATGTGCTTCATACTGTAAGATAAATTTCTGTTGGTTTAATCTGTAATGAATTAGCATTTTCCAGTGGATGTAGCTAGTTGTACTGAGTGACTAGCGAACCACGTTATTTTCGGTGTTTATTTCTCATTTTTGATTCTTTCATGGATGGTTGTTGGATTGGATATATATATATTGCTTGTTTTTTGTTGTTTCTGTATCTTAATCTCACTACCGTGGAAGTACAATTGCCCAACAGATACAAATTTCACACTTTGAAACATAGTTAAGATAGAGCTGTAATGAATAGTGGTGTTTGCATCAAGGGGTCAAATTATACTGGATATACTATTGATTTTTACAGTAACTAATTAAAATATTACATGTGGAGTATCCTACTTTACCAATAAGAGATCACTTTGTTTAAGTATGAATGGTTTGATCATACTCAAAATATGGTTACTATAATTCATCATCAATACAACCATATTAATGTGCACCATAAGAAATATTATCATAAGTACGAGTCATCTATTCTTGCTGTACAAGCCAAACAAGTGAGTTATACTACTTATCCAACCACAAGAAGAATTTCATGTCACTAGTGGGAAATATCTAAAATAAAACCTAGATTATCTATGAAGTCATTAAAAAAGATATTATTGTCAGTTCATCGCGTGTATCAACATTTCAAGGATGTTAATGCAAAACTTTATTGAATCATTCCCGAGGCTAATGATGGGCTTCAGACATTACTTAGTGTTGGGCAATTGCGCTTCCATGGTAGTGAGATTAAGATACAGAAACAATAGAAATATATAAAACAAGTAATATATATCCCAATCTAGTAAGCATCCACGACAGAATCAAAAAAATGAGAAATCAACACCGAAAATAATGTGGTTCGCTAGTCGCTCAGTACGACTAGCTACATCCACCAGAAAATGCTTGTGTTACAGATTAAACCAAACAGAAACATCCTACAGTATGCAGGACACAGAGCTGTCACAATAAATCACGTAGAGAGAAGAGAGAGAGACGATGAATAGTTCCACAGGTCAAAAATAGCCACCCGAAAAATAAAATTACAAATTATTTTATATTTAAAAAAAACATCTCGGTTCATTTAATCGCAGTGGGTCGATCAGCGGGACCTCCGTTATTGTGCTTCTACTGCATCCCCGGCCTTTTAATATTTCCTTTCCTGCACTTAAATGAAAATATTAAAACAGAAAAATATTTTGTTATACAAACAGATTATTAAATAAAAAAAATTACATATGCAGCAATCTCCACCTTAATTTGTTTTGCATACCAATAGAGAGACACTCTATATAAATAGTTTGTCCAAAAGGACTACATCTGATTTGATATGTTCAGTAAGTCAAGACAATGTCTTAACTTATTCAGAGTAACAGATTTGGTAAACATGTCAGCTGGATTATCAGAAGTTGCAATCTTCTTTACTTGTACCCTCTTCTTAGATCGAAGAAAATGATATCGCACATCAATGTGCTTTGTCCTCTCATGGTGCACTTGGTCTTTTGCTAAATAAATAGCACAGAGGTTGTCACAAAAAATTGTTGCAACATTTTCATAAAGACCAAGGTCCTTGAGAAAACCTTTCAGCCATATCCCTTCCTTCGCAGCTTCAACCAGAGCCATATACTCTGCTTCAGTATAAGATAAAGTAATAGAAGATTGTAGTGTGGCTTTCCAGATAACTACAGGACCACATATAGTGAAGACATAACCAGTCATAGACAGTTTACTGTTAACATCTCCTGCATAGTCAGAATCAGTATATACTGCCAGCAAGAGTTCAAATTCATTACCAAATATCAGACCAACATCAGAAGTCCCCTTAAGGTACCTAAGTATCCTCTAAATAGCTTTCCAGTGCTCTTGACCAGGGCTTATCATAAACCTACTCACTGTACTTACTGCATGAGTAAATATCATGTCGGGTGCACACCATAAGATACATGAGGCTCCCGACAACACTAGAATAAGGAACCTTAGACGTTTGTTCATTGTCAGATTCAGATTGAGGACAACATTCTAATGTCAGATGGAGGTTAGAAGTAAATGGTGTGGACAGAGGCTTACAATAAGCCATTCCAAATCTAGATAGAAGTTTTTGAATATATTGTTTCTGTGAAAGAAACAATTTTCTTTTAATTCTATCTTTGAATATTTCCATACCTAAATTTGCTTTGCTCCTCCAAGATCTTTCATATCAAATTCAGAACTGAGGAGATCTTTCAGTTCATGAATATCAGATTTATTTCTAGCAGCAATAAGCATATCATCTACATACAATAGCAAGTCGATATATGACTCATCCTTGTGTCTTTTGAAATAAACACATTAGTCATGGTCACAACTACTGTATTTATGACTAGTCATGAAATAGTCAAATCTCTTGTACCACTGACTGGGAGACTGCTTAAGTCCATAAAGGGACTTCAGAAGCTTGCACACATGGTTTTCCTTATCTGATACCTCAAAACCCTCAGGCTGCCTCATGTAAATTTCTTCATCCAGTTCTCCATGAAGAAATGTAGTTTTAATATCTAGTTGCTCAAGTTCAAGGTTTTGATGTGTCACTAATGCTATAAGCACCCTGATTGAGGTATGTCTAACTATAGGAGAAAATATCTCATTATAATCCACACCCTCTTTCTGATTGAACCCTCTTGCAACTAAATATGCCTTAAATTTTACACCACCAACAATAGAGGCATCATTTCTTTTCTTGAAAACCAATTTGCAAGAAACTATCTTTCTCCCTTTTGGTTTAGGTACAATAAGCCAAGTACCATTCTTATGGAGAGATTCAATCTCTTCATTCATGGCAACTAACCATTACTCAAATTCAGGACATCTAACAGCATTCCTGAAGGAGGATGGTTCAGGAATATCAATCTCTTCGGCAACTTGTAGGGCAAACCCTACAAATTCATCAAAGCTGAATCTCAGAGGAGGACATGCATTCACCCTCCTTTGTCTATCCCTTGCAAAAAAATAGGGAATAGACTCTCCAGGTGCAGGTTCATGATCATGTTTAGTAATAGGTTTAACATCATTTTCATGATTAGCTATTGTTTGTCTAGAGACAACCTGCATCCTTCCTGGAGCTACAGGTTCAGATTTTAGCTCCACCTTAAGTTCAGCTTGAGGAACATCATGTAACTGGATAGGACAATGTACTTGTCTTAAATTGACACTTTCATCAAAGGTAACACTCCTAGAGAGAATCACTCTCTTTTAAGATGGTGACCAGATACGGAATCCCTTGACTCCATCACCATATCTTACAAATACTCCTTTTCTTGCTTGTGGTTCAAGCTTACCATCATTTACATGATAGTAGGCAACACACCCGAACACTTTAATATTAGAATAATCTGCAGGTTTACCAGTCCACACCTCAAATGGGATTTTAAAATTAATTTTACTATGTGGCGATCTGTTTATTAGATGACATGTTGTATTAACAGCTCCAGCCCAAAACTCCTTGCCTAAGCCTGATTGAGAGAGCATACATCTAGTTCTCTCCAGAAGAGTTTGGTATACTCTTTCAGCAATGTCATTCTGCTAAGGAGTGTCCCTAAAAGTTTTGCGTCTTGCTATACCTTTGTACTTACAGAATTTCTCAAATTCAGACGAACAGAATTCTAGACCATTATCTGTTCGTAATAGTTTAACCTTCTTTTGTGTTTGATTTTCCACTAAGCTAACCCACTGCTTAAACTTTATAAAAGTTTCAGATTTATGTTTCATCATGAATACCCAGGACATCCTGGAGTAATCATCAACTAAACATAAATAAAATCGAGCACCTCCAAGAGATGTGACTCTAGAAGGGCACCAACAGTCAGCATGGATATAATCCAAAATACTGTTTGTACAGTGTATGGCCTTACTGAACTTAGTTCTATGTTTCTTACCAAAAACACAATGATCACAGAAATTTAATTTAATGACTCTATGACCAATAAGAAGATTAAGATCAGAGAAAAATTTCATACATTTCTCTCCCATATGTGCGAGCCGCATATGCCACAGTCTGGTAAGTTCAGCTTTGTCTTCAAATGCTGGCTTTTCGGATATGACAACAAAAGCCCCTGTCACTGTCAAACCTATCAGTGTGTATAGCGTTCCAGTCTTCTGGCCCTTCACTACAATATCATCTCCTCGATGAACATTCAGTGTTCCCTCTCTACTACTGAATGAATATCCCTGATTGTCTAGAACACCAAGATAAATGTGATTCATTGTCATCTCAAGGACATATCTCACATTTGAAAGTGAGACTATTCGGTCATCCCAAGTTCTAAGTCTGACTGCGCCGATTCCAACCACCTTACATGGTTGGCTATTACCCACCACAGCATGGCCAGCTTCCTTTATGTCATATTTGCTGAACCACTCCAAGTGAGTGCTTATATGAAAGGAAGCACCAGTATTCAGGATCCAAGAATTTGATCTTGCTATCATTGTGGAGGTTACCAACACAAGATTTTCTCGATCATCCAGATCATCAAAAGTCACAGCAGCAGTAGGTGGGGGGTTAGGTTGACCTTGCTGTTCCAGCCTTGCTCTCTTCTTTGGGCACTCAGTTTTCCAATGCCCTTTCTGTTTACAGTAATGACAAATGTCACCCTCTTTTGACCTCATCTGAACCTTATTTCCCTTCTTCTTGAATGGAATAGGTTATGGCCTCCTGTTTTTCACCACCAATCTAGCAGGATGTTCAAGTGTTTCAACCGTAGCCTTCTACCTCATCTCTCTGGAGTGTAGGGCACCCCGAACATCCTCTAATGCAGCATCCTCATCATCCACCTTAGCATTCACATGTTTAAGGTCCATGAGGATGCTGTTTAAGTCATCCAGATGCTTCTTTAAAGAGGTTTCCTCTTGCATCCTCAGTGTGAACAGCCTTCTCTTCAACAGAAGCTTGTTCTTCAATGATTTAGTCATGTACAGTGATACAAGCCTGAGCCACAGTCTTGCAGTAGATTTCTCATCTGCTACCTCAGCTATGACTTCATCCGAAAAGCTCAATAGAATGGTGGAGTGTGCTTTCTCTTCACGTCTCCAAGCCTCAGCCTCGGTTATTCCAAGAGCAGCAGTAGTGTGTGGACCGAAGCCTTGAACCAGAGGACTCCAAATATCGAAGTTTTTCAAATGAGCTCGCATTTTAATCTGCCACATACTAAACCCATTTCTTCCATTGAATTTCTCAATCGTGGTGTTTAGGGTTCCAGCCATTTCAACAGAATATCACTTGTACAGAAAAAAAATCACAAACCCTAATTGCACAATTTCTCGAAAAATCCCAAACCAAGCTCTGATACCAATTGTTGGACAATTGTGCTTCCATGGTAGTGGGATTAAGATACAGAAACAACAGAAATATAGAAAACAAGCAATATATATCCCAATCCAGCAAGCAGCCATGACAGAATCAAAAAAATGAGAAATCAACACCGAAAATAACGTGGTTCGCTAGTCGCTCAATACGACTTGCTACATCCACCAGAAAACACTTATGCATTACAGATTAAACCAAACAGAAATGTCTTACAGTATGCAGCACACAGAGCAGTCATGATAAATCATGTAGAGAGAAGAGAGAGATGATGAACAGTTCCACGGGTCAAAAACAGCCACCCGAAAAATAAAATTACAAATCATTTTATATTAAAAAAAAACATCTCGATTCATTTAACCGCAGTGGGTCGGTCAGTGGGACCTCCGTTATTGTGCTTTTGCTGCATTCCCAGCCTTTTAATATTTCCTTTCCTGCACTTACATGAAAATATTAAAACAAAAAAATATTTTGTTATACAAACAGATTATTAAATAAAAACAAATTACATATACAACACTTAGTAAAGGTGGAAACTATTTGGAGATTGATGATGGCCATGTTGACGAAGATAATTAGGAGGAATTAATTACATAATCAATTGGTGATGAATATGTTGATAGAGATGATTTGTTATAAATTTCTAATGATGACAAGAAATTTATTGACTATTTTGTTTTTTTTCATTCTTATTTTATAAGCGTTATAATTTGGATGTTGAATAAACATTTTTTATTTGTTTTTTTTAATGTCAATGTGTTTATCATTATGTTTTGTTATTATGTATTTTCATAATATGTTTTTATTACTTCTATATATTTCATTGTTTATATAACTAAATTTAGGTATGAGAGGTAATCATTCGAGTGGACGAGGATTTCAATATGTGGGCATAGATAGAGGAAGTCAACTAACAGTTCATGGAGGGGGAAATCTATATGTATTCAGTGACTACAACACTACAAATATCTCTTTGCATTCTCCAACACAAATAAAGGAAACTTTGGCATCACCTCATCATGACATAAATGGATTTACTACCACATATATTCCATCTTCATCTCATTTTGTACTAGAAGATACTGATAGCTCCGTCACACCTATCTTAGGAGGCCCATGTATTGGTACTGTAACATCAACACCGGAAAGATATTCACAATCCATAATTTACATGTCAAGTTATGAGAAAATCTTCATTTGGCCCAAAATTAACTATAAATAATATGTAGCTTTCTTAAATTTACCACATGCAATTATTATCATTTTTTATTCTTTTTAATTAAATATAAAATAAAATGTTAATGAAATTATAAGTATATTATAATATTTGAAATTTGGCTATTTAAATAATAAATATGACATTGCTACTTATCAAACATTATCATCTAAGATTAAAATAATATTTAAATAACAAAGTTTTGGATAATAAATATAAATGAATTAAATATTAACTTAGTAGCAGAAAAATTGGTGTATTTTATTTATTTGTATATGTATATGCTGATCTGAAACCACCCTTAGGTTTATTCCTTATGCTTTTTATATAGTCGGGAAGATATTTAAGGAGAAACTAGTTGTAGAGGGTATAATGTGGAACAAAGTACCTCCAAGTATGAAAGAATTTTATTGGGAAGAATTTTAGATATAATTTTCATACATTTCCTTATTTTTCAATTTGATCTAATATGATTTACTCTTAAAATAAATGTATTACAATATATTATTAATTTATTTTATTTTTACCGAAAAAGTACAAATGGAATACTGCTTTAGTGGTCTCAGTGAAGGATACATGGAACATGTGGCAAATGTGATATACAATGACAAGCTTGAAAATATATAAAAAAGTATGATATAGATGCAAAGCCTAATAGTATTTCTATTAGTGTTTAGATAAAGTGGTGAAAATATTGGAATAGCGAGAAATTCAAGGCATTGTTCCATATGGCCTTACACAATGTTCGATTAGAGAAAGCAAGTGAAGGATCAGGACCTTCAAAACATATTGGAGGTTCAAAAGTGATATAGCAACATTTTGTAGATTTCATTTAATTGTCTTTAATTTTTTGTTAATATTTAAATTTTTTAAATGAAAAGGATAATGTGTTATAATGTATGATATATCTTAATAGTAACTATTATTTATTTTCAGGTGGCTGAGATGGAATGTCTACCAATACTATTTGAGGTATTCAAGCGAATCTACAAGAAGAATGATGGATCATTAATGAATAAGTACTCAAATGATATTAATGTGAGTTTCTCATTTTTTGTACTTGTAGTTTCATATGTAAATTGCAATTAATAAAAGAAAAAAATGTAAAAAAATTGATTATTTAGTATTAACTATAAATAATATTCAAACTCAAGTATATTTTTTTAATCATAACTGATGATTTATTATTTATGGACTCAATAAATTTAAAGACTAACTTTATTTTTATATTATTTTTTAGTAGGAAGATGATAGTTTCATGTACTGGTATAAAATTTAATTGAATATATTAATTATAAATTATGTTGTATTTTAATAATTGTAAGAGGCTATGAAGAATATTATTGCAATTGCTTCACAATTGATAGATCCTTCTGCAAAGTTGCCAGAGATTGATATTGCGCATATTTACCTTTAGGCTATTAGAGTGGAGCCAAAAAATGGCAAGTGTATGGTCTTTGTATTCATGCATCTACATTTTATTCAGGTTCTATTTGTAGTTCTTCATCATCATCTTCCAATTACAATAACATGTTTGATGAGAGGCTATTTAAGGAGATGCAAAAAATTTAGGATACATTGCAACGGAAAAATGAGGAGATACAACAAAATAACGAAGATATGAAAAAAGAAATTGAAGAAATAAAATAAAGGAGGTTGAAAGATTAAAAAGAGAGGAGGAGATAATGAAAAGAGATGATGAAATGCAACAGAAAATTTTGAAGTTGGAGAAAATAACATGGAAGTTGCCAGAGACATCATCTATTTTTTCATCATTCTAAATAGGATCCATCTATAATTCTAGAAGGAAATACTCATCAGGAAAAGGTACTATAGTTGTTTGTGATGTTGTATTATTAATTTCTTGTAATGAATTTTTTGATGTGAAATTATGGTTTTTGTGTTATTATTTTTTTAATCAGGTTATGAATTATGTATTGAATATTATGAACATTTATGTTTGTTATTTGACATGTTATTCTATAGTGGATGTTTTGTGAATGTCATTTGATGAATAATATCTGGATGTGCTTATTTCATTGTAGATCATATGGTTTCTATATTATTTGTATATTTTATACAACATACAGAAACTACACAAATGAGTCATTTTCCTATTGTAGACAATAAAAATGAAATATGACATTTTAAATCCATTTCTAAAATAGAAATGGATGTTAGATTTCTATGGTATTCCATCACACTTTTAGAAATAGATAATACATTTCTATTTTTTCTTTCACTAATTTAGTGATTGGATTAAAGATCTCGTTGTTGTCGCTAATTTTAGCGATGGAAAAAATTTGTAGTTATTTATAGAAATGCCCGTGTGTTATTCATTTCTAAAATTTAGAGGCAAGCATTTTAAAAATATATTCTTTTAGTTTCTAATTAAATTGCTATTTGACTATTGTGATAGAATTAGAAATGGAATAGGGCATTTCTAATTATATCTTTTCTTGTAGTGTTTAAAGTTAATACCACTAATTCTTCATTAATTATTTGAGAAATAATTACCAAACTAATTCTAGAATGGACTCTAGATGACATTAACGTTATTAGATCCTTTTTGTGCATGCATCAAATTTTGCTAGAGGTCTACCACTAACCAATGGTTGAAGCTCAGAGATTATTGAATTTAATATGAAGGAGGTAGTGCGGAAAGAGGTGATGAAATTGTTGGATGCATGAATTATTTACCCCTTTTCTAATAGCACATGGGTAAGCCTTGTATAGGTTGTACCTAAAAAGGGAGGCATGATAGTGATAAAAAATAAAAGAGATGAATTAACTCCTTGTAGAACTATCACATAAAAGAGTATATGTATCAACTTTTAAAGGTTGAACAACACCACCCCTGGGGATCATTTTCCACTGTCATTCATTGATCAAATATTGAATAAACTATCAGGTCATGAATATTATCGTTTCTTTATGGTTATTCTAACTACAATCATATTTTTACTACCATATAGAAGATCAAGAGAAAATAACATTAACTTATCCTTATGGTATTTTTGCATTTAATAAAATGCCATTTGGTTTATATAATACACATTGGACCTTTCAAATATGCAATATTGTAATATTTTTTGACATGGTTGAATAGTTGATACAAGTATTTACATATCATTTCTAAGTAGTAGATGTTCTATTTTTTGATTTCTTGACAATCTAAAGGCAATGTTACAAAGATGCCAAGAAACAAATATGTCGCTCAATTGGAAAAACATGTAATTTAATGGAAAAGAACATAATTGTTCTAGGGCATTGGAGTTCAACTAAAGTGATTGAGGTTGATAAATAAAAGGTAACAACTATTGAAAAAAAAATATCACCTTCCACATATGTCAAGGGAATTCAATGTTTTTTTTGGTCATATAGGGTTTTATAGGCGTATCATTAAAGACTTATCCAAAATAGATAAACCTAACTATTTAGTGTTCATGCAAGGAGTGTCATTTGTATTTGATGAGAATGTATGAAAGCTCTCAATTCTTTGAAGAAAAAATTTATCTCAGATATATTAATAGTCAATCTTGATGGGATCTTTCATTCTAATTAATGCAATATGGTAGGGACTATTCCATTGGGGCAACTCTAGAGCAAAAAGGTTGACAAAGGATTCATGTCATATAATAAGCAAGTAAAACTTTCAATGAAGGTCAATACTAAAAAGGAACTACTTACAATTATTTTTTTCATTGATAAATTATAGCCAAAATTCATTGGCAACAAAGTAACCATACAAACTAACTATTCTACAATTAAATACCTCATTGAAAAAAAAGATGTCAAATCTAGACTTATTCAGTTGTCCTTCTTTTAAAATTAGATGTTGAAATTAAAAATATGGAAGTCATGGAAAACCTCGTAGCTGGTAATCTTTGTAGACTAGAGGTTCCTAGTTGTGAAGTCCAAATCAATGATATGTTCAAGGATGTGTAGTTTCTAAACATTATCCATGTTGGATTATACTCCATGACATGCAAATTTTGTTAACTTTCTGGTAGCTAAGGCAATGCCACCGGAGTTCACTTCATGCCAAAGAAAGAAATTATCTTGTCTGAGCTTAAGCAATATTATTAAGAAGAGCTTATATTGTACAAATATTACAAATCATCATCCAAGTTGATAATCAAAATCATTAGGAGATGCATACCTAAAAGAGTAAATAGTGTATCTTGTTGCATTGCCACTTACATGAATGTGGTGGTCATTTCGGAAGCAATGAAACAATCATAAAAGTTCTACAATAAGGTAAACTTTTCCTATAACATATTTAAAAACACACACACCTTTGTAACATGGTGTGATTGATGTCAAAAATATCTTTTATGAGAATGCAATGCTGCCATACTCAATTTTTGAAGTTGAATTATTCAAATTGTGGGGGATTGATTTCACGGAGCCATTTCCTTATTTGTTTAATAAGCATTATATCTTACTATCATAAGTGATGAAGAAACTCACTTTAACAAGATGATTAATCTTTATTTTCTTGGTCTGAAATTAGATACCAGTTTTCCCTAGCTTATCACCCACATACCAATGGGAAAGTAGGGACATCTAATAAACAATTAAAGCAAATTCTAGAAAAAAATATTCTCAAAACCAAATAGACATAAAAAATCAATTATGTATTATGACATTTAAAATAGCTTTTAAAAAATTCATTGTTATCTCTTCATATAGATGTTGCTCTAGCAATATTACATTTTTTTTATATTAATGCAGAATAATGACAAATAAAGTTATAGTAATTTTTTCATTAATTGCAACATGAATTATGAATATCAATTTTTAGAAATGTCATTAGACTAGAGATAATCTACATCAATGAGGTCTATGTGCCAAAACTACAATATGATACATAAACTTCAAGATGTAGATTAGCACATTCTAACCCAAAAAGTATTGAATTTCAAAAATTTGATTCAATTTGAGAGAAAATATGATATATATATATAGAATGTCACTAATTTAAAAATGAGATCAAAGAGTACACTTGGAAAAATATCTTATTGAATAATTCTTTTAAAAGTAAAAAAATGAGAGGGCTCATTTTAATTTTAATTTAAAAATCTATACCCAATTAAGATTTGGAATTCTAAATATGATTTGTCAAATGTATAAAATATGTACATAAAAATTAAATTCTCTCTGCTTCTCAGTGGAAAACTACATAAATTGTTCTACATTTTGATGTCTGAACAAAAATTAAACATAACTAAGTTTTTTAAAAATTTTTTTAAGAGTACCATGATTTATAAAGTTGTAATTCAAAAAACTTTTTGCAAATTGATGAACATTAATGGGGATAGTGAACTTTCATAATGATTTTATGCATCAAACTTTGACTAATTTAGATTTTATTTTATAAAAACTTGACATTTTTAAAAATAGAAAATATAATCTTAATTTATATATTTGAATTTAAATGTTTTGTCAATGGCAAACAAAATTTTATCCTAATAATTTTTAGAGGTTTTGGATTAATCACTTACTGACCAGTATTCCCAATAACTAATATAAGAGTCTTGGTTTTTGATACCATCCAAAATGTAGTATCTAAACTTCTATCAAGGAGGTCATTCAGTGATATCAATGCTTTAACTTTTTGGTTTGAAATCATATAATTAGTTATAAATTTTTTTATACAAGCATAGTGATATCGAATGTAATTTGGAATATTATATGTGTGGTTCATGGATGGTTGATGTTGATGTTGATGTTAACTTTTTCTATCATTGAGAATCACTATGTCATAAAATAGTTAACTGAAACTTAGTCTTTTTATTTGGAAAAAAAGAATGTGTAACTATCTTTTAGTCAAATAGTTGTATGACCATATAAATGGAGATGTAGATCCTAAAAATTAAGTGAATAAGAATAGTAAGACATGTACTTTAGTGTGAATTTATCATTCAAAAATAGATAAGTAGTGATATTTATCAACTTATTTTAATAACATTTACATTTATATTTATAAGATTATTAATCAGTCAATTTTTCTATTTGTCTATCTGCATGACTCTCTATATGTATATCTATCTATTTGTCTATTTGTCTATTTATCAAATTGTCAATATATCTATTTGTTTATTTATATTTAATTATATATATATATATATGTCTATCTTATTTATCTTTTTATATGTCTATTTCTCTATCTGTCAATCTGTTTATCAGTCTATCTCTTTATTTGTATTTGTCTATCTATTTATCTATCTATCTTTTTATCTATATATCTATATAACTATTTATCATTCTATCTATCTATCTATCTGTCTGACTGTCTATCTATCCATCCATCCATCTATCCATCCATCCATCCATCTATCTATCTAATTGACACTCTATCAATCTATCTATGTATGTATCTATATTTCTATCTATCTATCTATCTATCTATCTATCTCTATATTTTTTTATCTATATATCTATTTTTTTATCAATTTATTTGTCTATCTATCTATCTACCTCTATATTTTTTTATTTATATATCAATATGTCTATCTATATATTTGTCTATCTATCTATCTATCTATTTATATATCTATCTTTCTATCTATATAAATATATATCTGTCTATATATCTATCTAAATATCTATCTATCTATATGTCTATATATTTATCTATCTATCTATATATGTATCTATCAGAAAATCTATCTATCTATCTATCATCCAAGCTATCTATCTATCTATATATCTATCTATCTATCTATCTATCAGTTAATCTATTTCTATATTTTTTTATCTATTTATCTATCTATCTATCTATCTACTTATCTATATATCTATCGATATATTTATATATTTTTCTTTCTATCTATTGATCAATCTATTTGTTTGTTTATGCATTGATCAATCTATTTATCTATCTTTATGCCTCTCTTTTCGCTGATTTGTATTATTATCTATCTTTCTATATATTGATCTATCTATTTGTCTATTTATATATCAATCTTTTTGTTGGTTTGTATATTTGTCTATCTGTCTATCTATCTATTTATTTATCTATTTGTTGATCAATCTTTTTCAATCTGTCAATTTGTCTATCCATCTATTTGTCAAAATATTAGTCTATCCATCGGTCTATCTATCTAGATATCTATCTGCCTATCAATCTATCACTCTATCTAAATATCTATCTATCCACCTACCTATCTATTTATCTATCAATCTAACTCTTTGTTTATGTGTCTATTTGTCTTTCTATTGATCTGTCAATTTATCTATCTGTATCTCTATCTATTTGTCTATCTATATATTTGTCTATTTATTAATTTATCTATATATTTTTTTATCTAACTATATGTTTATCTGTCTATCTGTCTATCTATCTATTTGTCAATATATGTACATATCTATCTATTTATTACTTATCTGTCTATCTATCCATCTGTCTATCTACCTATCTTTCTATTTATTTGTAATTATATATATTTATATATCTAATTATCTGTCTACATGTCTAACTTTTTATATTTCTAACTTTCTAATTGTCTATCAATCTATCTATATTTGTATTTATTTGTCCATCTATATTTTTGTCTATCTATCTATCTATCTATCTATCTTTCTATCTATCTATCTATCTTTCTTTCTTTCTATTTGTCTAATTATCAATCTACCCATTGGCCTACCCGTCTATCTATCTATCTATATATCTATATATTTGTCTAACTAACTAACTAACTATCTATCAATCTACCTATCTATATATATTTATCAATCTAACTTTTAATTTGTTTGTTTATCTATGTATCTATTGATCTATATATTTGTCTATCTATATGTCTGTCTATATTTCTATCTAACTATTTGTTTATTTGTCTATTTTGTCTATTTTTTATCATTCTATATGTTTATATGTCTATCTGTTTATTTGTCTATCTATTTATTTGCATATCTATCTATTTTATATTTGTCTTTCTGTCTATCTATCTCTATCTACGAATATATATATTAATCTATTTATCTACCTATTTACATGTCTATCTTTCTATATGTCTATCTATTTATCTTTCTATCTTTCTATCTATTGATCTATCTATCTTTTTATCTATCTATCTTTTTATCTAGCTATCTATCTATCTATACATATGTCTATCTACCTACCAACCTACATATCTTTATATCTATCTATTTGTCTATCTATTTGTCTATCTATTTTTATACTTGTCTATTGGTCTATCTAGTTATTTGTCTATCTATCTATTTCATTATCTATCTATCTATTTCTTTAATGACACACACACACACACACACACACACACACACATATGATCTATTTGTCTATCTATCTATCTTTCTATATATTTGTCTTTCTATCTGTGTATCAAGCAATCAATCTATCTATTTTTCTAACTATCTATCTATTTATCTGTATATCTATCTATTTATTTATCTGTCTATCTATGTATTTGTCTATATGTCTATATATCTCTTTCTATGTCTATATGTCAATTTGTTTATCGATCTATCTGTCTATCTATCTATCTGTCAATCAATCTTTCTATCAATCTCTATTTATATATTGTTCTATTTATCTATATGTCTATTTGTCTGTATATGTATTTATTTATCTACAAATCTATCTATATATCAAAAGAATCAATGTATCTATCTTTCTTTCTATTTCTTTGTTTTTTTTTGTTTATCTTTCTATCTGTCGTTTTGTCTATTTGTCTAACTATATAATGTATGGCTATATATCTATATATCTATTATCTATTTGTCTAACTGTCCATCTGTCTATCTATCTATTTGTCAATATGTCTATATATATATATATATTTGTGTGTGTGTGTGTCTATTTAACTATCTATATGTCCATTTATCATTTTTCTATATGTTTTTCTATCTATTTATCTTTTTTCTTTATGTATATATATATATATATACTCGTATCTTTCTCTCTATAAATCATTATATCAATATATTTTTTATATGTATATCTGTTTATCTATCTATTTATCTAACTATATGTCTATATTTTTTTCTATTTGTCTATTTATCTATCAATCTATTTGTCTATTTTTATATCTATCTATTTGTATATTTGTCTATCTATCTACATGTCTATTCATCTATCTATATATTTATCCATCTATTTATCTATCTAAATATCTATATAACTCTCTATCTTTCTATATATAATTCTAACTATCTATCTATTTATCTGCATATCTATGTATCTATCTATTATCTTTTCGTTTGTTTTTCAATCTGCCTATCTGTTGATCTATTTATTTGTTATCTATATGTCTATGTATCAATCTATCTGTCTATTTTTCTATTTGCATATCTATCTATCTATTTAGCTATTTGCCTATTTGTTTATATGTCTATCTATTTATCTTTATTTCTATCTATCTGTCTATCTATATATATATTTTTCTATCTATCTACCAATATATCTACTTGTCTATTTCTCTATATTTCTATTTATCTATACTTTATCTGTCTATGTATCTATCTATCTATTTGTCTTTCTGTCTATTTATTTATCTATTTGCCTGTCTATCTATATATGTATTTATCTATCTATTTGACTGTCTATATATCTATCTATCTTTCTAACTATCTATATATATATATCTATCTATCTATATATCTATTTATCTATCGATCTATATTATTTGTTTTTATCTATCTATCTAACTACCAACCTAGTGACCTACCTACTTAGCTACCTACATAGCTACCTATCTATCTTTCTATCTATGAATCATTCAATCAATCAATCTATCTATCTATTACATTGTTTATATATCTATCTATCTATTAATTTATCTTTTTGTTTGATTATCTGTCAATCAATCTATCGATCTATCTATTTGTTTATCTAAATGTATGCCTATATATCTATATGACTATTTGTCTATGTATCTATATGACTATTTGTCTTTTTGTCTATTTATCTAAATATCTATTTGTCTATTTATCTAACTATCTATTTATCTATTTGTATATATATATATATATATATATATATATATATATATATATATATCTATTTATCTATCTATTTATCTAACTATCAATCAATCAATTAATCTTTATATATATATATATATATATATATATATATCTCTATCTCTCTCTCTCTATATGTTTATCTATCTATCTATTAATTTATCTTTTTGTTTGTTTGTCTGTAAGTTTATCTATTGATCTATCTATTTGTATACCCATATACTTGTGTATATAACTATATCACTATTTATCTTTCTGCCTATTTGTTTATTTGTGTATCTATCTATTTGTTTATTTTTTTATTTATATAACTATTTATTTATCTACTTGTCTATCTATCTTTCAATATATCTATCAATAAATTTATTTATCTATCTATTTATATATCAATATATCTGTTTATATGTCTATATGTCTATCTGTCTATCTATCTAACTATCAATCTTTATATTGATCTATCTATCTATCTATCTAAATATCTAAATGTGTATCTATGTATATGTTTATCTACAAATCTGCTTATCTGTAAATATGTTTATCTTTCTATCTCTATCTATGTCAACTATCTATACTAATTGTTTTTCTATCTATATATTTGTCTTTTGGTCTATCAATCAATCAATTTGTCTGTCTACTTGTCTATATGTCTATCTATGTATCTATCTATCTAACAATCTTTGTATCTATCTATTAATCAATCTTTGTATCTATCTATATATCTCTTTGTTTGACTATTTTTCTACCTATGTGTTTATTTGTCTAATTATATATCAATATGTATGTTTATATATTATCTATATATTTATCTATCTATCTATTTATATATCTATCTATCTATTTGTCAATCTACCTATCTGTCTACCCATCTAATATCAATCTATCTACTAGTTAATCTATTTATCAATCAATCTATCTATCTATATGTGTTTGTATATTTGTCTATCTATCTATCTATCTATCTCTTTGTCTATCTATCTATATGTACATCTATCCATTTGCTTATCTATCATTCTATCTATATGTCTATTATTCTATATGTCTATTTATCTATATGTCTATCTGTGTATCTATCTATTTTTATATATATTTATCTGTATATCTTTAATGATCTATTTATCTGTCCATCTATCTATCTCAATATAAGTCTATCTATCAATCTATCTATCAGTCTAAATGTCTATCTATCTTTTTTATAAATCAAACTATCTATTAATTTGTATATTTGTCTATCTATCTATCTCTCTATTTATATGTCTATCTATCTATCTATGTATCTATTTATCTACAAACTATTTATTTAATAGTTATCTATATATCTATGTATCTAACTATCTTTCTCTCATTGTTTGATTGTCTATGTGTCTATCTATTGATTTGTGTATTTGTCTAACTATATGTATGTCTATTTATCCATCCATTTGTCTATATGTTTATCTTTTTATCTCTCTATTTGTCTATATTTATATCTATTTATTTATCTATCTACGTGTCTATATATCTATCTATCTCTTTGTCTATTTATTTATATGTCCAACTATCTATCTATTTATATCTTTTTTTTATCAATCAATCAATCAATCAATCTGCCAATCTATCTATCTATCTATCAATCTATCTATCTATATGCCTATCTGTCTATCTATCTATCTTTATATCTATCTATTTGTCGAAATATCTATTTGTCTATCTATATTACTATCTTTTTTGTCTATTTGTCTATTTGTGTATCTATCTATCTATTTATCTATTTTTATATCTATATAATTTTATATTTGTCTCTCTATTTATCTGTCTATCAATTTATTTTTCTATCTATATATCTACCATCTATCTATCTATCTATATGTTATTCTCTTTATCTATCTTTATAACTGTTTATCTATTAATCTACCTATCTATCTGTCTATCTATATATCTTTTTATTTGTTTGTTTGTTTGTCAATTTTTCTATCTTTCTATTTTTCTATCTATGTGTGTGTCTATATATCTATCAATCTATTTATCTGTATATCTATCTATCTTTATGTCTATTTGTCTAGCTATGTATATTTTTATCTATAAATTTATTTATCTATCTATTTATCTGCCCATTTATCACTCTCTATATATGTCTATCTTTCAATCTGTCAATCTGTCTATTATCCATGTATCTTTCTATCAATTAGTCTATCTATCACTCGGTCTATCTGTCTATATATTGATATATGTATCTATCTACCTATATGTCTATGTAATCATCTATATATCTATTCATCTACAAACTTTGTAATTATCTATCTATCAATGTATCTTTATTTCTATCTATCTATCTCATTATTAGATTGTCTATATGTCTATCTATCAATTTTCCTTTTTGTTTAACTATATGTATGGAATTAATCTATCTATTTTTATATCTGTCTATATCTTTATTTATATATATTTCTATTTTTCTATCTACATATATATCTTTCAATGTGTCTATATATCTATATATCTTTTTGTCATTTATTTATATGTCCATCTATTTATTTGTTTATTTATCTATCTTTCGATATATCTATCTATCAATCTATTTATTTATCTTTCCATCGATATATTTGTCTATATATCTATATATCTACTTGTCTATCTCTCTATATTTCTATTTGTCTATAGTCTATCTGTCTTTCTATCAATCTGTATATCTATCTATTTTGTTTATCTTTCAATCTATCAGTTTATTTATCTATCTATCTATGTATCTATCTATCTATATTTTTAACTATCAAACTATATATATATATATATATATATATATCAATCTATCTATATTTTTTTCTTTCGATCTATCTAACTATCAACTTTGCTACCTACCCACCCACCTATATATCTATCTATGAATTTATCAATCTATCAATCTATTTATCTATCTATTTATTTATTTATCTATATATCAATTTATCTTTTTGTTTTTCTATGTTAGTCTATTTATTGATATATCTATTTGTCTATCTATATATCTATTTATCTATATGTTTATTTGTCTATATGTGTATTTGTCTATTTATCTATCTATCTATTTATCTATTTTTATATTTGTCTATCTATCTACATGTTCATCTATCTTTATTTATCTATCTATTTTTCTATCTTCTATCTATCTATCTATCAATCTATTAAACTTACTATATGTCATCTATCTATCTATCTATCTTTCTTTCTTTCTATTTGTCAAAATGTCTATCTATGTATCTATTTATCTATGTATGTGTCTATTTGTGTATCTATCTAACATTATATCTATCTATCTATCTATCAATCAATATATCTTTTTTCTATATATCTATCTATCTATCTATCTTTCTTTCTTTCTTTCCTTTTATCTATCTATTTGTCTATCTTTCTAAATTTTTATCTATGTTTCTATTTATATATGTATCAATCTATTTGTCTATCTATCTAACATTCTATCTATCTTTATATCTATCTAATTATCTATCTGTCTGTCTTTCTATCTTTATATTTATCTATATGTTTATTTATTTACTTATATATGTGACTAACTATTTATTTATCTATTGGTTAATTTCACTATCTATGTATCTAGATATCTATCTATCTGTCAATTTATCTATCTATCTATCTATCTATATGTCTTTATGTCTATATGTCTATCTATCTAACTTTCAATCTTTCTATCTATCTATCTATCTATCTATCTACCTATCTATCAATTAGTCTATCTCTCAATTTATTCATCTATTTATCTGTTTACCTATCTATCTATCTACCATGCTTTATATATATCATTTAATCTATGTATATATCTATTTATCTCTTTGTTTTACCGTCTATTTATCTAATGTCTTGATTTGTCTATTTGTCTATCTATATGAATGTCTATCTATTAGTCTATCTATTTTTCTATTTATCTATCTGCATATCTTTTTATATATCTGCCTATCTATCAATATATTTATCCATCTGATTATTTATCTATTTGTCTAGATATCTATTTATTCAACTATCTATTTGTCTATCTATTTATCTGTTTATCTATCTTTTTATCAATTTGTCTATCTATCTATCTATCTATCTATCTACTTATCTATCTGTCAATCTCTCTTTCTCTCTCTATTTATATATCTATATGTCCATTGATTCATTTGTATATCTATCTGTATGTCTGTCTATCTATCTATCTATCTATCTATTTGTCTATCTATATATCTATATATCTATCTATTTATATATCTATCTATCTATATGTCTATTTATATATCTATCTATCTTTTTTTCTATCTGTCTATTTGTCTATCTATCTATCTATCTATATATATGTCTGTCTATCTATCTATTTGTCAAAGTGTCTATCTATTTATCTATCTATCTATTTATCTATCTATCTATCTATTTATAAATCTGTTTGTCTATCTATTTGTCTGTCTATCTGTCTATCGGGTCTATCTGTCTATCTATATATATATCTATCTAGTAATCTATCTTTCTATCTCTCGATCTATCTATCTATCTCTATCTCTTTGTTTGTTTGTCTATCTATTTTTAAATCTATATATTTCTTTATCTATATATCTATCTATATGTCTATCTATCTATTTGTCTATCTATCAATTTGTTTATTTGCCTATTTATCTATCTATATTTATATCTATTTATTTGTTTATCTATCTATATATTTATTAATTTATCTATCTATTTATATCTCTTTGTTTGTTTGACTATCTATTTTTCAATCTATCTATTTCTCTATCTATATATCTATCTATATGTCTATCTATCAATTTATTTATCTATCTATCAATTTATTTATCTATCTATCAGTTTATTTGTCTATTTATCTATCTATCTTTATATATATATTTTTGTCTATCTATCTGTCTGTCTATCTGTCTATCTATCTATTTTCCAATATCTCTATCCATTCATCTATCTATTTATCTATTTATCTGTCTATCTTTATATCTAACTATCTATCTATTTTTCTATCTAACTTTCTTTCTTTCTATCCATCTACGATCTGTCTATCTGTCAAATAGTATTTTTTATCTATTTGTCTATCTACTTATCTATCTTTCTATTTATTTATCTATCTGTCTATCTATTTATCTATATATCAATCTATTAATCTATCAATCTTTGTAACTATCTATCAATCTTTGTATCTATCTATCTATCTTACTATAAAAAAAGATAGAACTAGAAATGCCCTATTCTATTTCTAATTGTATCGATATGTTCAAATAGCGATGTAATTATAAACAAAAAAAATACATTTTTAAAATCATCCTCTCTAAAATTTTAGAAATAGATAATGCAATGATGTTTCTACAAAAAGAGAGAATAAATCCGCCGATAAAACTTGAGATGGCTAACTAATCGTGGATTCGATCACTAATTTTCTGATGGAAAAAATAAAAACTTATTATCTATTTCTAAATGAGTGATGGATTATCAAAGAAATGCATGATCCATTTCTATTTAGAAATGTATTTAGAAATAAAATTTTCCATTTCTATAGTCTACTACAAAAACTTGTTTAATTTTTGTAGTTTATATATGCTGCATATAATATACAATTATATAGCAAAACTATATAACCTACAACCAAATAAGCACATCAATATATTACTCATCAAATGACATTCACATAACATTCACCATATAATAAAATATTAGATAACAAACATAAATGTCCATAAATTTCAATACACATTTCATAATCTAATTAAAAAAATATTAATACAAAAACATTAATTTCACATCAAATACATTCACTACAAAAAAATTAATTACACAATATCACAAACAAATACGAGTCCTTATCCTAAAGACTATTGTTATCTTGAGATCTAGATGGATCCACTTCAAAATGATGAAAAATAGATGATGCCTATGTCAACTTACACATTATTTTTTCCGTCTTCAAAATCTTCTATTATATTTTATCCTCACTTTTCATTCTTTCCTCTTCTCTTTAAAATTTTTCAGCCTCTCTTTTTCTCATTTCTTCAATTTTCTTTTGCATTTCTTCATTCTTTTTTTGCATCTTTTCATTCTTTTGTTATATCTCCTCATTTTTCCTTTGTAATCTATCTTAAATTTCATGCATCTCCTCGTTCAACCTCTCATCAAACATATTATTGTAATTAGATTCTGATGATAATGAACTCCAAGCAAGACCTAGATAAAATGTAGATGCATGGTACCAAGACTATACACTAGCTATTTTTTCAGCTATATTTTGACAGCCTAAATGTCAATATGCTCAACATTAATCTCTTCACCTCTATAGAAAAATCTATCAATTATTAAGCAATTGCAACCATATTTTTCACAACTTCCTATAATTGTTAAAATACAACATAACTCATCAATTAAAGTATTAAAATAATTTTTATATTGTCAAAATAAACTATCCTTTTGCTACTAAAAAATAATATGAAAACAAAGTTAGTCATTATCTTTAATGAGTCTATAGATAATAAATCATATGTTATGTTAAAAAAATATACATGTCTTTGCATTTTATTTACAATTAATTCCATAAAATAATTTTTTTAAATTTTTTTTCAATTATTATTTGTAATTTTCAAATAAAACTACAAGTACAAAATGAGAAACTCACATTTATATCATTTGAGCACTTGTCCACAAATTACCCATCCTTCTTCTAGTGCATTCACTTGAATACCTCAAACGGTATTGGTGGATGTTTCAACTCATCCTTCTGATAATAAATATTAGTTACTACCAAGGTACATCATTCATTATCATATAGGTATTATCATTTAGATTAAAAATATTTAAATAATAACAAAAAATAAAAATTAATTATACCAAATCTACTCAATGTTGGTAGGTTGCCTTTAAACCTGCAATACATTTTAAAGGTTATGATCCTTTATTTTCTTTCTCTGATCGATGATTATGTGAGGCCATCTGTGACAAGGCCTTGAACTCCTCATTATTCCCGTATTATCACCATTTAATCCAAACACTAAGAAGTACATTTTTAGGCTTTGCATCTTTACCATAATCTTTTCTCAATTTTCCAAGTTTGACATTATATCTAACACTTACCACATGTTTCCATGTATCCTTCACCAAGACTACCGAAACGTTATTCTATTTTTACATTTATTATAAAAACCAAATAAAGTAATAATACATTGTAATGAATTTATTTTAAGACTAAATCTTATTATACCAAATTGAAAATCAATAAATGTAGGAAAAATGAACTTCAAATTCTTCCCAATAAAATTCTTTCATACTATGGGACACTTTACTCCATTTTATATCATCTATAACTAGTTTCTCCTTAGTTATCTTTCTGATTGTATGAAAAGCAAAATAAATAAACCTATAAGTAATTTAACATGAGCTTGTATATCACATATTAACAAACAATACAAATTTTAATGCTACTAAGTTATTTATTTCATTTATATTTTTTATCCAAAACATTGTAAAAAAATTAGTTTAATTCAAAATTATAATGTTCAACAAGTAGTAATATCATACGTTGTTATTATTTGAAAATACCAAAATTCAAATATTTTAATATGCTTATAATTTTTTCAAATTTTAATTTATATTTAATTAAAATGAAAAAAAATTGAAAAATGATAATAAATGCATGTAGTAAATTTAAGAAAGCTACATACTATTTATTATCAATTATGGGCCAAATGAAGAGTTTCTCATAACATGGCATACAAATTATGGATTGTGAATATCCTACCAGTACCACTACTATAGTACTAATGCATGGGCCTCCTAAGATAGGTGGGATGAAACTATTAGTATCGTTCGGTGTAAAATGGGACAAAGATGGAATATTTATGGTAGTAAACCTATGTGGGTCATGATGAGGTGATTCTAAAGTTTTCTCTATATGTGTATGACTTACATCTATACAAGAAAAGATCCTTCACACATTATGTTAGTGAATTAAAGAGAAGAGTGACTCACTCGGCTATTCCAATTAATTACAAAATGCAAATCTAATAAATAACTCATTTTCATGAAAAAAATAACTCGTTTCGTAGAGATTGAGAAAGCATAATTGAAGTGGTGGTAGTGATCTAGTCATCAAAGAGACTAATAGTCTCGAAGGTCTAGCTAGAAGGTCATCTAATCTACCCTATTTATTAAGTAAGTCTGATCTACCCTATTTATTAAGTAAGAAAAAAAAGAGGTCTCTCGAGCCTTTTTTTTTTGTTTCTTAAAGGCATGCTCCTATCCTAAGTCACTTCCTCAAAGTAAATGTCGAGCATGTTCCATGGTCACACAATCATAATGCTTATAAACTAAAGGTGTCAAACGGGCCGGCCCGGCACGGCACAACCCGTTTTTCACGAGCACGATCGTGCTACCGTGCCGTGCCGTTTGAATATAGGCTGGCACGGCACGGCCCGTAGGCATGGCAAGGCCGTGTCGTGCCGTACCGGGCCCGCTCGGGCACGCCTTGGCCATACAGGCCAGGCGACAGGGCCGGGCAGGAGGAAGCAGGGACGCGGGACCGGGGTCCGGGAGGCCGCACGGACTGACGGACAGGCAGATTAATTTTTTTTATATTGTAAATTTTATTGATTAGTATTTAAGTATAGAGTATTAATTATTAAATATAATTTTTTTAAAAAATTTTAAAAATTAAAATTAAATAAAACAAACAAATATTAGAAAATAATTTTTTTATCAAATTCAAATTAGTTTAGCTTTTTTTATATTTATAATTTATTAATTATATATTAAAGTTATTAATTTTTAAAATAAAATTTAAATCATAAAAAAAATAAATCAATACATTATGTTAGTAAAAATTAAAATTAAACTACACAAATGAAAAATTATCAATCATGCTTTTGAAACCAATGGTCCGAACAAAACAAGTATAAGTTTCAACACAACGTATGGTACAAACAAAGCGTATAAATACAATGAATAAAAAAACATCGAAAAAAAAGAGCAGATCAGCATCAATCGTCAAGCGGCATATCATGAGAATCATCAGCCGCAACATCAAGATCAGTATCATATGGATCATCATCATCGGCAATCAGCTCCTCCGCCATCGTAGTGGATGTGGATGTGACTGTAGTGTCTGTCACAGTCCCAGCTTCAGTACGATCACGGATGCTAAACATCGATTCCTCCCAATCCTTCAAACATGCCAAGGCCTCAACCATATCTGGACGTAATCTCGATCTCCTATCCAAAATCACGTTCACTGCAACAGAAAAAGCAGACTCCGATGCTACGCTCGACACCGGAGGAGTCAGTAGATCCCGTGCCATCCTAGATAGCACGAGATAGGTGGACTCATATGATTTCCACCACTGTAATAAATCAAGATTCTTATTATCAGAATGTGATAGGATTGAGCAGTAATCGGTATCTAAGTACCGAGACAGCTCACTCCTATGTGATGGTCCACCCCTACGTTTTCCCCTAGCTAGGTTAATGGAATAATCATCATCTCCGAACAAGGTATCAATGTCCGTAATCACAGTCTCACTACCACCACCACCATACCTAGTATCGTAGTATGTGAACAGGTCTGTCAACTTCTCGTAAATGAACCCTTCAGGTGGCTCTTCCAGGCTCATGCACGAGGAAATGAAAGTCAGGGTGTTTTCTACCCCTTCCACCTTAGCCCTAGGGTCCATGCATGCAGCGAGGCAATAAAGAGATGGAATGGTGGACCAGTACTTCAAGTACTTGGTCTCCATCTCTGCAACCATATGGCTAAGCGTCGGGTCAGCTTGATACTTCCTAAACATGCTACTAATGTTGCAAATGCACCGGAGTGCAATGCAAGTGGTGGGCGTATAAACCGACGAACACATGTTCGTCGTGTCATAAAATATCTTCAGGAAATTCATAAATGAAATTCTTGAAGCCCAGTCAGTGTCGTCAATAATAAGTTCGCTACTTTTACTATTGACGTAGTCGGATATCACGTGTTCGTATCCAACACATGATTCCAACATCAGGTACGTGTAATTCCAACGATGTCTCACATCCGATTGGAATTTATTCTTCTTAAGATTCGTAGACAAACAGAGACTACCAAACTCTTGTTGTCTGCGAGGAGTGCGAATATACTTGAGTGCATTGCGTATATTTTCCAACGTGGGGGAACACACCTTCATACCCGCTTGAACTATCAGGTTAATCACATGACACATGCATCTGACATGAAAGATCTCTCCTAACAAACTTATTAATCGCTACTCCATTATTAGAAGCATTATCAAAAGTGACACTAAAAATTTTATTTTGAATTTTATATTCCCTAAATATTTTCATCATACACTCAAAAATGGCCGGGCCATCATGAGGATGAAGAATCTCAGTGAATCCTAATATTTTTTTATTGATTGTCCAGTTAGAATCTACATAGTGACTCGTGAGACATGTATAAGAAGAATCATCGTGACATGTCCATATATCGGACGTCACGGACACCACTCCACTATATGCCATAAATTCCTTAATAATTTTTTGTTTTTCTAACTTATATATCTTTAGTATGTCACTCCTAGATGTGGACCTAGGAATCCTACGATAGGAAGGCTGAAAATAAGTCTACATGATGCGCACTACCCTCGGATCTTCCGAAAATCTGATCGGAAGACCCATCAATGTGATGAGCCTGGTAATGCCTTCCCTACCCAACTCGCTAGAGTATACGAAGGAAGTAAACTTTGAGACTGAACTCGATCCAGTCTCAAAAAATGTAGTGCCAATATAGGTTTGCCTAGGATCTAAGGGTCCATGTTTTTTGGTGCATAATTCGGCATGCCTCTTAAGGTGCCCAGTCTCACATGTACTCTTGCATGTTAAAAGTCTCATATAATATTTACACTGTGCCATTTCAAGTTCCTCACCCCTAACATTTACTTGTGTTATGATTTTAAAATGAGTTCAAACTACAGAAGTCCTCCTAGTTTTTTGTTTTTTAGAACTTTGGGTAGAGACGACTGGAGAAACCAAATTTTTAGCAGCCGCAGACGTCTGTGTAACACTAACATTTTCATTTTCCAAATTTAAATACGTGTCAGGTGTATTTGTCATTTTTTATGTTTTTTTTCCTATGTTTTTCTAGAGAGAGAAGCTTTAGAGAGAGAGAGTAAATAAAAATGTAAAATAAATTATCCGGTAAAAGCAATGAGGTCAGTCACGTGCAAGGTGCACCGCATGAAGCTCAGATGTTCAAAACTCAAGTAGAGTTTCACGAAAATCCAAGCCGAAATCAAAATCCCGAGGCCCGAGAGAGAGATGCACGGTTTATGTGAGAGAGAGAAAGTTTTGAGAGGAGATATGTTTTTGAAAAACATAAATGTTATAGGGAGGGGGGTAGAATTTATAAGATAAAGAAATTAATTTTTTATAAAAAATTTTTTTTTTTATTAATTTTTTGAATTTTTAATATAATTTTAAGGGGCAGAATCACGAGGACCGTTGGATTCTGCCCCCTAACCGTTGGAGGTGAATCTAACGGCTGAAATTCATTAAAGTTTGAATTTTTTTTTGGCCATTGGGATTGGTCGGGTCTAAGTCCATCGGGGCTCGGCAGTCGGGACCGCGGGTCGGGTCCTATTAGATTCGACCCGCGGTCTTTTTACCGGGGGGGGGGGGGGGGGGGCAGGGGACGGGTCACGACTCACGTGGCACGCCCATGCCCCACGCGTGCCCGCGTGAACCTGCACGGGACGAACCCGTGCCTGCGTGCCGGGCCAGGCACGGCACGGCACGAGCAGATTCTAACCCGGGCATGGCACGGGCCCGGTTTAAAAACATGCCGGGCCGGCCCGGCACGTTTGACACCTCTATTATAAACTGGCAAGTTTAGAAGCTACCTTGGTCCAAACTAATCCACGCAAAAAAGAGTATAAGAATGTAAGTCAGTATTATAAAACATTACTTCCCTACCTTCTCTATTTCCTTCTTTTCAAACAAGTACAGTGTTCTTTCTTCATCCTTCATCCCCATTATGAGGGCCGGACATAAAATGTTTGGTTGTTCAATAGTTCATTTCTTTCGAAAGGGTATCCTGGGAAGATGAAGAGATGAAGTTTAGAATTTAGTTATAAAGAAATTAAGCAAGAAGTTTTGGGTTGGAAAGGTGTTCGTCCTATTAGGTCAAGCTGGCAAGGTCTTGTTTTTATTGAAATCCACTCTTCATGCCTTTATTCCCTCCTTGACTGGGGTCCAGAAAGGAATGACTATTAGGATTGAAGGAATTCGGACATAGTGTTGGAGGGAGAGACAGAAGGAATCTCTTTACATGGTAGAAGGCTCTCCGAAGCGTTGGTTTGGAGACTTGGGCTAGAGCTCAAGCTAGTTGGACTATGAGCTAATTATTCTAGTATACTTTTTGGACAGATGGTCCTTCCTTCATCATGATGAAAAATCAAAAAGAAAGGAGTGAGAAAGAAATAATCTACCATCTTAGCCATCAACTTCTCCTTCTTTTCAAGTCCAGCAAGACAAAGATAGGTCCCTTTCTGAATAAGCCATCCTTCCTAAGAAGTGTTATGTGTTGAAATTCCAAATCCTTTTGGTGGACTTTTTTGAGGATGCAACGAGACTTCTTCTCTTTGGTTGTGGATTATTTCCAAGAATCCGAAGTTGGAGTTGGGATAAAATCCCCAGTGGAAGCTGTCCCTACATTATTATGAAATCCTGAAAAAAAATGAATAAATAACTAACATAATTTAATTTCTGGAAAAGAGCAAAATTATAATTTTGTAATAAGAGAAAATAACCTGAAAATTTTATAGCCATAATGATAAAATGGATGTCGTTATTGAATTCGTTTTGGAAAATATAGCTACGGTATCAAATTTTGTTAAATTCTGAGAAAATCAGAATTTGTTATATTTTATTTAATAAAATAATAATTAGAATATTAAAAAAAATTGCACAACCGAAAGACCATGCCACGTCGCCTGCATGTGGATGTGCCTACATGGGCTGTCCGTTGGCTGTCTAGGTGTCAACCTAAAATGAAAATAAAAAATTATTATTAATTAATGATAATAATCATTTAAAAAAAGAGAGAAAATGTCTGGAATACGAAAAACGGGAGAAAGGTTGAAAAAAAAAATGTTCAGTGTCGAAGGCAGAGATTACAGAAAAAAAATATCCATGAATTTTCTTTTAATCGTAACGGATTATTATGGAATCAGAATGAAATAGTCCAAGAACTAAAGTTACTCTACACGACAAGATCTTCACATTGATATCAAATTTATAAAGTTTCTGTAAAATTTTTCGAAAGGTTGTGGTTTCTCTTATCAGAATTTCTTTCTATTTAATGACCAGAAATGATCATGTTTTATATTTCAATTCGAATTGTTAGAAATTTTATTGGAAATAATTAATTGGTGAAAAGTTTCGATATTTCGTTTAGTAAAAATTAGTACAGAATGAATTGGATTTGGATTTTTAAAATTGTGTTTGGAACATGGGTTAAATTGGAAATGGCATAATTGCATTTCATATGCACGGAAATATTCCATATACATGGGTGGGTGCATGATATATATATATATATATATAAAGGTATATAGATGGTATTTAGCGAACTCGAATAGGGGTAACGTCCAGACTGAGTTGTGCTGGATTTTATTTGGTACATGGTTATTATAGATTGCTAACTCAAATTGGGACAACGTACAGGCAGAGTTACGGCGGTGCTTATTTCTCGGAGTGAATCCAAGAAAATCATATTTTATTGGGATAAATGTTCAATATGTTTTTCGGAGGATGTCCATATTTTTCAGAATAATTGCAAAAAAAATAAATATTTATATAAAACATATACATATATACATACATACATACATATATATATATATATATATATATATATATATATATATATATATCCAGATATATAATATGCCACACTTGGCTTCGGCATGTGTGAGGGAGTCGATAAGACTCAGTAATATTGGCATATAAATATTTCATCTATAATTGCATTCATATAAACATTGTACTTGAATGGGTGTTGATATATATTCATGACATTTTACGTGCACTTAGGTAAGGAGTAATTCTAAAGGAGTTTACCCTACTGAGCTTTGCTCACTCCATTGTGAGACCCCTTTTCAGGTACAAGTCCAAGACAGATGACAGATCCACATACGTGATCGTACATGTGAAGGAAAGTCGGTTGTGACTTAAATAATATGTTGTGTATTTTCTTTCTTCTACTGAGCAAATAAAATGTAAAACAAAAAAAAATGTATTGTATATTTGAAAAAATTTTATTTTATTGCATATTGTATTGTGTGATGGAATGAATGATACTTCCTGGTGAATGGAGTGTCACAGCTTGGTATCAAAGGTTAGATATATGATTACCTATAACTCTGAAATTGGTATAAATTTCATAATGTGATAGGAATGTTTAGATATATACTCAAGGAAAGAAAATAACACTAGGGTAAAGAACACATAACCTTAGCAGTTTAGAAAATAAAATGATATTCTCGAAATGAAAAACTATTATTAGTTGGCATGTGCACTAATAATAGGGAATGAATATGATTCTTATATTATTATTTGACTTATAGAAAGATGACAAGTAGAGAACGAGGATACTGGGGATGTCAACGAAATGAGGATCAATCCCCAGCCTTCTTTAATCAGCAGGCTCTGACAGAGGCTGTAGATGTTGTTGTTGCAAGGGTTACACAAACTAGTGCAACTAGAGGTCAAGAAGGATCAAGTAACCTCCAAAAGTTCAAGGCACATCATCCTCCAACATTTATAGGAGGAGGGGACACTATGATAGTAAATCATTGGTTATGACAAGTTAAGAAAAAAAAAACTTGGACAAGTTATTGCATGTGACTTTTCCTATAGGGTCTAAGGTGAAAATTAGTCAAATATGTCAAGATTGTGAGTTAGAAATCTTAAGGATTATATTCATGGTAGATCTTAAAGTCATGGACATGTCATATTTTGATGTAATTCCTGGCATTGACTGGTTAATAGCACATTGGGTCATTATTGATTGTGATCGTAGAAGAATTATTATCCGCACACCAGACAATATATGTGTTGTATTTTAGGGAAATAAGTTTGATGCTTTACCCCATACTATATATGATTCTAAATGGCATGGAAAACTTATAGGTTGGATGATATGTCTCACCCTAGAAGAAGAAGAGACATTGAATATGAATCTTCCTCAGATAGTTTGTGACTATGAGGATGTTTTTCCTGATGAATTACCAGGATTACCCCTGCACAGTAATGTGGATTTTTGTATTGAGTTACATCTTGGTACATCACAAATTTCTATGACTCCACATAGCTTGGCACCGATTGAATTATAAGAACTCAAGGTCCAGATACAAGATTTGTTGGACAAGGGTTTTATTAGACCCAACACTTCACCATGTGGTGGTGCTCTGATTTTATTTGCAAAAAAAAAAGGATAAAAACCTTCGAATGTGCATTGATTATCAACAATTGAATAGAATTATGATAAAGAATCGATATCCATTGCCACGGATTAATGATTTATTTGACCATTAAAATGGGCACAAGTCTTTTCCAAAATAGATCTTCGTACTGGATATCACCAGTTGTGAGTTAGGAAGGCTGACATTCCAAAGACAGTATTTAGAACACGGCATGAGCATTTTGAGTTTACAGTAATGCCTTTCGGATTAATGAACGTCCCAGTGGCATTTATGGATCTTATGCATAGAATATTTCATTCATATTTAGATTATTTTGTTGTGATTTTTGTAGATGATATTTTGATTTATTTTAAGTCCGAAGGGGAGTATGAGGATCATTTACATATTATTCTCCAAACTTTGAGAGAACATAAGTTGTATGCCAAGTTTGATAAATGTGACTTTTGGTCGACAGAAGTAAAATTTTTAGGACACGTAGTATCAACTACAAGTATCTCAGTGGACCATGATAAAATTAGGGCAGTCATGAATTGGGGAGGCCAAAGTCAGTTTTTGAAATACGTAGTTTTTTGGGATTAGCTGGGTATTACAGAAGATTTATTGAGAATTTTTTCGGGTTAACTGCTCCAATGACTAAATTGACCAGGAAGGAAGTCAAGTATGAGTGAATTGATTCATGTGAAAAGGCATTCTATGAAATGAAAAGGAGACTTATTTTAGTATCTATTCTGATAATTCCAGATAGGGGGCAGAAATATACAATGTATTGTGATGCCTCAAAAGATGGATTGGGATGTGTTCTGATGTAATCAGGGAGAGTGGTAGCTTATGGCCCAAGACAATTTAAAGAATCATGAAGGAAATTACCCCACACATGATATAGACTTGGTGGCTATAGGCTTTGCTTTAAAAATATAACACCACTATTTGTATGGAGAGCAATTTGAGGTATATTCAGACCATAAAAGTCTGAAATATATCTATACACAATGAGATCTTAACATGAGAAAACGTCAATGAATGGAGTATCTAAAAGATTATTATTTTACTTTGCATTACCATCTAGGTAAGGCAAATGTGGTGGCTGATGCACTTAGTCAAAAGTCACGAGGTGCACTAGCTAGTATAGCTTTGCGGGAATGGGATATGCTTGAAACTGTGGGATGATTCAGCTTACAACATAGTAGTGGAAGTCAGGGTGTTATTGAGAGTTTAGTAGCTATACCTTAGCTATTAAACAAGGTGATTGAGATGCAGAAATAAGATGTAGAAATATTATCTATAAAGAATCGAGTAGAGACTGGTGCATGTGATGAAGGTGGGTTATTCATATGGATGGTAGTCTTCGGTTTAGGGGATGGATTGTGGTTCCCCAGATAGTGAAATTGAGATAGGAGATTCTTAAAGAATTTCTCTTTTCTCATTTTACATTACATCCAGATGGCACAAAGATGTATAATGATCTTCGTTGCCAATATTACTAGAATGGGTTGAAAATACATATTGGAGATTTTGTTCGACGATGCCTCACGTGTCAGTAGATAAAGGCCGAGCATCAGAGGCCTGCAGAATTACTCCAGCCTTTGGAGGTAGCAGAGTGGAAATGGAAACATATCACGATGGATTTTGTGATTCACTTGCCATGGACATCACGAAAACATGATGCTGTGTGGGTAATTGTGGACCGGCTTACAAAGTTCGCACATTTTCTAGTAATATGAATGACCTTCAGACGCGAGGAATTGTGCGGGTTATACATACGAGAAATTGTCTGATTACATGGACTGCTATTATCCATTGTAACGGATAGAGATTCCTGATTTACAGCTCATTTTTGGAAGAGTTTTCAGAAAGCGATGGGAACACAGTTGATAATGAGCACTATTTTCCATCCACAAACAGACGGTCATTCAGAAAGAACCATACAGGTTTTAAAAGATATGTTGTTTGCATATTTTCTAGATTTCAAGGGTAGCTAGAAAGAATATATGCTTTTGGTCGAATTTCCTATAACAATAGTTATCAGGCAAGTATCCAAATGGCACCATATAAAGCATTGTATGGAAGTTCATGTCGATCTCCAGTTTGTTGGGCTGAGGTGGGAGACTGATCCTTCACGGGTCCAGATGTGATTAGAGATACCTCAAAGAAAGTAGATTTGATACGATGATGTCTTCTTACAGCACAAAGTCGACAGAAAAGTTATTTTGATAAACGAAGATGATACCTAGAATTTGAAGCGAGAGATCATGTTTTCTTCAAAATGATGCCTAAAGGGGGTGTAATCAGATTTGACAAGCGTGGAAGGTTATCATCAAGATATATTGGGCCTTTCGAAATACTCGAGAAAGTGGGTTTTGTTGCTTATTGATTGGCATTACTGCCATATTTATCTGGTGTCCACGAGATATTTCACGTCTTTATGCTTAAAAAATATATTCCTGATCCAACTCATGTAATGGATTGGGGCAAACTAGTTATTAACGCAGATGGAACATATAAGGAAATGCCAGTGCGAATCATTGATAGTCGTGATCAAGTTTTGCGACGCAAAACTATGAGACTGGTAAAGTGATATGACAGCATCAAGGAATAGAAGAAGCAACATGGGAACGTGAAGACGCGATGTGTGTTGCTTATCTTTTTTTATTTGAAAATTAAGGTATGTATTTTATTAATTTAATAATTATTTAACTTCAGAATAAGTTTTTAAGTGCAAAGGTGAAATTGTGAGAATTTTGGGATGAAATTCTTTAAGGAGGAGAGTATGTGAAGTCCCGAAAAAAAAATGAATAAATAACTAACATAATTTGATATCTAGAAAAAAAAAGGGCAAAATGGTAATTTTTGTAATAAGAGAAAATAACTTGAAAATTTTAGAGCCATAATGATAAAATGGATGTCGTTATTGAATTCGTCTTAGAAAATATAACTACGGTGTCAAATTTCATTAAATTCTAAGAAAATCAGAATTTATTATATTTTTATTTAATTAAATAATTATTAGAATATTATAACAAAAATTTTTGCTCAACCGAAACTGTGCCACGTCATCCGCACGTGACTGTGCCTGCATGAGCGGTCCATCTGGTGTTCAGGTGTCAACCTAAAATTATAAAAAAATTATTATTAATTAATGATAATAATTATTATAAAAAAGGGGGAAAAGTCAGGAATCCGAAAAAATGGGAGAAAGACTGAAAAAAACAACATTCAGCGCCAGAGGGATAGAGACAATACATAAAAAAAAATATCCGTGAATTTTATTTTAATCGTAATGGATTATTCTAGAATCGGAATGAAATAGTCTAAGAACTAAAGTTACTCTATACGACGAGATCTTCACATTGATATCAAATTTATAAAGTTTCTATGAAATTTTCCGAAAGGTAGTGGTTTTCTCTTATAATAATTTCTTTCTATTTAATGGCTAGAAATGATCATGTTTTATATTTCAATTTAAATTGTTAGAAATTTTATTGAAAATAATTAATTGGTGATAAGTTTTGGTATTTCATTTAGTAAAAATTAGTACGTGATGAATTGGATTTGGATTGTTAAAATTGTGTCTGGAACATGTGTTAAATTGGAAATGGCATAATTGCATTTCATCTACACGGGAATATTCCATATACATGAGTGGGTGCATGATATATATATATATATATATAAGTATATGGATGATATTTAGCGAACTCGAATAGGGACAACGTCCATTCTAAGTTGTGTTGGATTTTATTTGGTACGTAGTTATTATAGATTGCGAACTCGAATTGGGACAACGTCTAAGCAGAGTTATGGCGGTGCTTATTTCTCGGAGTAAATCCAAGAAAATCATATTTTATTCGGATAAATGTCTAATATATTTTTCGGAGGAGGTCCATATTTTTTGGTATAATTCCCAAAAAAATAAATATTTATATAGATATATATACATATATACATATATATATATCCATATATATAATATGTCACACTTGGATTCGACATGTGTGAGGGAGTAGATGAGACTTAGGAATGTGTGCATATAAATATTTCATCCATAATTGCATTCATATAAACATTGTACTTGAATGGGTGTTGATATATATTCATGATGTTTTACGTGTACTTAGGTAGGGAGTATCTCTGAAAAAGTTTACCCTACTAAGCTTTGCTCACTCCGTTGTGGGACCCCTTTTCAGGTACAGGTCTAGGACAGATAACAGATCCACATACGGAATCACACATGTGAAGGAAAGCCGGTTGTAGCTTAAATAATATGTTGTGTGTTTTCTTTCTTCCGCTGAGCAAATAAAATATAAAACGAAAAAAAAATGTATTGTACATTTGAGAAAATTTTATTTTATTACATATTGTATTGTGTAATGAAATGAATGGGATCCTTTGGGGAATGAGGTGTCACAATTATAGTTGCTTCAAAAAGAGATATTGGAAGGCTGAGTGGTCTTTTATCCTATTTGGTCATTGTGGCACATGAATCTATTGAGAGATATATTGAGCTGGGGATTGACTTGTAGTGATGTGATGTCACAAAAGAGGTTGATAATAGCTAAAGTCCATTTCGTCCCTCCTCCTTGGAGCCAGGTGGAATTATGAGATTGGAGTTTTGTTTTAGGGAGTTTGTAGTGGTTCCTTATGTAGCTACCCCATCTAAAAAAATTTCTATTATGAGCCCCTAAAGAAAAGAAGCGAAGGTGCTAATAGTGAGTAAATCTATGGAGTGTAGATGAAAAGATGCTTCAACAAGAGTAGCCCCATTCTTTTCCTACCCTTTGAGAGTAGGAAGGAAGAAAGCGAGGAGTTTGCACTATTCACGTATAATTAATTAAGGATCAAGCACAGAACAGAGGCTGAAAGCAAGTAAAGATTTTACTAATGATAACTCTTTTGGCTACCTAACGCTATTATAGTGAGAAGCCCTAAGCTAACCTTTAAGCAGATGCCACTAAAGAATACACGGCCCAAGTGGAAGTATCATCATCAACGGAGAGTCGGCCAAAAATGAAGATTCATTTGAAAAGGTTGAAAGGCATTCCATTCAAACTCAACCGAGTCAATGATAGATATGATAATACAGGGCATTTGAATATGTTGAATCACTCACCAAGTGTCAAATCAGCATAGGAGCAAAAAGACGGATGCATTCCATAGTGTAGGTAGCCATTCCCACTCCACAAATTCGGGTTAGCCATCTCAGTCAAGAGTGAGATTCATTAGGAGAGAGCATGCAACACCGATTGGTTTATGAGTTTAGGATGTGGTGCTCAGTTGAGCTTTACTTTACCTCACTTGAGAGAGGAATGCTTTCATCCCATTATGTAGAAGAAGGAGAGTCAATCATTAGTGATGAGGAAGGCTAAGTGCTTATTGAAGAAAAACTTTCTAAAACTATAATGGACTATACTTCTTCGGCAACAAATTGGTGTAAGTTGTTGCCTCTAGGTAGATGCAAAGGCAAAGGAAGCACCTAAGAGTATCTCCAACCACACTCAATAAAATAACTAATAAAAAAATATTTAAATATTCAATTCAGTATTTTAGCTAGTAACACTTCCAATTTTGCTCCAACCAAGCTCGGCAAAATATTGAATTGTGGTGAGAAATTGAGTTCTGGTGTCGCTGGATCGAAGACGACAAGAATATTTTTAAGAGAAAAAAATAATTTGTTGAACGATAAATGTTCGCTACATTTGTTGAGCGAGAAACCGGATGGGTAAAAATGCGAGCGGGAAAGTGAGCGCTTTGGAGCATAATTTTATAACAACACTCAATAAATATCTAAAATTTTGATTTTAGCGATCCCGTTGGAGATGCTCTAAGCTTTTATCTCTTACTACAAAATTGGCATCTAAGAAGAGTTCTGAGGTAGAATCGGCTCATACAAGGGCAAATTATGCAACTTTGTAAGCTCTTGATTGAAGAAAGAAGAAGGTAAGATTATAGCATCTAATGCAAGGAAATCTGATTCATGTAAACCCCTATTCGAATTACTGCACTAGTGCTAGTTTGATTCATGTTGACCTTCCTACTATACCACTACTCTCAGGGTAAGGGGCTAAAACAACTGATCTGAGAGGTTACAAGGGGTTATCTAACTAAGGGCAATGCCCCTCTTCTTAAGGTTAAGTAGATTTATTGGAGGGAGTGGAATGAGGCTTAGCTGCAAAAAGACCAGCATCAATGCTTCACTTCCTTTTCTAAGGCATTTGCATCCCTCCTTGTAGAGAGTCATTTGTAGTATTGTCGTTACTGAATACATGTAAATTTTTTGCTCCACAAACTATTAGTTGACTTCTTCTTGCCCTCATCACATGTTGAGATCTTCGAAAACTTGAATGATTAGCCCTGAAACCTAAATCAAGTTGCATAAATATAAAAATATACAGAGGCAATAAAAACATGTTTTGAAAATTTCATAATAACAAAACACAATAAAAAAGACAGTAAAATTAATAAAAAACAATTAAAATATTTTAATTTAACATCCACATTATAATGAGTACATAATTAGAATTACAAAATAACAAGGAAGTCAATGAATTTCTTGTCAACATCAGAAATTTCTAACAAATCCATCTCTATCTACATATTCATTATTATCTGATTCTGTAATTAATTCCTCCTCATTATCTTTTTCCACATGGTCATCATCAATGTCCAAATAATTTCAACATTCACCATGTAATATTTAAAGCACATTATCTACCCTATGAACAATTAAATAAAGTTCCATATTATTCTTTTGAAATGCTAATACACACGATAAAGTGATAATAATATTTTTTTCAACAACTTCAATAGTTGATCTAGGTTTTATTTTAAATATTTCCCACCAGCGACATGGATATCTTCTAATGGTTGGATAAATAGTGTAACATAATTGTTCAGCTTTATCACAAGAATAAATGACTTATACTTATGATAATATTTTTTATGGTGAATTTCAAGAAGGTTAAAATGATGATGAATTCTAGTATCAATATTTGGAATAGGATTAAACCATTCATATTTAAACAAAATTGTTTTTTTAATTGCTAAAAGAGAATACTCTACATGTAGAATTTCAATTAGTCTACCATGAAACTCAATTGTCTATTATTCATTACAGCTCTATTTGAACCATATTTCAAAGTGTGAAATTAGTATCCATTTACATGATGTATGGGATACATCTATAAACTTCCTAATGTTCCCTTTACAAGAACCTTTATTTGTCTATTACAAATATTTGATGAAGTTTTTATACTTACAAAATGATAAAAAAAATTCATACATATATAATGTTGCACATAAATGTTTAGAACCAAAAATGATAAGTTATATACTGAAAAGTTTCTTAAACCAATTCATGAAATCCTTTTCAAGATTTGCATCAATTGTTAGCATCATCAATATAAGGTTCACTTTGCCTTAATTCTTATCATTAATTCTTACAAAAACATTGAAGGTATTTTGAAATATTAAAATATTATAACGCATACAATGATAAATAAATGAGAATATGAAATTTTTATAAATTTTACTCAGTATAAGGTATAATTTTTTAGCAACTCAACAAAATGTATGTGTGCACAACATGATACTCTAAGTCATCCAAAAAATATTTTGATTTTTCTCTACCATATGATCGACCTACATGTATAATAATAGAAAACATCTCATTTTATTATAATCCACCCCCCATGCCATATACATTATTTGGTGTTAATTTATTTCGTTGATGATACAATTTTGGCTGAAAGTAGTGCACACAAAAATACCGAAGCCTCTTCAACCAAGTAGGAATTGCATATTGATACATCAACTTTGGCTTTATTTCAAACTTTATTTTTTAATTTTCTAAGATATCTAAAATTGATATAAATTAGAAAAAAATATTTATTGGATACATTAAAATTTTTAGATTAACAAATTAAAAATATATAACCTCACAGATGGATACATCTGCATGTATTACATATGGCTTACTATCAGGGATTCATAAGGCAAGCGGACTGGGAGATGTTCCGTTGAGTTGAAGAAGCTAGGAGGAAAAATATGCTAAAGTCTATATAAAACAATGGGGATGTCATTTTGTAATTGCTCCATTTCTTTCTTTCTTATGACATTATAAGTGAGATTTAAAAAAAATCTTTATTTTCAGTCAGTGCTTCTCAAAAAGTTTGTGGATGTAATTCATTAAATGTTATGGGTATTAACCTTTACATGAACATATAACAGTCATGAATTTTCATCCCTAATAACTTATCCTTCTTCATATCAATATATCTTCCCATGTTAGATGCATATTTATCAGGGAACCTAAGCTCAATTAACCATTTGCACAAAGTTTCCTTTGCATCCTTTTCAAGACTATAACTATCCTTAGAGAATTTATTTGCTTATTTGTCCCTGTGTAACTCTAGACATAAATATAACTCTTTCAAATCCTATCTTGATTTGGTATTATCATTGTTTTCTTTCTACATTCATTCTAGTATTAAAAATTTTATCTAAAAAGTTCTTCTCGATGTGTATCATAACTAAGTTGTATCTAAAAAGATTGCTTTTATAATAAGGCAAATGTCAGAAGATATTTTTTTTCTTCCGAACAAAGTGGTAATTCTTAGAAATTTACACATTACAGCAATCTGCATCAACAACCATAATATTTGAACTCATATCTTTCAATTACTTCTAATATATAATCAAAGGTGGTACACTTTTAATGACATTATTGCTTTTCCTAAATGCATCAATATTCATTCGAAAAGGATGTTCCACATGTATGAATTTATGGTGGTTATCAAAATAATAAGTCTTTCCTCATTTGTTCATATAATATGCATCTAAGCCCTCCATGAAACAAGGGGCTCCAATAAAATATCTAATTTATCTTTTGGATTTCTTTGTCCAGACATAATAACACACATAAACATGTACTCATCTTTCATACACATACATGGTGATAAATTATAAGGCGTAATAATATCAAGCAATGAAGAGTATTGTTGCCTTGTTTGTCCAAATGGCTAAAATCCATCTATGTACAACTCTAATCTAATATTTAAACTTTCATCTACAAAAGATGGATGAAAATCATCAAATATTTCCAAGAAAGATAATTTGAGAATTGCTGCATTATACCATCTTCAATAATATGCTCTTTCTAGCAACTCATATCATTAGTAGTGGCTTCAGATACAAATAATATTTGCAAACAAGGAGTCAATCTAAAATAATACATATTCTTGTGAGAAATATTTATTTTCTTCATTTTACATGCTGCATCTCTTTTGTACCGAGGATAGTTATAAAAATCAAATGCAATTGCTTCACTGTATATGCCCCAATATATCATGTAGCCATTAATACAATAATATATATTTTTCAGTAGTATACCCAAATCTTACATTAACTTCTTTGTGCAATAAAAATTATCTATCATGATGTTATCCTTTAGTAACAATTTAGATAACAATTGGTATATTTCATCATTATAACTTTCTGAAAAATTATGTTTTGCCTTTAAATTCATGAGTCTAACCGCCACAGATAACTTTAAATGTCCATATGAATTACCTAGCCAAAACTCTTCTTCTAAAGCCTTCGACATTTCATAAATTTGTCTTGTGATGATATTGGGATATCGTTATGGACATCTATATTTAATAAAAGACCAATGACATTGTTCAAAATTACATCACATGCATCATTAGGATTAGCAACAAGCATTACAAAATTTGAATCAACATTTCTATCTAAATAATGTTAAGTTATTTGTGGAAAAATAAATTTCTTTAAGTTCATACAAAATATAATAGTCTCTAACAAATATATTTAATGCAAGATGATATTGCATTGTTTTCATATCTTAGAAACTTTGATTTTGATATTTATGAACATTACATAAGTATTTATTTTTGTTTCATCCAAAAATTCAGGCTATTTTTCAAAAAAAGCAAATAAACTTTTCAATCCCCTCTACAAACTTATTAGTCAAAAATATCTTTTAGTCTAACATTCATCCATTAAAGATTAGGTCATATTCCATTTCTATAACATATAACATAAACATTTTTAAATTATAATAATATAGATAAAGATTTATTTGCAAAAAAGATGTAACATTTTTAAGACATTAAATAAATCTAACAAATAAGTTGTAGTAAAATTATTATTAGATGATTTAGAATTAAAATGAGAAAAGGCATGTTGTTTCAATAACTTAGAAATTTATCAAAAGACATAAGTTGTAATATTGCACCTTTAGTGAAATGTAGATCAAGAACTATATGAATTTTTAAATGAGCAAATAATAATTTTTAGCTTTACAATTCTTCATTACATTTCACGCTTTCAATTGATACCCATTTAATTTTTTATAATTATTATTATAATTACGAATAACTTTTATGATTTTTTATAATAATTATAAATTATTTATTATTAAGATTATGCTATTAGTATCAGTTATTATTTTAAAAAAATTATAAAATTTCATGTAATCTTAATCAGAAAAAAAATATAAATTAACTATATTGATCATAAATATAAGTCAATAACAAAATACACAAAAAGTTCACACCACAATTAGGCGACATAAAAATTTAACATATCCAAGTATGAGAAAAAAATGTAAAATTTTTTTTAAAGAAATAGTGACAGATAAAGATGTTTCTCATTTAGTGATTGAAATAATTTCCATCGCTAAATATAGAAATTGATTTGCATTGAATTTCTAATAATACATTAATACATAAGTATTTATCACTAAATACCACACAAGTGTATCCACATCCCCCTTTGTGTTTAAATTAGTGATGGATTTTAAAAACTAAGAAAAATCCATCACTAATTAGCAAAGAAATTTTTTTTTGTTTCTAATTTATTCTTGATTTTTCTTTTCCATTTCTCATCTATTTCAATACCATTCCTAATTTTAGAAAAGGAATTTGGTATTTCTAAATTCTATTTCGAATTTATTATCTCTTGTAGCATCTATCTATCTATCAATATTTAAATATATCTTTCTATATGTATATATGTCTATTAGTCATCGATATGTCTATGTTTCTATCTGTCCATGTGTTTATCTTTCTATATGTCTATCTATGTAGTTTTCTATCTATCTATCTATATATCATTCTATTTACTATTTATTTGTCTATCAGAAAATCTATTGATATGTCTATTTTCTATTTATCTATCTATCTATCTATTTATTTATTTGGCTATTTGTCTATTTTTTTGTATATCCATCTATATATCTGCCTATTTGTTTATCTATATATCTATCTATCAGTCTGTCTATCTATCTATCTAATTATCTTTCTATTTATCTATTTATCTATCTTTATATCTATCTATCTATTTATGTTTCTATCAATCTATCTACCTACATACCTACCTACCTACCAATCTAACTATCTAGTTATATATATATATATATATATATATATATATATATATATATATATATATATATATATCTATCAATCTTTCTATCTCTCCATCTCTCTATCATTCTAACTTTTATCAGTTTCTTTGTCTCTTTGTGTATCTCTCTATTTATCTATTTATCTATTTATCTATCTATTAATCTATCTAATAATTGATTTATGTGTATATCTATATATTTATCACTCTCTCTATCTATCTATCAGATTATCTGTCTATCTATCTATATGTCTATCAATCTATCAACTATTTATCTATTTATCTATCTTTGTATATATATATATCTATTTATGTATCTATCAATTTATCTACCTACCTACTTATCTAATTATATATATATATATATATATATATATATATATATATATATATATATCTATCTTTCTTATCTCAGTCTCTTTGTCTCTTTGTCTATCTCTCTATATATCTATCTATATATCTACATATCATTTTATTTGTCTATATATTAGTCTATCTATATATCTATTTATATGTATATCTGTATATCTACCTATTTATCTTTCTATTAGTCTTTATATCTATCTATCTATTCATATGTCTATTTGTTCATATACCTTTTTGTCTATTTGTTTTTCTTCATTTTATCTATCTATATATGTATATGCCTCTCTATCTACCCATTTTTTTATCTTTCTATGTGTCTATCTATCTATGTGTCTATCTATCTATGTGTTTATCTATCTATCTATCTATCTATCAGTCTATCTATCTATTTATGAATCTATAAATTTATGTTTCTATCTATCTGCTTATTAGTGTATCGATCTATCTATCTAACTAAAATATCAATCTTTGTAATTATCTATCTATCTATCAAACTATCTATTTATATGTATATCTATATAAGTGTAAATTTATCCATCTATCTATCTATATGTCTATTTGTCTATCTATTTATGTCACCATTTGTCTATCTATATATATCTATCTTTCTTTCTATCTGTCTGTTTATTAGTCTATCTATATATATATATATATATATATATATCTATTTATCTTTATCTCTATATGTCTATCTATTTATCTATCTATTTGTCTATTTTACTATCTGTCTACCTATCTTTCTACCTATCTATATGTCTATCTATCTATCTGTCTGTCTATCTATATGTATATCTTTTTGTCTCTCTATTTATCTATCTATCTATCTATTTATCTATTAGTGAATTTAATTTTATATATATATATATATATATATATATCTATCTATTAGTCTATTAGCCTATTAGTCTATCTATATATTTGTATGTGTCTATAAGTCTATATGTCAATCTATCTATATGTCCATCTATCTACCAGTCTATATATCTATCTATCTATCTATCTCTGTATATGCTTATCTATCTATCTATTTATTTGTCTATATGTCTATCTATCATTAATATTTCAATATATATATATATACATCTATTTATCTGTCTATCAATTTGTTTATTTTCTATTTTTGGTCTATCAATTTGTCAAATTGTATATCTGTCAATCTATCTATCTGTCAATAAATCTATCTATCTTTCTATCTATATGATTATATATCTATCTATGTATCTCTCTTTATAAATTTCTATCTATTTATCTATCTTTATTTCTATCAATTTATCTATCTTTGTGTCTATCTATCAATCTATCTTTCTATCTATCTTTCAATATATCTATCTATCTAACTATATCACTATCTATTTACCTATATATGTATCTATCTATCTATCTATCTATCCGTCTATCTATCCGTCTATCTATCTATCTATCAATGAATCTGAGTATCTAACTATCTTTATATCGATCTATCTTACATTTTGTCTATGTGTCTATATGTGTTCTATCAATTTTTTATCTATCTATCTATCTATATATCTATCTGTGTTTATGTCTATTTATTTTTTATATCAAAATATATATATATATATATATATATATCTATCTATCTATCTTTTAATCTGTCAATCTACTTATCTCTTTTTTTATTTATGTATCAATGTATCTACATATCTATGTATTTATCATTCTTTTTATCTATTGATCTTTCTATCTATCTATATATATACCACCATACATATGTACCTACCAACCTTCCTACCTACCTATCTATTTTTTTATCTATTTAATTAACTATCTATTTATCTATATATCTATCTATCTATCCAACTATCATTCTATCTATCTGTATATTAGTCTCATTATCTATTTTTTATCTTTCTATCTATCTATTTGTCTATCTACATATCTTTTTATCTATCTATTGTATATCTAACAATATATCTATCTTTTTGTCTATCTATCAATCTATGTATCTATATACCTTTCTATCTATTTATGTGTCTATATATCTATATGTCAATCTATCTATGTGATATCTATCTATTAGTCTATCTCTATATCTATCAATATATTTATCTCTCTATATGTCTATATGTCTATATGACAATTTGTCTATATGTTAATTTGTCTATCTATATTTTTTTATCTATCTATCTATGTATCTATATCTCTACCTATCTATCTCTGTCAATTTACTCCCTCTCAATTAATCAATCAATCATTCTTTCTATATATTTATCTATCTAACATTCAAACTACCCTCCTACCAACTGACCTACTCACCTATTTAATTATATATCTAACTATCTATCAATCAATCAATCTATCTATCTATCTTTCTAAGATACTATCTATCTATCTATCTTTCTATCTATCAATCTAACTATCTATCCATCAGTCAATCTATTTATTAATCGATCTATCTATCAATCTATATGTATCTTTGTCTATATTTTTATATATTTGTCTATCTACTTACCTATCTATCTATCTATCTATATGTTTGTCTATCTATCTATTTATCTATATATCTATTAATCTATCTGTCTAAGAATCTATCTAACTTTCTATAAATAAATAAATCAATCTATCTATCTATCTATTTTCCTATTTATTTATTTATTTATCTATTTATATATGTATCTATCTATCAATCTATCAAATTTATCACTCTATCGGTCTGTCTATCTATCTAAGCATCTATCTATATGTTATATCTCTATTTATTTATCAATCAATCTGTCTATCTATGTATCTATTTATATATCTATTTATTTGTATATTTATCTATGAGTCTATCTATCTACTAGTTTGTCTATCTATTTGTCTATATATCTATTTGTATATCTATCTACTTCTCTATCTGTATATATGTATATATAAATATATATATATATTAATCTTTCTATCAATCTATTTATCTATTTATTTATCTATATGTCAATATATCTATCTTTCTATTTGTCATTCTATATATCTCTCTATCTACATATTTATGTATTTAACTATCTACGTATTTAACTATTTATTTATCTATTAATAAATATATCTATGAATCTATATATCTAGTAATCTATCTATATATCTATCTATCTATCTCTATATGTCTATTTATCTATTTATATATCTATCTTTTTGCTTGTTTTTTTATCTCTCAATTTGTCAACCTATATATTTTTCTATCTTTATATCTATCTCTCTATCGATTTGTCTATCTATCTAATTTTCTATTTTTCTATTTGTCTATTTGTCTATTTGTCTATCTATCTATATCTATCTTTTTATCTTTCTATCCACCTATTTATTTGTATATATGCCTATATGTGTATCTTTGTATCAATCTATTATCTATCTATTTTTTTATAAATCCATTTGTCAATATATTTATTTGTTTGTGTATCTTTTTGTCTATCTATCTTTCTACCCAACTATCAATTGGTCTATCTACCTATATATTTATTTATCTATCTATCTATCATATTAGTTTTATATCTATCCATATGTCTATCAATTTATCTATATATATAAAACTATCTATCTATCTATCCATTTATCGATATGTCTATCTAACATTAGCATCTTTGTGTCTTTATTCATCTTGCTACCTATCTATATGTCAATCTATCTATATATCTATCTATTTATATGTTTATCTAACTATCTATTTGTTAATCTATCAACCAATCAATCTATCTATCTATTTGTTTATCTTTCTATCTATCTATCTGTATATCTATCTATATATCTATCTATCTATTAAATTATCTATCTAAATATCTATCTATTTGTCTTTTGGTCTATCTATCTATTTTTGTATCAATCTATATATTAATATGTCTATGTCTATATAATTCTATATGTATATCTATCTAACTGTTTATCTATCTATCTATCTATCTATCTATGTATTTGTGTATCTTTTTATTTTTCAATATGACAATCTGTGTATCTATCTAGCTATCTATATATCTATTTTTCTATTTTTCAATCAATCTATCTAAACTTTGTTTATATTTATTTATCTATCTATATATCTATTTATTTGTCTATATGTCTATATGTTAATCAATCTTTCTGTAAATATGTCTAACTATCTATCTATCAATATGTCTATTTTCTATTTGTTGTCTGTTTATTTGTATTTTTGTCTATCTACCTATCTTTCAATCTATCTATCTAATCTTTAAATCTATCTACCTAGCTATCTATCTATTTGTCTACCTATCTATGTATCTATTTTTCTAAATGTCTATCTATTTATCTATCTTTTTTTTATATCTATTTATCTATATATGTGTATATATATCTATATGTGTATCTAAGTATCTATCTATCTATCTAATTTTTTTTATATCTGCCTATCTATCTATTTATCAATCTGTCTATCTATCTATCTATCAATTTGTTTGTCTATCTATCTATTTATCTATCTAAATATATGTTTACCTATCTATCTATATGTTTTTATGTCTATCAATTTATTTGTCTATATGTAAATTTATGTACCAATATATTTACATATCTTTGTATTTATCTATCTTTCTATCTATTAATCAATCTGTCTATCTATCACTATCTATATATATACAACCTACATATGTACTTACCAACCTTCCTACCTACCTATCTTTCATTCTATCTAAGTATCTATCTTTCTATCTATATATCTATCTATATATTTATCTATATATCAATCTATATATTTATCTATATATCTATCTATATATTTATCTATATATCTATCTATCTATCCATCCATCTATTAATCTATCAATTTATTTATTAGTCTCTTAGTCTTTTGTCTATCTATCTATCTATCTATCTATCTATCTATAAATCTATTTATTTATTTATATGTCTATTTGTCAATATATCTATTTATCTTTTTTTCTATCTATTAATCTATCTATATATCAACCTGTCTATCTATCTATGTGTCTATATATCTATATGTCAATGTGTATATCAATCTATTTGTCTATCTTTCTATATGTCTATCTTTCTTTCTTTCTAAATGTCTATATGTCTATATTTCTATTTGTATATCTGTTAATCTATCTATCTATCTATTTGTCTATCTGTCTAACTATGTATATTTATCTCTACCAATATTTCTATCTTTCTATTTATCTATCTGTCTATCTTTCTATCTATCTTTTTTTCTATATATATATCTATCTTTATTTAAACTTAACTTCCTACCTAACGACCTACCTACCTATCTAATTATCTATCTAACTAATAATCAATTAATATATCTATATATCTATTTATGTAATTATCTATAGATATATCTAAATATCCATCAATCAATCTATATATCCATCTATCTATATATCTATTTAATTGTATATCTATCTATGAGACTATCTGTCTACTAGTTTGTGTATCTATCTGTTAATATATCTATCTGGCTATATCTACCTATCTTATTATGTATCTGTCTATATCTTTATCAATCAATCTATCTAACTATTTATCTATTTATCTATCTATATGTCTTTATATAATCTTTCTATTTGTCTATCTATATAACTATTTGCCGACCTATTTATGTATCTAACTATCAATCTATTTTTATATCTATCTATCTATCAATAAATATAATTATGAATCTATCTATATATTAATGAATCTACCTATTTATGAATCTATCTATATATTAATATATGTAGTAATTTATTTATCTAGCAATCTATCTATCTATCTTTATATCTATTTAAATATCTATCTATATATTTATCAATCTATCTATCTATATTTTTGCTTGCTTTTATATCTCTCTATTTTTCAACTTGTCTATTTGTCTATTTCAATATCTACCTATCTATCTATTTTAAAATATCTATCTATTTATATATTTTTCTATTTGTAAATTTGTTTATTTGTTTATCTGATGATATCTAACTATTTATCTATCTATCCATCTGTTTATTTGTCAATCTGCCTATCTATTTATCTATCTATATATCTATCTTTTTATCTATTATCTATCTATTTTTCTATTGATCCATTTTTTGATCTATTTATATATATATCTATTTTGCTATCTACCTTTCTATTCTTCTATCTATTTGTATATCTACATATTAGTTTATCGATCTATCTATCTTTTTATTTTTTTATATTTCCATTTGTCTATCAATCTATCTAACAAACTATCTATATATCTATCTATTTATATATTTATCTATCTATCTAACTATCTAATAACTATCTATCTATATGTCTATTTGTCTATCTATCTATTTTTTTATTTATTTAATTTTCCCATATGTCTATCATTCTATATGTATATCTGTCTATCTGTCAATCTTTTAATGTGTCAAACTATCTATCTATCTATATATTTGTGTATATTTCTATTTTTCTATCTATTAATCTGTCTTTCTATCTATCTATATGTCTATATTTTTATCTATCTATTTGTTAATCTTTCTATCTATCTAGCTATATATTTATCTATATGTTTATTTATTGATCTAATAATCTATCTATTTGTCTATATGTTTATCTATCTATCTATCTATCTATCTAACTTTATATCAATTTATCTATCTATTTGTCTATTTGTTTAATTGTTTATCTATCTATCTATCTATCTGTATATATGAGAATCTATCTATCTATTTATTTACTGGTCTATCTATATTTATATCTATTTAACTATCTAATTATCTATCTATCTCTCACTATATATATCTTTCTATCTATCTATCAATCTATCAATCTATCATCTATGTATCTATGTATCTATTTATCTCTTTGTTTGTTTGTTTGTCTATCTTTTTATCAATCAAACAATATATATATATATATATATCTGTATGTCTATCTGTCTGTCTATATATCTAATTGTCTATACATTATTAGAATATCTATATGTCTATTTGTCTTTATGTCTTTTTGTCTATCTACTTATCTATATATCTATATATCTAGCTATCTATTTATATATCTACATGTCTATCTATCTATCTATCTATAAGTCTACCTATCTATATGTCTATCTATCTATATGTCTATCTATCTATTTATTTATCAATCTATCTATTTATTAATCTATCTATCTTTCTATCTGTCATTCTATCTATCTCTCATTCTATCTATCTCTCTATCTGTCATCCTATCTATCTCTCTTTCTATATATGTATCTATCTATCTACTAATCTATGTATCCATCTATGTATCTATGTATCTTTGTATATATCTATCTATGTGTCGATTTGCCTATTTGTCTATCTATAAGTATGTCCATATCTATCTATCTATTTTTCTATTTATCTATATGTCTATCTATCTATATCTATTTGTCTATTTTTTAAATGAATTTGTCTATTTGTCTACCTATTTATCTATTTCTTTGTTTATCTATCTATATGTCTATCTATCCAAGTGTCTATCTATCTATTTGTCTAACTTTCTATCTATCTATTTGACTATCTATTTATCTATATATAGTTATATATATTTTCCTATCTTTCTATCTATCTATATGTATATATGTCTATATATATATATATATATATATATATATATATATATATATATATATATATCAATCTATATATCTGTCTGTCTAACTAACTATCTATCTGTCTATCTATTTATCTGGCAATGTGTCTATCTATTTATCAATCTATTTATCTATCTATCTATCTATCCATCAATGTGTCTAACTGTTCATCTATCTATATATCTATTTATCTCTTTGTTTGTTAGCCTATCTATCTATTTGTTTATTTTCTGTCTATATAATTGTATATTTATCTATCTGTCTCTTTTATATATGTCTATCTATCTATTTATCTATGTGTCTATTTATATATCTATTTATTTTTGGTTGTGTTTGTGTATATATATATCTATCTATATATTTATCTGTCAATCTATCTATTTTCAAATATATATATATATATATGTCTTCTATCAATCTATATATCTAAATCACTATCTATCTATCTATCTAGCCATCTATCAATCGATCTATTTTTATTTTAGTCTCTTTATCTATTTTCTTATATTTTTATCTATCTATATATCTATTTATCAAATCTATATGTCTATCTATCTATCTATCTATTATCTCTATATCTCTTTAATTTTATATTGATCCATTTGTTGATCTATTTATGTATTTGTCTATATATTTGTCTATCTATTTGTCTATCTATCTATCAATCAATCTATCTATTTGTCTTTCTAGCTTTATGTCTATCTTTATGTATATCTATCTATCTTTCTTTTTTTCCATTTTTGTATCTATCCACATGTTTATCTATCTTTAATCTAATTATCTATCAATCCATCTATTTATCTATCTTTTAATCTAACTACACACACACACACACACACATCTATTTATATATCTTTCTATCCAACTATAAATCTGTCAATCTATCTATCAGCCTCTCAATCTCTTTGTCTATATTTTAGTCTATCTATTTATTAATATATCTATAAGTTAATTTATCAATCAATCAATCTATCTCTCTATCCTACTTGTTTATCTATTTATATATCTATTTGTTTATCTATCTATCTATCCTACTTGTCTATCTATTTATATATATATTTGTTTATCTATCTATGTATGTTTGTAAGTATCTATATGTCTGTCTATCTATCTATCTTTCTATTTATCTATCATTTTATATGTATATCTATCTATCTATCTATCTTTCTTTCTTTCTATCTTTCTATCTATCAATCTGTCTATCCATCTATCTATTTGTGTATCTTTATATCAATGTATCTATCTATTTATCTATTCTTCTATTTGTCAATCTATATTTATATTTATCTATCTATTTGTCAATCAATCCTATATATCTATCTATCTGTGTATTTGTCTATCTATTTATCTATCTATATGTCTATCTATCTATCTATTTATCTATCTATCTCTTTATTTGTCAAATTTTCTATTAATCTATATGTCTATCTAAGAAACTATCTAAATGACTATATGTATATTGGACTAACTTTTTTTCTATTTATGTATCTATCTAATTATCAATCTATCATTTCTTTCTATCAATCAATCTATCTATATACCTATATATTTATCATTATATCTATCTATCTATCAATCTATGTATACATCTATCTATCTCTTTCTTTATTTGTCTATTTATCTATTAATAAATGTTTATTTATCTATCCAAATTTCTGAATAACATTCTATATATCTATTTATATGTTTATTTGAATATTTGACTATCTATCTATTTGTCTATCTATCTATAAATTTATTTTTATATCTATCTTTATATCTATCTAGCTAGCTAGCTAACTAACTAACTAACTATCTATCTATTTGTCAATCAATCTAACTATTTGTCTGTTTGACTATAAATCTCTTTATCTATTTTCTTAACTATATATGTGTTTATCTATCTATTAGTCTATCTATCAATCATTATATCAGTATACCTGTCAATCTATCTATTTGTCAATTGGTTGATCAATCAATCAATCAATCTGCCTGTGTCAATTTGTTTATTTATCTATCTCTATGTTTTTTTCTCAATCTATCAATCTATTTGTATGTCTATCTATCTATCTATCTATCTATCTAACTATATGTATATGTATGTATGTATGTGTATATATATATATATTTCTATCTGCCTATCTATCTATTTATTTATCTATCTATAAGTCTATTTGTCTATCTATCTATCTATCCATATATTTTTATATTTATCTACTTGTTTATTTGTTTATCTGTCTATATGTCGATCTTTCTATCTATCAATGCATCTTTCTATCTATCAATTTATTTACCTATCTGTCTATCTATCAATGTTTCTATCTACCTATTTGTATATCTATTTATATATTTATTTATCTATCTAAATATCTATCTATATATCTATCTATTTGTTTGATTGCCTATCTATCTATTTGTTGATTTTTCTATTTGTCTATCTATATATTTATCAATTTGTTTATCTATCTATTTATCTAATTGTCTATCTATCTATTTGTCTTTGTATCTATCTATATATCAATATATTTTTACATATATCTATCTGTTTGTCTATTTTATAATATATATATATATATATATGCCTATCTATCTAACTATCTTTGTTTATATTTATCTTTCTATTGATCTATCTATCGATCTATCTATTTATCTATCTATTTGTGTATTTGTCTATTTTTATATCTATCTATTATTCTATCAAAAAAACTATTTTTCTATCTATCTATCTATTTATATGTCTATATGTCTACTATCTATTTATCGATCTCTCTATATATCTATCAATCTATCTATTTTTCTATCTATCACTCTATCTATCTATCAAATCTATCTATAATTTAGTCTATATATGTAAATGTCTATGTGTCTATCTGTCTATCTATCGATATGTGTATCTATATATCTTTTTTTTGTCTTTCTATAAATTTGTCTATATATATTTATATATCTAACTATGTGTCTATTTTTATATCTATCTATCTACTTGTCTATTAGTCTATTTGTTTGTCAGTCAATTTTTCAATCAATCTATCAATTATCTATCTGTATATCTATCTATATGTCTATTGGTCTATCTATCTATATATATAGCTATCCTTCTTTCTAATTATCAATTTATCTAACTATTTATAAATTTATTTATCTATCTATATATCAATGGATATATATATATATATATTTATATATTTATATATTTGTCTGTCTATCTATCTATATGTCTATCTATCTATTTATTTGTCTATTTTTCTATTTATCTATCTATTTATTTGTCTATTTGTCTATCTATCTGTTTATGCATCTATATATCTATTTATCTTTCTATCAATTTGTCTGTCTAAATATATATCTTTCTATCTATCTATCTAACTATTTATATTCCAACCTACCTACCTATCATTTTATCTATCTATATATCTATAATTTATCCATGTATCTATCATTCTTTGTATCCATCTATTGATTTATCTATCAATCTATCTAAATTTTTATTTATATATTAGTCTCTCTACCTCTTTGTATATTACTCTATCTATCTATATATGTATCTATATTTCTATCTATATATTTATATATCTATTTGTCTATCTATTTCTATATCTATTTATATGTCAATATGTATATTTGTATATCTATCTTTCTATCTATCTTTCTATCTATCTTTCTATCTATCTATCTATATAACTAACTAACTATCTATTTATCTATCTATCTATCTACTTTTCTTTCTTTTATCTATCTTTTTGTTAATCTATCTATCTATCTAACTGTATGTCTATCTATCTATCTATGTAAATGACTATCTATAAATATACCTATATGTCTATCAATCTATCTCTATATAGGTCTACTATCTATATATCTATTTGTTTATCTATCTATCTAATTATTTGTTTATCTATCTATTTGTCTTTTTGTCTATCTATCTTTTTATCTATCTTTTTATGTGTCTATATGTATATCTTTTTATTTGTTAATCTATATATATGTCTATTTGGGCATTTATCAATTTGTCTATCTGTCTATCAGTCTAATTGACTATCTATCTATCTATCTTTTTATCTGTCTATCTATATACCTTTTATCTATCTATCTATCTAGTATTCTATTAGATAATTTGTCTATCATTCTATCTCTCTATCTATTTATATATTTGTCTATCTATCTATCTATTTATATATTTTTATGTCTTTCTTTCTTTCTATATATCTATTTATTGGTCTATATGTCTATATAATCTATCTAAGCATTTATCTATCTATGTATCAATTTATTTATTTATCTATATATTTATCTATTTGTGTATTTTTCTATCTATCTATCTATTGGTCTATTTGTGTATCTATCTATCTATATATATATATATATATATATATATATATATATATATATATCTATCTATCTCTCTATCTATTTATCTATCTATTTGTTTATATATCTATTTTTCTATCTATCTATTTGTCTATATATCTATTTGTCTTTCTTTCTATGTATCTATTTATTTATTTGTTTATCCAAGTATCTATCTATCTATCTATATATGTATCTGTCTATCTATCTATCTATCTATCTATCTCTCTATCTATCTCTCTATCTATATATGTATATATTTATCTATTTGTCTATCTATCAATCAATCAATATATCTATTGCTCTATCTATCAATTTATCTACATTTCTATTTGTTTATCTATCTATCTTTCTTTCTTTCTCTTTACTTATTTGTTTATCTATCTTTATGTCTATTTATCTATTTTTATATATCTTTGTCTTTCTATCTGTCTCTTTGTATATTCATCTATATCTCTATCTATGTATGTGTGTATCTGTTTATCTATCTATTAGTCTATTAGACTATTAGTTTATCTATCTATCTATCATCTATTAGTTTATTTGTCTATCTATCTATTTGTATATCTATCTATCTAGCTATCTCTTTATCTCTGTCTATTTGTATTTCTGTCTATCTATCTATCTATCTATTTATCTTTCTTTCTTTCTATCTATATGTTTATCTATATATTTGTTTATCTATCTATATGTCTATATATCTATTTGTTTTATCTTTGCGTCTATCAATCATAAGTCTATTTTTTTATTTGTCTATCTATGTATCTGTCTATATATTTATCTATTTAGTAGTCTATCAATATATCAGTCTATTAGTCTATAAGTCAATCTCTATATATGTCTATCTATGTATTTGTCTATCATTCTATAATTCTATTTATATAACTATATACATACATACCTACCTACTAATATATCTATCTATATATATAAAACTATCTATCTGTCTATTTATCCATCAATTGATCTATCTATCTATCTATCTATTATTCTCTGTCTATTTGTCAATCTTTATGTATATCTATATATCTATATAATTATCTAATTATTTATCAATATATCTTTCTTTCTATCAATGTATTATTCTATTTATATAATTTTCTATTTGTGTGTGTGTGTGTCTATCTCTCTATCTATATATCCATTGATCTATCTATCTATTTATTGCTCTATTAGTCAATCTTCCAATCTATCTAATTATCTATCTATCTGTCTATCTTTCTATCTATACACATCAATTTATCTATTTGTTTATTTGTCAATCTACATATCTGTCTATTTGTTTATTAGTCAATCTACATATATGTCTATCTTTCAATTGATGTATCTATTTATGTATCTATATTTATATGTTTCTATCTATTTGTCTCTCTATCTGTCTATCTATCTATTAATATTTCTATCTATCTATCTATCTATTAATATTTCTATCTATCTATCTATTTATAAATCTATCTTTTTGTTTATCTATTTGTCTATATTTCTATCTATCTGTCTACTGTCTATTTAATTATTAGCCTATTTTTCTATCTGTCAAATTGTATATATATATATTTATATGTCTATATATCTATCTATCTATATACCAACCTACCTACCTACCTATCTATCTGTATATCTATCTATAATGCATCTATTTTTCTGCTAGTTTATTTATACTGTTAGACAGGATGATAGATAGTTAAATAGGTAGATAGATTGATAGATTGACAGATAATAAGATAAGAAGATAGGTAAATATATAGATAGGTAGATAGGTAGGTAGGTAGGTAGTTAGATAGACATATAGATAGATAGAAATATCTATATATAAATAGATAGATAGTGAGATAAATAAACAAATAGTTAGACAAATAATAGATAGAGTGAAAGATAGATAAAAAGAAAAATAGATAGATAGATAAATAGATATATAGATAAATAGATATATAGATAGATAGATAGATAGATAGACATATAGATATATAGATAGATGGACATATAGATTGATACAAAGATAGACAAATAGAGAGATAGATAGACAACTAGATAGATAGATAGATATATAGATAAACAAGTAGACAGATAGACAAATAGATAAATAGATAAATTGTTAAATAGATAGATAGGCAGATAGATAGACTGATAGGAAAATAGATAGATACACAAATAGACAAATAAATAGATAGATAGATTAAAAAATAGATAGTTAGTTAGATAGACAGATAGACTAATAGAATTATAGGATGATAGATAAATAGATAATAAAATTATTATATAGAAAGAAAGATAGATAGATAGATATACAAATAGGTAAATAGACAAATAGTTAGACAGATAGATTAACATATAGACAGATAGACAAATTGACTAATAGACTTATAGACTAATAGGATGATAGATAGAATGATAGCAAGAATGTTAGACAGATATATAAATAGATAGTTAGATAGTTAGACAATTTGACATATTAGCAGATAGATAGATAGAACGAGAAATAGATTTCCAAATTGACATATTGACATATAGGTAGATATATAGAAAGACATAAAGATAGATAAATAGATACACAGATAGATAGATAGATAGACAGATAGATAAAAATATAGGTACATAGATATATAGATAGATAGATTGACAAATTGATAGATAGATAGACAGATAGATAAATAGACAAATATATATATATATATATAGACAAATAGATAGATAAAGAGTTAGAAAGAAAGAAAGAAAGGTAGGTAGGTAGATAGATAGATAGATAGTGAGAGAGAATGATAGATAGATAATTAGATCGATAGATAGATAGATAAACCGATAGTTAGATAAATATTATGATTTTTTGAAAGTTATTGAATATGAATAGTAAGATTTTTTTATTTTGTTCAAATTATTTGAAAGTTATTTAATAATAAGTGATGTAAATCCAACTAACATTTACTAACATTTGACACTTCTTGATTTCTCATTTTAATTATGATATAATTATTACTCCTAATAAGATTAAACTCATGTTTCATTTGGTCCATCTAATAATTATAAGAGTTATTTAATTGAAATTCAAATTTACCTAATATATCTAAAAATTGTTGATTAATTATCTAAAAGCTAATTATATTCTCACATATTTTTGCCATGTCTTCGTGATGCCTCATAGGACTTAATTGATGCTAGAAGATGCTTTTTGTATTTTGTTTCTATGTAAAATTATAATGGTATTAATCATTTCATTTTGATGATGCTATATAATTTTACTCCATTCCAAATCTCAAATAGTTTTTACTTAATTTGTTTTATTTTGGATAGAATATCTATCCCTAAAAATTACACACACACACACACATCTTTGTGTTTGCCCAAGTTTAAGACTAATTTTGCATGGTTGTGTTAATATTAGTAATGTTAATAGTAATATATTATTAATTTTCTAAAGATTACATGTTTTATTTTTTAATTACTAACATATTTATCATTTTGTTATTTTGTAGGTGTGGAGCATAGTGAAACAATAACATGAGATAGTTTTCCATTTTTTTAAATTCATGAGTTTTTATAAGTACATCACATATTTCAAATAAATAATGTAAATTTCATGATAGTCATTTCAAATAAACTATGAATATAATTTATCAAAAAATACATAACATCATATGTAATAAATATTAGGCCCCACTTGAGCTCAGTCCCTAGGTAGTCCCCAATCAAGCTTAGTCCATGGGCGGTCCCCACTCAAGCTTAGTCCATGGGCTGTCCCCAAATGTTAATTTGGTTCCCAGCCCCCACCCGGTATACTCATATTGTCCATTTTTCCCAATAGGATACATAATTTTCTACATGGGTCATAATTTATTTTTATGACTACCATTTCGCATCCTCTAGGATTTTGAACTAGTGACCTCAGTCAGAAATCCTAGCACCTCTGTCTATAGGATTTTGAACTCATGACCTTGTACAACCCTTATATGACTGTTTAATTGAAAAGGAAGAGTTCCTAAATCCTAAGCTTAAATAACATCATGGAATAGATTTTCATGAAAAATCATAAATTTTAAGTTTTATTTGGAAGATTTTGGCTGAGAGATAAGAGAGAAGAGATGAAAACTAATACATAACAAGAGAAATAGTAAATAAATAAAATTAATTAAATTTTTAATCTTTGATTTAAAGGTAAAAAAACAAATCTTTCTTTGGGTTCCAACTCACTTAACTTTCTCTCTAAATTATCAAATATAATAAAATTAGTATCATTATTCATCATTTTTCATATCAAATTATTCTTGAATGTAGATACAACTTTTACTAACTCTATGTCACTTTAATTAACTAACATGATCAAATCATGTCAATGGTTAAAATGGAGAAAAAATATATTTATTTATATTCCTTACATATACATCGATGAATATAAGTATAGAGATTTTAAAAAGTTCATTTGTATATTTAAATGTTTATACATATATATACATATGCATACATACATACATACATACGCGCGCGCACACACACACACATATATATACATATACATAACATATACATACATTACATACATATGTACAGCATTCACACACACACACACACACACACACACACACACACATAAATATATATAACATATATCATCAATAACTAAGGCTTATCCCAACTACTCGGAGTCGAATATAAGAATCATTTTTTTTTCCAGTTAACTATATTAAAAATTATGTTCACTCTGAACCCTTTAATTTTTAAATGCTTCAATTTAAAATTTCTATTTAATTCTTCCTAGGCCTTCATCTACTTTTTTACCTTTCTCTACTTGAATAGTACTTCCTAACTAATGCACCTATATGCCTATATTAGATATGACCAATCCACCTTAGATGATTCTTCCATATCTTATTAATTATAAGAGTTATGTAATTGTTTTTTTCTTATAACTTTATTCTGAACTTATTTTCATAAAGAACTCCTGATATAGCTTTCCATTCGGTCCATCTAAAATTTATCATATGTGTTATCTCTTCATCAATCCCTCCATATTTAATTAATATAGAGACTATGTACTTGAAATTACTAAAATTTAATACTTCTTACTTTTCCATTTTAATTATCATATCATTATTACTCCTAATAAGATCTACTCATATTTTAAGTATTTCATCTTGGTATGACAAATTCTAAACCCCTTGGAGTCAAGTGCAACACTCCAAATTTTTAGTTTCTTTCCTAACTCTTCTTTAGTCTCATCAACCAACAATTAGTCATTATATATAACATACCCTAAGAGATTTCTTATTGGAAGTCTCTAATATATTCATCCATAAATAACACAAAAATTTAAGGACTATGTAATGATCCATGTTGTAGTTCCATAAATATTGAAAACTTGTGAGCGATGCTTTTGAACAAATCTAACTATAAACATCACTCCCTCATACATGTAATTGATTAGTTTAATATATTCACTTGATATATTTTTTTTTACAAAATTCCCCATAAAGGCAAGTCTTTTGAAACTTTATTATAAGATTTCTCCAAATCGATAAAAATTATGTATACGTCTTTCTAATGTTCTATATATTTCTCAACTAATTACATAATACCCCACATTCTAAGTGCATTCTCACTTCCCAAGTGCATTCACACTTCCCAAATGGTTCTTACTTTTCAAGTGCATTCTCACTTCTCAAGTCCATTCCTACTTTCCAATAATAAAAATACTTGATGTTATGAATTTTTTCTCAAAAGATAGAATTAAAAAATTATTTCTTTTATTATTAAATTCACTTAACAAATTGTGGATTTGTAATGTAGTATATTATTTTACTAATACATTAATATGGAATAATGGGGAATAATGATTTAATAAATTTGTAAGCAAATATTTATAAATACAAAAATATAATGAAGAAAAGGTTAATATATTTTATATTGTAAGTATATTATATTTATGTTGTACCTATATTTTATAAAAATTCATATTTTAGAAATATGTATTTATAATTTATTGACATTGATATTAACATATCACACTAGTATATTAATATTATTCTCATTACATCAAATGTATTTAATCATCATTCCTATATATATATATATATAATTATGAATATTATAAATTCAAATGAATACTTGATTTAGTTTTAAAGAAAGTTTGTAATATAAGTATGTTAGAGGATATAAAATGTTTATACGAATATAAGAATCATTTTTTTTCAATCAGCTATATTGAAAATCATATTATTATGTACCCTTCAATTGTTAAATACTTATTTATATTTTCTATTTTATTCCTCATAGGTCCCTCTCTATATTTTTCTCTCTCTCCGATCAAATAGTCCTCCAATCAAATAGTCACACACTTAACTAGTGCAGTCCAAGGTCTACATTGGACATCACTAAACCACCTCAGAAGATTCTTCTATAACTTATTAATTATAAGAGTTACCTTGTTCTTTTTTTCTAATAACTCTATTTGGTACTCATTTACACATAAGAAACCCCTGGTGTAGCTTTCCATTTGTTACAAGCAACATTCATCATATTTGATATATCTTTATCAGTCTCTTCATATTTATTTAATATAGAACCTTGGTACTTAATATTACTAATATATTATGCTTCTTTCTCTCATTTTAATTATCACATCATTATTATTCTTAAAATTATTAATCTCATATTTCAAGTATTTCATCTTGCTATGATAAATCCTAAACCCATTGGACTCAAGTGCAACCCTTCAATTTTTTAGTTTCTTACCAAACACTTTTTAGTCTTATCAACAAACAATAAGTAATTTGAATATATTATATATTAAGGTATATCTTCTTGCAAGTCTTGTTAATAAATATGTCATTAGCATAAAAAAAGGACTACGTAATGATAAATGTTGTAGCCCATAGATATTAATAACTTGGGATGATTCCTTGAACAAATCAAACACTAGGCATCACAAACTCATATATATCCTTGATTAGTTTAATATATACTCTTGAAATATCTTTTTTACATACTACCCCACCAAGCCAATTCTCTTACTAATCTATCATAAGATTTCTCCAAATCAATAAATATCATGTATAATTCATTATTTATTTCTTTATATTTTTGTACTAATTACATGATACTCCACATTCTAAGTATATTCTCACTTTTTAAGTAGATTTTTACTTTTCAATAATAAAAATACTTAATGTGATGAAGTTTTTATTAAAAGTAAAAAGTTAAAAAAATGGTTTCTTTTATCATGTAAATCATTTAACAAATTGTGCATAACTAAAATATAGTATATTATTTTACTATTACATCAATTTAGTATAATGGTGGAAAATGATTTAATAAATTTGTAAAAAAATTATTTATAAATACAAACATATAATGAAGAATAAAAAGGCTTAATAAAAATTAAATAAAAATAAAATAATTTTAAGTTATTTTAAATTAAGTTGGTGTAATATGTGAATCAAATAAATTTTTAATCAGTTATTCACTAGATCACGTAATATGTAAAAAAAATATTCTTTCTAAATTTAGTTATGTTGTAAAGTATCAAAAAGTAACTATATTTATATTGTAAGTATAATATATTTATGTCATACCTATATCACATCATTATATTAATATTGTTCACTCATTGCATCAAAATTATTTAATTATTTTTTGTATTCATGAAAAAACAATGAAGATCATAAATTCAAATGAATACATCATTTAGTTTCAAAGATAATTTGTAATATAAGTATGTTAGAGAATATAATATAATTATATGAAATGATGAATAACATAAAAAGAAATTAATTTTTTTTAAATTTGGATGAATATAATATATTATAAGTCAAGTAAATAAAAATATACACTATTTTTATATTTATATTTTATAACAAAAGTAATGATATCAACCATATTATTGATACATTAAACATAACCCACAATTACCCCAATAATTATTCATATATATATATATATATATATCAAAAAACTCACACACACACACACACACATGTACATATTATTCATGTATTATATAAATATATGATATCTTGTTTATATGTCTCCATGTTTAGGATGTATATTATATGCTTTATACTCAAATTTTCTTAATATGGTTGAATATAATATTATAAGTCAAGTATATAAATATACACACTAATTGTATATTTATATTTTATAACAAAATTAATGATATCAAACAAATTATTGATACATTAGACGTAACCCACAATTACCCCAACTATTATTCATATATATATATATATATATATATGTCATATGTTTTACACACACACCCACACACACTCATACACCCACACACACACACACATACACACACACACACACACACATATTTTTATGATGTGGCACTTTTTAGTTATATATCATGATGTTCATCATGATTTATAGTAATGCGTCACAATGCAAATACCACTTTCTTTTTATGTAAAAATATTTTTTTTTTATTTTTTAAATGAAGATATGACTTTTTTAATAATATTAATGATATTATGCTAAATGCATTAAATATGACACGAATACTTAATTTTTTTTAGTTTTGATACACATTTGTTTAAAACAAGTTTTTTAGGGACTTAAATAATAAATATTTTTAAATAGGTGTATAGGTGTAGGGGAACACAATTTAGATTTCATAATATGGAAAATTATGCAAAATGTCCTTAAACAAAGATATTTATAAAATGTTTTCCTTTTAAAAAATATAACAACAATTTAAAAACCCCCAAAACAAAAAATATATAATTTTTAGGGATCTTAAATAGGGGAACTCATAATTACACCTCCTCTCATTAAAACAAGTAAAAATGTCCATCTCATGTTCCTCACCCAACTATGTTAGAATTAATAAAAAAAACAACTAATTGAGAAAAATAATGTTATGTGTTGTATGTCTACCATAAATATGTTTTCCAAAAACTTTATACCATATGTATGTTTTCCAAAAACTATATATCATAAGTATGTTTTTGTAAATATTTTTTATTTGAGAGGCTTTTTCATTAAAATCTTTTTAAAGGGAGACTTATTAAAATTTATGCAAACATTCACCAAAATAAAAATATTTTATTTTGGTATTATAGATAATTTTCTATCTCATGCTCTTGAAATTTTATGAAATCTAATTCTAAACATTTTCTAAAAACTAACAAGAAAAAAAAGAAAAATATTTGTCTATTAAATATTATTTGAATCAAGATGTTTTTTAAATTTATTTAAAACAACGTTATTTGAATCAAGATGTTTTTTTTAAAAAAAAAAATTTAAAGTATTTTTGGATGATCATTTGTCATTATTTATTTAATAATTGGTCACACTCTCCAAATAAAAGTTTTTTTTTTCAAATAAAAATTTTATGATTAATAATTCACTTAAAATTGTGAAATGTAAATAGTGAATAATTTTAAAATTTCAAGTCTTCATTTTGTTTATGTACACATTTGTTTCATTGTTTTAAGTTGCCATTTTACAAGTGATGACTTAATGAAAATTTAAAATTTGTTCAATTTCCAATGGTTCATTATTTTACCAATACTAACCCCTTGAAGAAAATATTATGAAAATAATATTTTAAATGAAAGGAACTTTTTTTTTTTGCATAAAATGAATTAGTTGAAAGAGTGCTAAGATTAAAAATTTGTGAAATATCTAACCATACAAATATAATTTTTAAAAAGTATAAATTGAAATTTTTAAAAAATAAGAGTCTTTGTGTTCAATATTTTTATGCACACATACTCTAAACTATTTTATTTTAAATTTAAATCATAACCCAACAAAAAGTTTCATGGAAAAATGAAAAAAAAAATCACATTTTGAATGTAAAAAACAACAACCAAAAAAACCATTAGTGTTTCAATACAATTCGAAGGGTGGGTCTAGGGTTACCCCTCATTTATAAAAAGGTCGATAAAATTTAGCTATACCATTGTAAAAATATTTACAATAAAGGATAATTTTTAATATAATGTAAAATATATATCAAAACACAGAATATTTATATTTTGGTATCCTTAAAATAGAAAATCTAATATTGCCCACACAAAAGTACATGTTAGCACAAAAAAAAACCTTTTTTTTCTTTAAGAATATTTTTGTCAATTTTAAAACTAGTTTTCAAAAAAAAATCTTAAATTCTTTGATCTTTTTTCAAAATATTTTTGATCTTTTTTCAAAATATTTTTGATCTTTTTTTGAAAACCTAAATACATAAGTGTATATATATACACCTAAATGTCAATATATAAACCAATATATTGATATATAAACCTATATAGTGATATATAATCTTATATATAAGTTTTATAAAATATGTATATCAATTATTATATATATATATAGGTCTATATATGTATATAAATATTAGTATACATTTATATATTTATGTTTATACATATAAATGTTTATCTCTATAAATAAATGTAGATATATAAATTTATATTTATAAATATATAAACTTATACATACAAGAATAATGTATTTTATATATATATAACATAAATCATCATCATCATCTACCAAATCTTAAGCCAAATACCCTAGGGTCGGTTATATAGATCATGTTTTATCAAATCAACTAAGTTAAAAATAATATCTTCTACAAAATGTGTTGTTGTTAAATATTTTTTTATAATTTATTCTCAATTCTTCTTAGACTTACCTCTAATATTTTTTTTCCTCCTTCCAATCTAATAGTCTTATACTTTGTAACCAATACACTAAGAAGTCTCTATTGGATGTGACTAAACCAACTCAGATGTTTCTAACTTTCTATCTTATCTTATCATTTATATAAATTATTTTAATCATTTTTGTAGTAACTTAATTTCTAATTTTATCTTTTTTGTTTTCCCACACATATAATTTACCATCCTCAACTCTATTATATTCATCATTTGAACATGTTGTTTCTTCATCCATCAATATTTATTTTCATATAACATGGCTGGTGGTATAGTAGTTCTATATAATTTTCTTTTTAATCTATTTGGTACTTATCTTTCACAAATAATCTCTAATGAAGCTCTCCAATTGGTCTATCCAACTTTCATCAAATGATTTACATCATCCATCTTCCCATCTTTGCTTTAATATATAGCCTAAATCTTGAAATTATTAATATTTGATAGTTATTGCTTCTGTATTTTTATTACCACATCATGATCACTCTTTACATTAATAAACTTATATATTTTTTGTTCTACTCAAACTCACTATGACTAATCCTAAACCTCTTGGACTCAAGTCAAACCTTCAAAATTTCTAGTTGTTTACCTAAAATTTATTTAGTTTCTTCAACAAATAATGTCATATGCACATAGCATATACTAATGAATATCTTCTAGAAAGTTTCTTATAAATTCATTCTTAATAAGTTTTAAAATATATGGATTAAATGATGATAATTGATGTAGTATCACAACTATTTTGAATTCATGAGTTATTCTTTAAATCAATGCAACTTTGGGTATTATTTTCTCATATATGTCCTTGATTGGTTCAATAATATCCAATGTAACTTTGGATATTATTGAACCAATGTAATTTTTAAAAGTCAAAAGAAATAATTCGTTATTTTATCCTGGAAAATAGTTTATTGATATATAAACCTGCACACACACACACACACACACACACACACACAAGTTTTTTAAAATATTTATATCAATAATTTTATATATGTAGGTACATGTGTGTGTGTGTGTGTGTGTATTGGTATATATTTTTCTAGAGTTTTGTTTACACATATAAATATTTATATCTATAAATAAATATTGATATATAAATGTATATTCTTAAATATATAAACTTATACATACATGCTTATGTATAATATATATATATATATATATAACATAAATCATCATCATCAACAACCAAATCTTAAAAAAAAATACATAGGCTTGGTAATATGGATCATGTTTTATCAAATCAATTATATTAAAAATAATATCTATTATAAATCATGTATACTTTGTAACAGATACACTAAGAAGTTTGTGTTGGATGTGACCAAAACACCTCAGATGTTTCTCTCTTATCTTATCATTTATAAAAATTATTTTAATCTTTTTTGTTGTCACATTAATTAAATATTATCATTTTAGTCTTCTCACACATCTAACTCATCATCCTCAATTCTATTATATTCATCTTTTGAATATGTTGTTTCATCATCCCTCAATATTTATTTCCATATAACATGGCTTAGATGTATTATAGTTCTATATAGTTTTCTATTTAATCTATTTTCCATTCATCTTTCACAAAGAATCTCTAATCTAGCACTCTAATTGGTTTATCCAACTTTTATCATATGATTTTCATCCTCATTGATCTCCTTGTTTTTTGTTTAATATGGAGCCTAATTACTTAAAATTACTAACATTTTATATTTATGGCTTTCCTACCCCTTTTACCACATCATGATCACTCTTTACACAATTAAAATTATATTTTTTAAGTACTCAAACTTGCTATGACTTATCCTAAACCTCTTGGACTAAAGTTTAACCTTGCAAATTTCTAGTTTTTCCCAAACTCCTCTTTAGTTTCTTCAACAAATAAATGGCATATCACATAACGTACACCAATGGATATCTTCTTGGAAGTCTTATCACAAGTAGTTAAAACTCATGAGTAATTCTTTGAACCAATGTAACTTTGGATATTTTCCCTCATATATATTATTGATTAGTTCAATATACACAATTAATACCTCTTTCTAATATAATACCACACCAAACAAAGTTTCCTAAGACTCTATAATAAGTATTCTATAAATCAATAAATATTATGCATAAGTCTTTCTTATGTTCCCTATATTTTTGATTAATTACATAATACCCCACTTTTCAATTGCATTCCCACTTCCCTGGCATTTCCATTTTCCAAAAATAAATGTACTTAATGTGACTAAGTTTTTTTTCAAAGTCAAAAGAATTCATTCTTTCTGTTTCCTTGAAAAATAGTTTAATAAATTGGTAGAAAAATATTTATAAATCATAAATATAATAAAGAAAAATAAGTAAAATATAAATAAAACTAATATAAAATAATTATTTTTCTTTGTATTAGGTTGCATAATATATGGAATAAATGATTTTTTAATCATTTGTTCACATGGAATCATAGCATGTACAAGTAATTATCTTACAAATTGAATTATGTTGTAATGTATTATGAAGTTGATATATTTATGTTATACATATTATTTTATGAGAATTAATAAATTTAGAAATATCTATTTATAATTTATTGACATTGGTATTAACATATCATACCATTTTAATGCTATTCACACAATACATCAACATTTTTAATCATTTTTTAAATATGATTAACAATTTATGAATTTTATAAATTAAAATTAAAACTTCATTTAGTTTCAAAGATAGTCTATAAAATAAGTTATATGTGCATTTTTTATTATAATATGTTAGATGATATAATATGATCATAAAAATGATCAATTACTAAAAAAGATTCAAAATTTCCCTTAATTATGTTTACTATAATATATTATAATTTAAGATATATATATGCACTTTTTATTACACTTATATTCTATAACAAAAGTAATGATATCTGATATGTTAGTAAATTATGAATACTAACCCACAATTTCACATATACATTAAAAAATTGTAAGATTATATTTATTTTTTTTATCTAATATGTTGCAATATTATTGTATTTGAATTATAAGTGTTGTGTATTTTTATTGCACCTATATATTCATTTAATATAAACTAATTTTTATATGCTTATGTATATATTATTAGATTACCACCAACTTCATTTTTTGAAAATAATACCAAAAAAAAATTACAACCATTATGACCATAATCATATCAAATAATAAAAAATAATAATATTTTATAAAAAATATCTTTTTTTTTCTTAAAATCGTATTTTCATAAAAATCTTAAATGACTTTTTTTAAAAAAAAATCACAAGTTATATTTTATTATTTTTTGTGATATAAAAACCTTATTTTTTTTATTATCTTTAATATATTTCTATATGATTTATAAAATAATTTTGATAAAATGGAGGTTTATTGAATGCCAATGTTTCCCAATTTTTAGTAGTCAATCCAAATTCCATGTACTTTATTTTTATCTTTATCTCACCTAGCCTTTCATATATTTGGAAAATTATTTTGGCACATTATTAGAAATGGTATTTGGCGTAGATAATTATTGAGAATGTGTGATAATTAGTATAAAGACTGAAAATTTTGTGAGACAAGTTTATCCTTTTCTTGTAGTTGCTAGCATTTAACTGATTTCAAACTTGACAAAAATTGAATGTGTTGAAAATATTGCTTTGATCAGGCCTCCTCAACCTTGAATATTGATTTCTCCTAAAATTTCAGAATGATTACCTAGAATAAAGATTGATAAAGTATGTGCCACCACATAATTTCTCAATAGTTCATCACTTAGCACTTCTATGGAGATAATTATGATATCAAAGACTTATTTTGCAACTTTCATTCTTTACTACCATGAGAAGACTAATATGTGTCTCATTTAATACTTGAGAATCAATTGTTCCATCACCTACAACAAAAATCACATTATTTTTCCTATATTGATTTTGGACAAGTTTGAGTTTGTCCTTTGGCAATATTTTTTTTCCAAAGAAATCTCCAATGATGCTCAAGCATTACATTTTTTTGAGTACATGAAAACTTATGATATATAAGTCTTCATAAGTTCATCAACAACAAAAAAAACATATATATATTCATATTTTTGAGTTTTATGCTCATGATAATTTATTTTTTAATTCCTATCCTTTAAATAAATTAGTACATTTTTACGACCCTTTAAATAAATTATTATGCTTTTTACCACCCTTTAAATGATTAAAATTATTAATAATAAATTTTTAAAATTGTTTTTACCAACACACATTTAAAAATATTTATTATTTAGGTACTCAAAAAAAGTTCTTTTAAAAATTTTAGACAAAACTAAAAATAAATAACATTTTTCCCACAAAGAATTATTATTAATATTTTTTTAAAGAAAAAAAGTTATTTGTGATTTCCATCTCAGCATATAACTCTCTCTCTATATCTTTATATATATATATATATATATGAAATACATGTGATATAAATATATGATGATGATGATGTGTGTGTGTGTGTGTGTGTGTGTCCATGTTCGTGATGTATATCTTTTGTTTTATAATCCAACAAATATGATATACATATTTTATATACATATATATTGTATATATATATATATGTCAAACCTAAAATTTTATTATAAAATGTATATCATACATACATACATATATATATATATATATATATATATATATGTATGTATGTATGTATGCATGTTTGTGATGTATATCTTATGCTTTTATAATTCAAAAAATATGATATACATATTCTATATACATATATATTGTATATATAATATGTCAAACCTCAAATTTAATTATAACATGCATATCACACACACACACACACACCCCACATATATATAAGTTTATGGTATGTTTTATATAACATATATATATATAACATGCATATCATATATTTTTGGGTTATAATGCATAAGATATACATCCTAAATGTAGAGACATAAATAATAGAATAAATTATGTTTTAGTGCATTAAATATAAAATATTTCGAAAAGCCCAAAAATTTAATAATTTATAAAGGTACACCAAGCTTAATAGAAGTAGGCATTCATATACTAAAATGTTAAAAACTGAAAATAGCTTCTAATTTTTGTAAAAAAAAAAAATTAAGAAGCCAGCTTGCACCAACTCATTGACAGAAATATCTCGAGATCATTCACTGACCAAGTTGCCCTAACTTGTTGATTGAAGGAGCTCAATGAAATCATTCAATAATTTAAGTTTTTGTGCTCATTCATTGAGTGAGATGGCACAAGTCCTTCAACGAGATTGTGAATGATCTAAGTTAGCTCATGTAGGGAACGAGCTATTATCATAGCTCGTTCAAATCTGCATAGTGTTGCACAAGCTTGTTCATTCATTTTTTTTAAATATGAGTGTCGTTTTGGTTTTTAAGTTTTCAATGCATAAATACTTAATTATTAAAGTTTTTGTGTACTTTTTTTTATTTACTAAATATTTTGGTCTTTTTTCAAATATTTTATACTTAATGTATTGAAACATAATTTTCCCTAAATTGAAATTATATCATATGATTTGTGTGTGTGTGTGTGTGTGTGTATTAGTTAAACATCATGATGTGCATCACAATTGACAATATCTATATCAATATAAGAATTACTATTTGTTTTTTTTTTTTGTAATTTTTATATTTTTTAAATGAAGATGTGATATATTTTAATAATAATAAGGCTATTATATTAATTACAAGAGATAGTCCAAAAAATCTTAATTATTTTGAAAATTTATGTAAAGGATGCCAAAATAAAAATATCTATGTTTTGGTGTCCCTCAAAATTATTTTAGGTAAACAATCCCTAATATATAAAAAATTTAATTTTTAGGATATTTTTTAGTTTTTCCAAATTTGTTTCCCGCATCATTATAAAAATTGAAAAAAAACTATTATATATATAATATTTTTTGGGTGAACATTGTTTTTCTGAAAACACTATTAGCAAAAACTATATACATTTGATAAACACACACACACATATATATATATTATTTATTTATTTATTTATATACCTTAATTAAAACTATATAGCCTTATATCAAAAATTATATACACATAGTTAAACTATATTACATATAGTTATATATATATATATACACACACACACATATCATAAAACTATATAGTTATATAATGATAAATATATATATTGTTAAACTATATTATATATAATTATGTATGTGTGTGTGTGTGTATTATACATATTATCATATATATATATATATATATATAGTTATATATACTACTTAAAACTATATACAATTAACTATATAATATAGATTTAATAAAGTTATATATATAGCTTAAAACTATATAGTTATATATTAAAAACTACACACACACACACACATATATGTATGTATGTATATTTATATACACCTAAATTATATTTTATTAAACTACATATAGAGTTAAACTAATTTATATGTAGTTTGTATGTCATTATATATATATATATATATAGTTTAATCATACATTTATAACTATATGGTATTTAACGCTTATAATTTTTCTAGTATACTATATATATTCATATATTTATAACTATATAGTTTTGACATATATAGTATGATATATATAAGTTTACATATATAAAACTACATAGTTTTAAGCTATATATATATATATATATATCTATATATCTATATAAAATTAATGTTAGCGTATATAGTTTTATAGTTTGTAAACAATATTTTCGAAAATTGTGTTCATCCTTTTTTTTGAATTTTTAATTAAGTAAAGACAAATTTGTAAAAAAGAAAAAAATATCATACAATTTAAATATTCTATAGATTGGAAGCTATTTGCCTAAATTGTTTTTAAAAGAGTACTAAAACATAAATATTTTTGTTTTGGATCCCCTTTAGATAAATTTTCTTAATTTTTTTTAATTATTTTAAATTATTGGTAGCTTTGTACAAAATATTTTAAAAAATATATTTTGGTTGCATAAAAAATAAATATTTTAAAATGGGTGTAGGGGAACACAATTTCACCTTTCATAATATGGATAATTATGCAAAATGTCACTAAAATAAAAATATTTAAATCTTACTTTAAAAAAATTTAAGAAAACCCCGTCAAAAATAAGAATATTTAATTTTTAGGTCATCTTATGAATACCCTATATAAATCAATTGATAGTAGAGTTGAATGTTCAGCTTCTGAATATTTATTATTTGGTCTCCCAATATTATTTCATCAAGTTTCGTATATGAGCCTCTTTAAATGAGGCTAATTTTTATTGATTCAATGATTCCTATACTTGTAATATGTGGTCATTAAGAATTTATTATTGGGGACAGATGGACTAGTAAAAGAACAATTACAATAGTTATGATTCTCAATCAACAATGTCAAAATATAATTTGTTTTTATGTAGCTATTGGTCAAAAAAAAACTTCCATGGCTTAGGTAGTGACTACTTTCTAAGAAAGGGTATGATGTTCACCAAAAGCCTTCTTACTAACTTCTAAACGAGCAAGCAACAATCATTTGTTTTGGAAGCGAATCTATTAAATTAAATTTTATTCCTTAAGCACATATGTAATATGATTGATAGCTTGGGACAACTTACCTTGGGACAACATGTTGTTACAAATAAGCTCCCAGGTGTTCCAAAAAGGCACTAGCACATGCTGCTAGTCCTATAACTTTAGACTAGCCTCGAGTTCATTGTCTTCTCCCTTGACCAGCTATTGTAATCTAAGTGTGTTACAAAATACCTCTCGAGCTTTTGGTACCATTTTCGAGGATTTAACTAGTTATTGGTAGCTAAGGATTAAAAACACCTAATAATCATCCATTTAATCAAAAACCAAATATTCTTGAAAGCAAGATCTCACCACTACCATATATAACATCAAATGCAAATAAACAAGTATTTCATCTATATGAACTATCAATAAAACTAGATGAAAATATTATTTGAATAAATTAAGAAATTTATTGATAAACAAATAAAATGATTCAATGTAAAGAAAACAATGCTAAACAAAACTCACTCAAATCTACATTAGATTAATTTTATTTTTTGAACAAGGATATTTCATCAGGTAAGAGCTGAAACTAATAAAAACAAATACAAACATACATACATGCTTTTGGAATAATATGTCAACTAGTACATTTAAAAACAAATCAATTTTACTTGAAATAAATATTCTTATTAAGAATAATGAATATGAAAATAAAATAGAAATATAACTATTTTTAAATACAAAACTTTGACATCTTACAAATTAAAACATTATTAAAATAATCTTAAATAATGGTTAAATTGAAACTCAACTTGAAATATGATATACCTTTCCAAAAAGATTTTGTTGATACAATAAATTTTTCAAAAAACCTTTTTTTTATGCATTGAAAAAATCTAAATGAAACTTTGGACCAAATGATTCTAATGTTTTCATATAACAACATAACTTATTTGACTCAAAAATATGATTTACTTATTTAAAAATAACAAAAGCATTAATATAACATGACTTTAATTTGGGAATATATATAGTAAAAATACCAAATGAGTTTGTTTTATGTTGCTACATGCATAAGCTTGTCCTAATGATATATAGAGATATTTGAAAAACTCATTGACCATTTTCATAGGAAAAAGACAATTATTATATATTTGTGTGTTTTTATTTGTTGGATCTGTTTGGGCAAGCTCACATGTCCATAGATCAGAAAACCCTTTTTGCAAAATTCAACATTATACATTCATAACATCACCAAAACAACACTATTTGCAAGTTACTTTTTTTTATTTGTATACTATAATATTTCATGCATCAAAAATCATTTAATATAAATACAAAAGTTTAAAAGAATTTATTAGGATCATCTTGATTGAGAAACTTATTCACATAATTAATTATGGCTGGTGAATCAAAACCCACAACACATTAGTCATCACTAGTGTAACAAATAGCTGGCCCTGCTCGAACTTAGCCCCTAGGTGGTCCCTGAGTGTTAACCGATTGCCGTGCACCCACTAAAAATATCAATATTGTTTTCCTTGCTCGTTATGGCCTAAGGTTTTATGCATGCTCCACATGTCTCATCCCCTAGAATTTGAACTCGAGATCTCTAGTGAATATAGTTCTAAATCCTAGTACTTCAGTCCTCGAATGTTAACCTCCTATCTTTTTCTTATCTCACACCAGTATTGAATCTATGAAATTATAGTATTACTATGAAAATTTGATGAATTTCTATATGAATATTCATCTTTGCCTATAAATTCCATTGAAATGATTATCAATTTCTATACAAATATTCCTCTAGGACTGTAGTCGAGGGGTGGAGATTCCAGCATACTAGGGGGAATGAAACTCTTTCCAAACAACACGTGGAAGGACTAGATATGGAGGTGACAATATGTGGGATTAACTCGGAGGTATAGATTACTCCCAATAATTATGGACCCTCGAGGATGTCAACATTGGCAACTATCGAGCCATTCCTTAACATAGATTGATTGAAAATAATTTAAGATTAAACAAAATTTCACTTCTACATGGAACAATCCAAACTATAAAATTTGGATTTTCTAGAACGAAGAGATGAAAATAAAGATTCTTCATGATGAGCTACAGGCTATACACATAGGAGTGAGGAATGAGTTTTAGAAGCATGCTTTTAGGGTCACCTCATATATGCCAGATGCAACATCCCCGTGAGAAGAGAGTTGTGGGGACATCTATGCAACTTTTCATAGGCCTCTTTCCTACCTTGGCTGATAGCAGGAGACTTCAACGTGGTCTCCAATTACTATGAGAAAGTAAAAGGAAGACCCCCAAAACTGAGATCCATGGAGAATTTTAATGAGTGTATGTTGGATAGAGGACTGGTGGATGTGGGATTTGAAGGATCCCAGTTTACATGGACTGGCAAAAATATTTGGGCTCTCCTTGATAGAGTCCTAATTAATAACAAATGGAATCATAGATTTCATCACAAGAGAGTTCGCCACTTGAACAGAGCCATGTCAAATCATTCCCCACTCCTTATCGAGTGGAGTAATAATATGATTCGGAGGAAGACGACATTTAGATTTCAACACATGTAGGTGAAACACATAGATTTTCACAAGTTTGTAAAAATAAATTGGAATTACCCCACCAACAAGGTAGGATTGAAGAAATGGGCGCATAAACTATTTCAACTTAAGCATGGCCTCAAATCCTAGAACAATAATGTTTTGGAGATATCTTCAAAAACATTAACAAGGTGGATGACTGTATCATGAAGTCAAAGAGTGAATAGGATGCCGACAAGATGGAGGAGACTAAAGAAAAACTAATTTTTTAAGCTTTTGAATTCTTACAGTAGCGATACCCTTTTGGTGGCCGATTCTTTTTTGTAGTTTTATGTATATTCTGAGCATAGAACCAAATGATGCATTGGATTTGGTGGGTTGGCCTAAATTAGTCACTCTTTTAGTCTTTTGTAAATTGTGTGTTCTTGTGATAATAAAATTATGTGTTAAAAAAATTGATGAATTAATTATTTAACCTAAAAAAAAATATCTCAGAGCAATCCTAAAAATTTTATTTTAATGTTATTATTCTAATTTTATAATATTTAGAATTTTATATTCTTAAAAAATTGATATTAATTCAAAATATAATTTTGAGTATTTAATATTTTATGAATGTTAGCACATATTAATACGTTTTTAGTACATGTTATTCATATAGGTTTGTATAAAATAAAATTAAAAATTGGAATTTTAAAAGTTTTAATTAAAGTAAATATATGGAATGAATTTTATTTTATAAAAACTTGACATTTTAAAAAATAGAAAATTTAATCTCAACTTGAATATTTAAATTTAAAAGTTTTGGTATAGGCAAAAAAAAAATTATTTCTGAAATTTTTAATGGTTTTGGATTAACCACATACCGACTTGTATTCCTAACAATTAATATAAGAGCCTTGATTCTCAATATTACCCAAAATTAGTATCCCAACTTTTATTGAGGAGCTTGTTCAGTGATACAGATGCATTATTTTTTATGTTTAATATCATCAAAATAGTATCAAATTATTTTGATATTAGCATAGTGAAACCAAATGCTATTTAGGATATAATGTTTGTGTAGTTTACATGTGGTTGATCTTGTTGTTGACTTTGCTATCATCAAGGACTACTCTATGACAATATAGTTAACTAAAAATAACTATTCTATTTGGAAAAATAGAAAGCGTAACTATCTTTTAGTTAAATAGTTATATGACCATGTGAATTAAAATTTAAATCCTAAAAATTGTGTGAATAAGAATATGAAGACATGTACTTTAGGGTGAATCCATCATTTAGGAATAGATAGGCAATGATATTTATCAATATGTTTATAAAAAAATAAGAACAAACAAGTAGTGGTAGAAACTTGAGTTTATGGTTCAAAAGAACACATTAACAATTAAAATGTTAAACATTAGATGTTTGTTTAATTTAAAGTTAAAAAAAGAAAGTCTGATATGGGCACACATTAATCTTTTTTAAAGGCTATAGATCCAACTTGCATATATGAAGATGCTCTTCAAAGATAAGTTGCTTTCTTTCCTACTACTGAGCACACTTCCAATTAGTTAGGATAACTTTGCAGTTTTTTTGGGCATACACTACCAAGAGGTATTATATCAATGCATATAATTTGGAAAACCTATTTTATAAAGAAGTAAGGAGGAAAAAAATGAGAGAATCTCATGGTTTACTTTTTACTATGAAACATGATAAGCCCACGCAAAGTGATGGAAGACTACATTCTTCTAGAAGCCAATCACAAAATATAAAAATAATCAAGTATTATCAAAGTAAGAAAAAGGTACATGTGAAAATAATTGTTATTCTTGCAAAAAAAAACTATAACTAGAGCATACAAAAAAAAATACACTCGAGAGAGGCTAACATCACTTTAATATGTGAATTAATGTGAGTTGGCAATGGCAACCCCACTAATCTAGTATCTTAAGAGGGTGACTGCTTATCTATTTAGGAGTTTCATTTCACATCACCCTATATTTTAACTTATTTGTTGCATTTACACCTAGTGATTGTGTCATAGTAAATATGAGAAATAGTGGGATATCATATATATTGGGCATATGAGACATTTATTAACATATACAGAATGGATATCAACTAAATAGAAAGGTGTCTAATATGTATCGAACATTTGAGTGAACCAGATGTCTATAGAGTTGTTGGATCACATGGATAGACGAGTCATTTTAGTGATGGTTAATGAAATCCTACCAATAGATCATTAAATATTATGAGAGGTAAGAAGGAAAGAACATTGTATGAAACTTATACAAGAGTATCTAGAGAACAAGTAAATATATTTCATAAAATGAGCAATATTTATTTAGAATGACAAACTTGGCAATGTGATTGAGTAGGGCTTTCAACTACTAGCTAAAAGGAATATCTTTCAATTTTACTATTGATCCTCTCTTGATGAGTGTGCATATTATTTTGCTGGTAAAAAACATAGAACACTTTTTTACTCTTTTCTAAGTTTCACTTTTGAGGAGATTAAACATTCTCGATTTTATTAATAAAATCTATTTTATATATACTAATGAATTAAATAGTGAAGTCATTTACTTTCTCATATCCATTGACAAATATTCTAGAAATATGTGGGCATTTACACTAAAAATAAAAAATCAGATACTTGTTAATTTTAATGATTTTCATACAAGGGTTGAGAGAGAGATATGTAGGAAACTGATTTTTTTAGACTTTGACAATAGAAAAGAATACATAATTCAATTTGAGACCAACTGTGTATCCCTATAATTAGACATGAAAATTTGTCCGTCAAAACGTCATAATTAAATGATATGGCTTAGATTATGATTCAAGTTATTGAAGAAAGAGTTAGTTGCATGCTTCCTCATGTTAATCTTCGAAACAATTTTGGGGAGAAGCAATACATATAACTTTGATGTAATTATTAGGTAGCTTGTCAGTGCCTTTAGTACCTTTAAAATTTTTTTTTTATGAATTATGTTTTTCTATCGCTATTAGTTCCCAACCTAATGAAATGCCTTAGTCAATAGTCTATATTATGACTAAAAAAGATTGATGCTCATCGCCATATGGCACTAGCCTTGCCAAATCTAAAAAGGCACCTCTCCTTCCTCCCTCGGATAGTACAATGATCATGTAAGAGTGTGCCTTCTTTTATGCTTTTATTAGTTTTCATTTGTTTGATGAGATTGTTTAGGCTGATTTCCCACTTGTAAATTGCCATTGATAAGAACAATGTTGAGTTGATGAAAAAGGTCAAGTGAATTAATAATATTTGAAGAAGGTACAATAGGAATTGCTCTGAATTTTAAATCTAATAATATTGATATTGTATTAATGGGTGATGACTTGTTGATACTACAAAGAAGTTATGTAAAATAATTAGAAAGAATTTCTAAAATACCTATGAGATGAGACCTATTTGGGTCATTTTATATGTGTCCTAGTTAAACCTATTGATGGTAGAGGTGAAATATCTACTTTGAATATAACTTAATTAGATCTAACTATGGGTGTTATAACATGATATTCTGCATATGAGTCTCTTCATATGGTGTTTATTGTTATTGATTTGATGCTCCTTATATCTATAGGATGTGATCAATGAGAATTTCTTATCACTAACAAATAGATAAAAAAATAGTAGCAATAGATTGATTATCAATCAATAAGAACAAAATGTAATATGAGTTTATGTAGCTATTGGTCAAAAAGCATCTACTGTCACTGAAGTAGTGAATTCTTTCCAAGAAATGGCAGGGGCATTCATCCATGGCCTTTTGAGGAATTTTTACATGAGAAACAACCAATATTTGTTTTGGAAGAGAGTCCCCAATTAAATTGAATTATATTCGTTAAGCACAAAATATTATGATTGATAACTTGGGGCAACTCATCTTATGAAAGTATCATGTTACCGATAAGCTATCGAAAGTTCTTCTGAAGGCACCAACATCCATTGCTAGTCTTATAACTTCAGAATAGCCTCGAGCTTATTACTCTCTTCCTTCACCAGCCACAAAAATCTTCTTGAGTTACAAAAAATCTATGAAGCTTTTGGCATCATTTTCGAGGATTTAAGTGGAAAATCATAGCTAGGAGTTAAAAATGACATCATATTATTGAAGGCTAGATTTGAACACTATTATCTAAAATATCCAATGAGAACAAACAAGTATATCATCTAGATGAACCAGCAATAAAACCAATTGAAAATGTTATTAAAATAATTTGAAAATTTAGGTGATGATTGTTGAAATAAATATGTAAACAAGAATAAAATTGAAAAATATAAAGACTCGAAAAAAATAAAACAAAGCTAAACAAAACTCACTCAAATCTACATTAGATGAATTTAATTATCAAAAGAAGGATATTCTATCAAGTAAATGTTGAAACAAACGAAACAATCACCTCCATACATACTTTTGAAATAATATGTCAGACACGTGACAAACTTAGAAAAAAAAATCAATTTTACTTGGAATAAATATTCTCATCAAAAATAATAAATATGAAAATAAAATAGAAATATAAATAGTTCATAAATACAAAACTTTAAGATACTTGAGAATATTTAGTTGCAAAGCCTTTATTCACATCTCAAAAGATAAATGATCAAAATTTAATGATATTGCACTTTTTGTATCTTAATTGTAATGATCATAAATAGTTTGGGCATGGACTATGAGACTTGATTGCTAAGAAGCTTGTTCAAGGTAGAGACATGATTTTTCTGCAAGATTAATTAATAAACTATAATTAGATAATCTCAAAGGAGAGTGAACCCATAGAGATTTCTATTTGTATAGATCCAATAGAAATTTTTTGCAAAGTTTAGTCATATCAAGATGGAGAAATATAGCATACACCTAATAATTCCGAGCCACTAAATTTATTTGATTATTCTAATGTCATGATATGACGCCTATTGAGGTCACAGACCATATTTTAGCTATAATTGGGTTGAACCTAGTTGTTATTAATGATACATCTTAATTTGATCTCAAAAAATCATCTAGTCCACATCAACAAAAGGTGCCAAGTATGCCATGTCGTGCTGATACAACTTCAAAAAGGCTGGCCCCGCATGGCTCGACTAGCTTGAGTATGTTGGCTTTGGGCTGGTTCATGCTAGGCCATGGCAAGTTTGTGCCAGGTCAAACCATTAGTTTTAGAAGGTTCAAAATCAAGCCTTCTAATTTGGGATAGGACCTCGGCCTCGGGTGAGTGGGCTAAGCAATGTGATGAGTCGGGGTCATGAGTAAAGAAATTTTTAATAAATTTTTTTTTAAAATGGGTGTAGGTGGGTTGGACGCGGTCCAATCGGACCGTGCCTGATACTCAGCCCAAGTTCTAGGGCATGATACTCGACCATGCCATTAGAACGTGTATTCAAGCCAGGCAATCAGGTAGTGCCCGGCCTGGCACAAGGCTCGACAACACCTCATTATTTTTAATATAACTCTTGTGACTATTATGTATTTGTCAGTCATTAGTTGGATGATGTCTAGCTTATATTTTTATATTATATTGATGACATACTAATTATTAACCTAATAAAGTATAGATTGACAAAATTAAGGGGAAGTTGGAAAAAGTTTTTTCTATAAAAGAATTAGGCCTAGTCAAGTAGATTTAAGGGATTAGTACCATTTTGGAATAGCCTTCAAGGCATATCAACTTATGTCAAGAACATTATATTGGTTGAGTTGTTGATAGAATTTTTATGAAATATACTAAGCGGAGAACTTAACTTTCTTGGCCAAGTAATTTAAGTTGAGTACCAAGCACTATCCTAAAAATGAAGAGGAAAAGAAAAATATGAGTCTTATTTCTTATGCCTTAGTAGTCTGTTATCTTATTTACACTATAGTATGTACTAGATTGGATAAAGAACACATTGTGAGTATTGTTTGTCATTTTCTTTCAAACCCAAGTATATATCACTAGGTTGCTATAGAAAGTTTCTTGAGGAATCTATAAGGAACGTTACAACTAGATAGATTATCTAGCTATGCTTCTGTTGTGCTACTATTTTGTTGTTGTTGTGCTACTATTTCGCCGTTGTTGTGCTACTATTTTTCCATTGTTGTACTATTGAAATTTTATTTTAAAGGAAGAAAATTACTAGCTAAATTATCCTTCACTATCCAATAATTGGATAAACTAAAACTACTAAATCCTTACAACTAAAGCCAACGAACTAAATAATTAACCTAAAATATATATATATATATATATATATATATAATAATTTCTAGAGCATTCTTTCCAGTTTACATTATTGTTATGAATTTTTAAATTTTAAAGGTTTATATTCTAGAAAAATAATTTAATTCAAAACAGAATTTTAAGGCATGGTATGTCTTGTGGAATTTAATATGAGTGAAGAAGTTTTTAGTATATATTCTTTGTATTAATAATGTATCTTGAAATTTTTTTCATAATGTATATTTTATATTTTTGAGATATTTTAAATTATTATTGGATAATTAAACTTTAAATTTGTGGACTTATGCAGTTAAATTCAAAATTGATTTATTAGTTTTTTTTATTTAAAGTTTCTAGGTTGGATTCTATTTAATTAAAACTTTACTTGTTAAAATCAAGAAATTTCAATCTTGATTGAGTTTACAATTTTAAAAAAATATAGTCCCAATATTTTTTAATAGTTTTGGATTAATGATTTACCAACCTACCATTTGAATAAGAGAAATATTTATCTTAAAGTTATATTTCATTAATTTTATCTAAATTAAAAAATATTAATTCAGAGAGTTATCTTTACTCATAATTTTATGCATCAAATAGTAGTTTCGTAATTAGTTTGCATTTTATTTTAAAGCATGTATATCAACCAACAAGTTTTTTGTACCATTATCGGGGATATGGCTCCTTTATGTGGTATTGATACTAAATAGCTTAATCTTACTTTGAATTTTTTATATTCATATTTCTACTATTTTATCTCACTTTTAGGATAGTGATTAAATTGCATGCAAAGTAGTAGTGGTACTCATCTACCATTCTACCTTGAGTTAGAGCAAACCCTTAAAAAATTTTGATAAAAAAAGTGAGAAACTACTTGTCAACTACAAACAACAATGGAGAAACAAGTAGAAGTAAAAGAGAAATGTTCCTGGCCACCTACACCTCCTCAAATACAAAACTCACCCATGGTACAAAGGGATTGTCCCTTAGCACTAATTGGCATTCAACCCATGATTACAAGGCCAGCTATCCAAACCAACTATATTGAGTGGAAGGTGATCACTATATAGAGCTACACCTATTCCATAGTATATAATTTACATGATTTCCTGATAAAGAAACCTACATTCACATGGCCAACTACTTGAAGGTATGTGATACCATTAAGTATAATAGGGTCACAAATAAAACTATAAGACTACATTATTCCCATTCTCTTGGAGAGACTAAACCAAAAATTGGTTGAACCCCATGTGTGTTGACTCTATTATAAGTTTGAGATTATTTAGTGCAAATATTTCTTGCAAAAAATGTTTCAACAAAACAAAAACTACAAAAATGTTTACTTAGAAATAGTTATCAATGGCCAACAAGCCTATAAGACATTGAAAGACATGACAAACAATAGCTATGGGCATCTAAGTGAATGGTTTCGTTTCAACAATGTAGCGGGGGTAAATAATTTGAATGTCTAGGAGGATATAATTACTCAATTAGCCATACAAGTAATTGCAAAACTTTAATTTTCCACCACTTTCAATTCAAACTCCAAAAGTTATGATATTTTTTTGTGGTGGTTCAAATCATAGCAATGAATGTCAAGTTGGAAATCTATATAAGGAATTGTCTACTAAACAAACATGATTTGTGGGGAGGTATCCACAATAACAATAACAACAATAACTCAACTTGTATTCCAAAACATATAACTCATGATGGATAAACCAGCCAAATTTTTTGGAGAAAAATAACTACGTAGCTCCTTCACAAAAAAAATGCTAGTCCCCACCCAAGAAGAAAACAAATTTGGAAGAGATTGTATCTCAAGTAGCCAACTCCTATAGTTAATTTTTCAATGCATGAACATAGGTGTCGATGCTCACTCCCAATTAAAGAATAAAACAAGAATATATTTCTGAAATCAAGGGGCAGAAAAAAGAAATTTGGAAGTCAAAATGGGGTAAATAAAACTAATTCTTATAGAGAGACAACAATGTAATCTTCCTATTACATCTGAAATCAATCAAAAATTAGAAAGTAAAGAACATTGTAAATCCATTATAATGAGAAGTGGGAGACACTTGAAGAGCCATCACAAAATGGGGAATAGAAAATAAAGAGCTAGTACTAACATAATATCTCTTTCCATTTTCAAAAATTAAGGTTTGGGCAAAGCAAAACCAAATATAGTCACACTTCAACTAGTAGATATGTCACTCAAACACCCTAGGTGAAATCAAAGATGTATTAGTTAAAGAGGAAAAGATCATCTTCCTAGCTAATCTTGGCATATTACATATTATAAATGACATAAATATTCACATCTTAGTAGGAATACCATTTCTAGTCATGGGTAAGCCCTAATTTAGGACCAAAATGGAGAATGAAAACAAAGCATACAAGTGGAATAAATAGCATTTGATGTAATCAGTGCTATAAAATATCCTTGTAAAAGTACTTTTGGATAAATGTGGTTGAGGCAATAGTGTTTAGCTAATAGAGACACACTAGCTCATTAGAAACTAGACTAATTTTTGACTTTCATGGAGATGAAAAGATAAAAAATAAAGAAGTAAGAAATTAAGTGTTAGATGGACTCCTTCAACACAAATAGGAGAGTATTTTGAGAATTTGAGTGAAAGTGATAAAAAGTTAAATTTCATCAATTAAGCAACCATTTATACTTAATGAGAAATAATTACCGAACTAATTGTGGAATGGGCTCTAGCTGATATTAAGGCTATTAGATCATTTTTTTTGCATGCATCAAATTTTGATAGAAGACCACCACAAACCATCAGTTGAAGCTCATATATGATTAAATCCAATTATGAAGAAGGTTGTGAGGAAAGAGGTGTTGAAATGGTTGGATGCATGAATTATTTTTTTTTTCTGGTAGCTCATTGGAGAGCCATGTATATGTTGTAACCAAAAAGGGATGGATGATATTGATAAAAAATGAAAGAGAGATGAATTAAGTGCCTATAAACAATCACCAAAAGAAGGATATGTATCAATTTTCAAAAGTTGAAAAATACCACTTGTAAGGATCATTTGGCAATGTCATTTATTGTTCAAATGATGAATAGATTATCAATTCATGAATATTATTGTTTCTTAACCATTACCCCAACTACAATAAGATTTCCATTACATTAGAATATCAAGACAAAATAGTATTCACTTATCCTTATGGCACATTTTCCTTTCATAAGATATCATTTGGGTTAGTTAATACACCTTACACCTTTCAAATGTGCTTGATTGTAATATTTTCTAACATGGTTGAAAAGATAATACAAGTATTTATAGATGACTTCTTGGGTAGAGGGTATTTTATTTTTTGATTTCCTTGACAACCTATATGTAATATTACAAAGATATAAAGAAACAAAATATATATCTTACTCAATTGTAAAAAAATATCATTTCATAGTAAAGAACAAAATTGTTCTAGGGCATTGGATTTCAGCTATAGGGATTGAGGTAGATAAATAAAAGGTAAAGATTGTTAAATAACTACCACCTCCCTCATTTGTCAAGGGAATTTGACTTTTTTTTTGCCACGTTAGATGTGTGGAAAGACTAAAAATGATAAAATTAGAAATTAAGATACTAGAAAAACATATAAATAATTTATATATACGATAAGATAAAAGAGAAACATAAAAGGTATTTGGTCACATATAACACAAATATTTTAGTGTACTGGTTAGAAAGTATGAGACTATTAGAGTGGATAGAGGGGAAAGTACTCGAGGTAGATTTATAAAGATTTGAGAAGAAATTAAAATAAGTAATTATCAAATAAATGGTTTATTGTAAATATTATTTTTAACATAGTTGCTTGGATAAAACACGATCCATATTATTGACCACAAGTATTGGGTTAAGACTTGGTTGTGATTAATAATGATTTATGGTATATGTATATGTATATGTATATATTAAATAGATGCATATATGTATAAGTTTATATATTTAAGTATATACAATTGTATATCTATGTTTATTTATATATATAAACACACACACACACACACACACACACACACACATATATATATATATAATATAAATGTGTGTGTGCGTTATAGAAATAGAACCTACAATAATAATTTAAAAATATATAATTCAACCCTAAGAAAATAAAATAAATAATACAATCAAATAAATACAAACTAAAAGGGAATTGGGATTGGGATGCTTTTCAAGGAGTGACCTCCTTTGATCGAAGAAAAATTAGAAATCACAAATGGATTTTCAATGTGGGCAAGGTGATGTTTCACCTACCCATTTTTATATTATATTCTCCAACTAGAAAATCACCTTTCTCACTTGTTTATACTTTCTTACGACCTTGCTAAGCCACATGAAGTTGTACACCATTCAAACTTGTCAGTGTTGATCGAGTTTGGTCAAAATATCTGATAGGTTCTATTCAGTGTAAATCTTTTGCATATCCACACTTTCTTCTTCAACATACTCTTGTACAAAATGATATTATATTCTGATATATTTTGTCTTTGAATGAAATACTAGATTTCTTGCTAAGTATATAGTACTTTGACTATCACAAAATAAAGTTACTTTATTTTATTTATTATTTGTGTCCAAGCTCTTCCAATAGCATCTACAACTATATTGCCTTTTTACTAGCTTATGTAGTTGCAATATACTTTACTTCTATCATAGAATTAGATACAATAAACTATAACTTTTAAACCCAACTTTCAACTCCTCTAATAAAAACAAAAATATAGTCCATAGTAGATTTTCTATTATTAATATCTTTAGCATAGTCTGCATCATGATAACCTATGACAATTTGGTCCGAACATCCATAACATAATGCATCATTTGAGGTTCCGCTAATATATTTTGAAAATCTTCTTCACAGTATTCAAATACTTTTTGCCAAAATTTGTCATGAATCAACTAACCACTCCCATTGTGTGTATAATATCTGGTCTTATACAAATTATTGTAAATGTTAAACTTCTCACTACTAATACATATGGTATTCAAGACATCTTCCTCATCCATTCTTCTAATCTAGAACACATACTTTAGGATAATTTGGAATTGATATAAAGTGAAGTAGAAATTGGCTTACTACCTTACATGTTGAAGCATCATAAAATTTTATTAAAGTAGTTTTCTTGAGAAAGTAAAATCTTCCTATTGTTTCTATCTCAGTAAATTTTTATCCCTAGAATCTTGTTTTCTAGTCCCAAGTCCTTCAAATCAAACTTCCTAGCCAACAATGTGTTTAATTCTTTGATTCGATATTTGTTGGAGCTTGCTACCAACATGTTATCCATGTACAATAATAAAAATGATGAAATTATTTTTTTCAAACCACTTATAGTATGTACAATAGTCTGAAATGAATCTATTATACTCAAGGCTAATGATAAAGGAATCAAATCTTTTATATCTACATATAAATTTCTTCTTTAATTTCTTTTTGAAGAAAGATAATTTTAGAATCCAACTACTCCAAATATAAATCAAATATATTACACAAAGTCATTACTACTCTAATTATTGTGAGATGAACAATCAAAGAAAAAATCTCATTGAAGTCAATGTCTTTTTTTGAGTATATCCCTTTACCATTAATATTACACGATACCATTTTACTTGATCATTGTTATCTCACTTGATCTTGTAGACCCATTTTGTTATGACATGTATATAATTGTGAACTATCATTTGATACATTTTTGCTTACAAAGAGTAAGAAACTTACCATCTATATACTCTCTTCTATTATCTATCTATAAACACTTAGTCCTTTTCTGAAATTCAAGTTCTACCCATACTTTGATCTACAAAAATACCAATTTAATCTACTTACTTGTAATACAATGCTCACAAAAAAGTAAATTTACTAATATAAGCTCCAGAAGTTGCTTTTTGATATAGAGAATCTTCAAACCTTATTCTAACATGTGACAGTTTGAGATGCCACATCATCAATAATTCTTCTTCTTTGCTAATTGATGTAATATATGCATCAATTTTCTGTACTGTTTCTCCTTTTATAATGAATATAGTTGATGTGATCTTTTCTCCCTTAATGACCATGAGTGTGCCTTCATAATCTTTATTATCTCATTCTCAATATAAGTTTTACACCCAAGACTATCTATTTTTCCTTTAGACAATATAATTTTCTTCAAGTCCATCACATGTCGTACCTCTTGAATGGTTCAACTATTCCATCAAACATTTTTATTTTGACAGTATTAATTCCGACAATCTTCAAACCATTATCATCACTGATATGCAAAGAAGCTCCTGAGATTGGTTCATTTTTTTGAAACCAATCTCTTTGAGATTTCATGTGCCACGAAGCTCCTGAGATTGGTTCAACTACTCTAGATTGTTATTGTCACCTTATTGTATATGAAATTGCCATCATCATTAATACTTGTAAAATTCTCTTGAGTATTTGATAACTTATCATCCACACTATTTTTATTAAACCAATAATCTTTTTTGAATTATTCTTTTTTTCCATATTTGTATCATTTAATTTTCTCACTTCTTGATTTTGATCTACCATTATTTTGACTCCCACAAGAGTCGTGCTCCATTGATCTTTGTTGTATCACCGTCAAGGCTTCTACTTGTTGTGCATTTGCATATCTATCCTTCTTGTTTTTGCATATGTTTTCTTCTTCAATGATGGTAGAGACAATATCATTGAAGATTAGACTGCCTATTAGAAATGTGTTTATCAGATTGATGATGAGTTGATCATACGAATTAGGTAGACTTAGAAGTAAAATCTTAGCACATTCAACTTCTTCTATTTAATGAGCCAATGTAGTAAGTTGAATAAATAGACTATTCAAAGTGTTGATATGATTAGTTTTCATAATAGATTATATCATCCGAAGAGTGTAAAGTCTTCTCTTTTAAGAAGATATTATTGTAAAGTGACTTCGCTTCGTATAATCTTGTGAGAATATCCATAATTTCTTTTATTGTATTCTTTTTTGTCATACTTGATAATACACATTTATCTAGTATCAAATACAGATCGACAATTGTATTACTATCCATCTCATTCTAATTATCTTTAGAAATCTCGGTTAGCCCATTTTCATTTGTATCTAAGCAATTCTATTTTTTCAAAATTACCTTAATTTTTATTTTCTATAATGAAAAAATTATTTCGATTGAATTTTTATATTTCACAATTTGAAGCCATTTGTTCCATCATACAGTTTATAATAACAAAAGAAATAATAGTAACTTTTTATGTTAATACACCAAAAAAGTTCTCAGGTAAGAGGAGGGGTACAATTCTTTCTTAAAAACCATAGACCTTGAAGGTCGTATTTTTCTTTTGACATAACTTTCATAGAAATGTATTAACCACAAAAGTTATTATCTAAACCCCACCTCTGATACTACTACTATAAAAATAGAACTAAGAACAATAATTTGAAAATAAAAAATTCAACCCTGAGATAATAAAATAAACAACACAATAAAAGAAATACAAGCTAAAAGGGAATTGGGATTGGGATGCTTTTCAAGGAGGATAAACCTCCTTTCATATAAGAAAAATCATAAATCCAAAAAGTAGTTCTGATGTGGGAAAGATTATAGTTCACCTACCCATTTTTATGTTACAGTATAGGTTTTCGAAAAAAAAAATTACAAAAAATTTGAAAAGAGACCAAAAGTTTTCGAATTTTTTTCTAATAATAGTTTTCAAATATGCATATTTTTTTTAAATGTTTTTTTTTCTAGGTCACGTGTTCAATTGAGTGGATGATATTAGGCATTCCACTTGCAATATATCAAAATATAAATATTTTACGTTTTGATATACTTTTTACAAAATATTAAAATTTGAGTGTCTTTTGTTGTAAATATTTTTACAATGGTTTAACTAAATATGATTTATGTTGAAAATAATAAAAAATTATACCTTTTATAAATGAGGGACACCCCTAGACCCACCCCTACTTTTTATTGAAAAACTAATAGTATTTTTGGTTGTTCTTTTTTATTGAAAATAAGGATTTCTTTGATTTTTCTTTGAAACCTTTATTGCGGTGATTTATGTTTAAAATACAATAGTTTAGAGTATGTGTGCACAAAAATATATATTGCAATGACTTATTTTTTTTAAAATTTCAATTTATACATTTTAAAATTATATTTTTATAGTAACAAATTTCCCAATTTTTTGATATTAGCTCTCTTTCAACTTTTTCATTTCATGAAAAAAAAATTATTCATTTCTTTTAAAATATTGTTTTTATAATACCTATGTGAATACTTTCCGTCATTTAAGAATGTATTCCCAATTTATATTTATTTAAAATTTCTTCCTTTCATTTAAAAAAATATTTCTTTTATTCAAGGGGTTAGTATTAGGTAAGATAATAATCCATAAGAAATTACACAAATTTCAAATTATCTCAAAATAAAGTATTCTAAATATACAACTTAAAGAAGTGAAACAAATGTGTGAATAAGCCAAATGAAGACTTGATAATATAAAATTATTCAATCTTTAAAATTTAAAAATTTAGGTTAATTATTGGTCAGAAAATCTTTATACGAAAAAGAAAACTTTTATATTGAGAGTGTGACCAATTATTATCCTATCCATGATAAAACAACATTTGAAATACGTCTAAAGATTTTTTTTTTTTTAACAATTTGATTCAAGTAGAAATAACATTATTTTAAATAAAATTTAATAAACAAGTATATATTTTTCTTTTTTTTTTTGTTAGTTTTTTGAAAATGATTAGAATTAGATTTCATAAAATTTGAGGAGCTTGAGAATAAATATCAAAATTAATATTTTAATATTCTATTGATGAAATGGCAAAATAATCTAGAATACTAATATTTTTTGTGCTCCATTAGTTTAGAAAGTTATAGTTAAAAATAATTTAACAGGATGCAATCAATACCAACTATTTTCTTTCAAAATTATTGTAAAAAATAATAATAAAGAAATTTTAAAGGAAGGCAATTCAAATTGATAATATCATTAACCTTATGAACTGCATTCAAATAAAACTCTCATCTTTCTACAAAATTAAAGCAAAAGCTAGTTCATCATTTTGAAAAATAAATATTTTGTCAACAATATTTTAAATTTAATTTAAGAGTATAACCTTAAAAAACTATAATACATTTTAATTATTTCTTGATAGAATTATCTTCTTGCTCATATATATAGTATTTCAAGTTACATTTAACTTATATGATAGTCGCACCAAAAAAATAAGATATATGTTTTTTGGAAAATATATACTTTGAATGGGTTTTCAAAAAACATATATTAAGATATATGATTTTTGGAAAATATATACATTTTCCATAAAACATATTTGAAATTATTTCATGTTACATTACACTTATATAGTAGTTGCACCAAAGAAGTAAGATGGAAAACTAATATATTATATATACATTTTCCATAAACGTTATGTCTACATAATTTTTTAAATTGTTTACATTGCATAGGGTTTTCAAATATATATATATATATATATATATATATATATATATAAGATAAATGATTTTTGGAAAATATATACATAGTAGAGATGAACACAAAACTATTTTTAAAAAATATTGTCTTTTTTTTTATTTTGAATTTTAAATTTTTTTTTAATGAGAATGTGTAATTGTAAAGTGAAGTCTTTTTAAATTCGAGAAGGAGTAAATTTGAGTTTTCCTATTAAGAGCCACAAAATAAAAATAATTTTTATTTTAAATATTTTTAATTTTTTTTAATTTTGGGAACATTTGCATTATTTTAAATAAATCTCCTTTTAAAAGATTTTAAAGGAAAAGCTTCCCAATTAAAGAATATTTACAAAAACATACATTTGGTAGGAATATAGTTTCTGGAAAACATCTATAAGGTATACATGCACACAACATTGTTTTTCCAAACTAGCAGTTTTTTTTGTTAATGCTAGCATTGCTAGGTGAGGAACATGAGGAACATGAGGAACATGAGGAACATGAGAGGAGGTATAATTATGCATTCCCCAATTTAAGTTCCCTAAAAATTAAATATTTTTTATTTTGGGGGTTATAAATTTTTCTTAAATTTTTTAAAAGGAAAATTTTTATCAAATATTTTTGTTTTAGAACTTTTTGCATTATTTGTGCAATATCTAAAATAAAAGCTTTTAATGAAATCTAAAATTGTGTTCCCCTATACCCATTTAAAAATATTTATTATTTAGTCCATAAAACTTTATTTTAAAAATTGTGCACAAAACTACAAACAATTAAGTATTTGTGTCATATCTACTATATTTAGCATACCATTAATATTATTAAAAATGTCACATCTTCATTTAAAAAATAAAAAATATATATAATATTTTTACAAAAAAAACAATTTGTAATTTACATCATCAAGAACATCATATAAATCCCGATGCAGATCATGATGTATAACTAAAAAATGTCACATCATATATGTGTGTGTGTGTGTATTTATTTATATATACATAGTGTGTGTGTGTGTGCGTGTGTTTGTGTGTATTTATGAAACATATGATGACATATATAATATTTATAGGTTTCCACATTTTGGATGTATATCATATGCTTTAAAATCCAAAAATATATGATATATGAGTCATAAATAAATAATACACACACACACACACACACGTAATATATATATATATATGTTGTATATTTGTTGTGTATATGTTGTATAATTATGTTTGAGGTTTTATGCATGTTATATCATATAATTATATGATAAACATACAATATGATATACATGGTATACATAACACACCAACACACACACACACACACACACACACACACACACACACACACACACACACACACACACACACAAACACACATATATAGACACACACATGTTATAATTTCAGCTCGAGGTTTTCATAACCATATATAACATATATATATATATATATATATATGAAACATCTATATCATGTATCTTTGGATAATAAAGCATATGATATATACATCATAAACAAGAAGACATATAATCAATATATCATATATTTATAAAATATATGAATAATATGTGTGTGTGTGTGTGTGTGTGTGTATGTGTGAGTGAGTTTTCTGATATATATATATATATAATGTATGAATAATAGTTGGGTAATTATGGATTAGTTTTGATGTATCAAATAATATATTTGATATCACTACTTTTGTTATAAAATATAGTGTATATATTTATATACTTAACTTATAATATATTTTATTCAACCAAATTAAGAAAATTTTGAATTTCTTTTTATGTTATTCATCATTTCATATAATTTTATTATATCCTCTAACATACTTATATTACAAATTATATTTGAAACTAAATGAAAGTATTCATTAATTTGAATTTATGATATTCATAATTTTTTAAATATATCTGAAAATTGATTAAATAATATTGATATAATAAGTAAAGTATATTAATATAATGGTGTAATATAGATACACCATAAATATATTTTACTTACAATATCAATATAGTAGCTTTTTGATACTTTACAACATAACTAAATTTGGAATGAATATTTTTTTACATACTACACGATCAAGTGAATAAATGACTAAAAAGTTATTTATTTCACATATTACACTAACTTAAATAAAAATAACTTAAAATTATTTTATTTTTATTTAATTTTTATTTATCCTTTATTCTTCTTTATATGTTTGTATTAATAAATATTTCTTTACAAATTTATTAAATCATTTTTCTTTATTATACTAAAATGATGTATTAGTAAAATAATATAATATATTACTAATGCACAATTTGTTAAATGATTTTCATGGTAAATTAATGTTTTTTTTTTATTTTTAACTTTTAAGAAAAACTATCACATTAAGTTTTCTTATTATTGCAAAGTACAAATCCACTTGGAAGTTAGAAAGTAAGAATACACTTCGAATGTGGGGCATTATCTAATTAGTAAAGAAATATGAAAATAATAATAATAAATTATGCATGATATTAATTGATTTAAAGAAAGCTTATGATACAGTCTCAAGAGACTTGTTTTGGTGGGGTATTATGTAAGAAAAATATATCAATAATATATATTAAACTAATCAATGATATATATGAGGGTGTGATGTCTAGAGTTAATCTATTCAAGGCATCACTCACAAGATATCAATATCTATGGGTCTACAACATGGATCATCACATAGTCCTTAAATTTTTTTTCTAATAATAATATGTATTGACAAGAAATGCAAGAAGAGATCTCTTAGTGTATTTATATTCAAATGATTTATTATTGGTTTATATGACTAAAGAAGAGATTAGTAAGAAACTAAAAATTTGGAGGATTTTATTTGAGTCCAAAGGGTTTAGGATTTGTCATAGCAAGATGAAATACTTAAAATAAAGTTTAACCATATTAAAAATAATAATGATATGATAATTAAATTGTGAAATAAAAAATTGGCAAATATTAGTAATTTCAATTACTTAGTCATAGGCTCTATATTAAGTAAATATGAAGAAACTAATGAAGATATATCACATAGGATGACTGTTGGATGAAACAAATGGAGAATTATATCAGAGTTATTTTTTTTGTGAAAATGAGTACCAAATACAGTATAGAAAAAAATAGAATGACTCTTATAATTATTTAAGTTATGGGAGAATCATCTGAGGTGGTTTGGTTATGTCCAATGTAGATCTCTCACTACCCTTGTTATGTTTGAAACTATTTGATTGGAGAGAGGAAAAAAAGTGGAATTCTTATGAGGAATTGAATAGAAATTATAAATAAACATTTAACAATTGAAGGGTACATAATAATATGATTTTCAATATAGTGGATGTGTTAATATTGGCGTGATGTGTTAATATCAATGTCAATAAAGTATAAATACATATTTCTGAAATTGTGAATTGTTATAAAATATGTGTCATAAATATATCATACTTACAATATCAATTTTATTAACTTATTTATACATTACACCATAACTTAATTTGGATAGAATATTTTTTTACATACTATGGGATCAAGTGAATAAATGATTAAAAAGGTATTTGTTTTACATATGATGCTACCTTATTTTAAAATAAATTTTAAAACTATTTTATTTTTATTTAAATTTTCATTTAACCTTTTTCTTCATTATATTTTTGTATTCATAAATTTTTTTTTTCAAAAATTTAATAATTCATTATTCCACATTATACTAAATTAATGTATTAGTAAAATAATATACTACATTTCAAATGTACAATTTGTTATGAATTTCATGGAAAAAATATATATATTTTTTTGTATTTCAACTTTTAAGAAAAACTTCGTCACATCAATTACTTAGATTATTGGAAAGTAGGAATGCCCTTGAGAAGTGAGAATGCACTTGAGAAGTGAGAATGCACATGGAATGTAGGGTATTATGTAAATAGCTTAGAAATATAATTAACAATAAAAAGAAATATACATAATATTTATTGATTTGGAAAAAAATTTATAATAGAGTCCCAAAAGACTTGGCTTGGTGGGGCACCATGTAAGAAAAATGTATCATGTATATATGTTATGCCAATCAAGAACATGTAAGAGGATGAGATGTCGAGAATTAGATTTGTTCAAGGAGTCACTAATGAGTTCTCAATATTTATGGGACTACAACATGGATAATTACATAGTCCTTAAATTTTTGGGTTAATTATGGATTAATATATAAAAAAAATTCTAAGGGGCGATCGCTTAGGGTATGTTATATATAGATGTCTTATTCTTGGTTGATAAGTCTAAAGATGAGTTATGTATGAAACTAAAAATTTGGAAGGGTTCCACTTGAGTCCATGGAGTTTAGAATTTATCATAGCAAGATAAGATACTAGAAATATGAGTTTAATCTAGTTAGGAGTAATAATGATATGATAATTAAAATAAGAAATCAAGAAGTATCAAATATTAGTAATTTCAAGTACCTAGGCTCAATATCTATTAAATATGGAAAGATTGATAATGATATATCACATATGATAAATGTTAGATGGACCAAATAGAAAGCTGTATTAGGGGTTCTTTATGAAAATGAGTACCAAATAAAGTTATAATAAAAAATAATTAAATAACTCATATAATTAATAAGATATGGAAGAATTATTTAAGGTGATTTGGTCATGTCTAACTAATGTAGACCTCGTAGTGTACTGGTTAGGAAGTACTATTTGAGTGGAGAGAGGAAAGAAAACTAGAGAAATGCCTAGAAAGAATTGAGTAGAAATTATAAATTGGAGTATTTAAAAACTAAAGGATTCAAAGTAAACATGACTTTCAGTAAAATTGACTCCAAGTATTTGGGATAAGCCTTAGTTATTGGTGTTGATATATGTGTGTGTGTGTGTGTGTGTATGTGTTGTTGTTGTTGTACATATGCATGTATGTATATGTTTATATATGAATATATATATATATATATGCACATTTATAAATATATTTTCTTATATACATCAATGTATATGTGAGGAATATAAATAAATATTTTTTTCTCTTTTTTAATCTTTGACCCGAATTGATCATGCTAGTTAATTAAACATATATAATATTCGTAAAAGTTGTTTTTATGTTCAAAAATAATTCGATATGAAAATGATCAATAATGATACTAATTTTTTTAGATTTGAAGTTTTAGAGAGAAAGGTAGGTGAGTTATTTTGTTTTCTTACCTTTAAATGAAATATTAAAAAATTTCATCAATTTTATTTAATTTTGAATTTCATGATTTCTCTTCTATTTCTTTTTTTCTGTATTAGTTGTCTTCTCTTCTCTATTATTTCTCAACCAACATCTTCCAAATAAAATATAAAATTCATAATTTTTCATGAAAATATATTCTCTGAAGTTATCAAGCTTAGGAACTCTTCCTTTACGTTCAAACATAAACATAGAAGGGTTGTAATCATGACAAGGAATGATTAGGCTGACGTGAACTAATATATTATTATTTTCTTGCTTTATTTATTAAATTAGGCTTGAATTCATCCAGACTCTTTTCCCCATTTTCCTATTCTTTAAGCTTTAGGTTGAACTATAATTATACAATTCAGTTTGAAATATTGAAGCTAGGGTTTGAAGGTTAACATTGGAAATCTTTTGAAATCTATGTTAAAATTAGATATTTTAAATCATCAGCCAATCTATTTTTTATGATGTATTGTGTAACAAATGGAGGGCCCCACTCAACCTCAATTCCTGGTTGGTCCATGAGTATTAACTGGTTGTTTGTTATATGTAAAACTATGTTGGGAACTGGTTAACACTCAGAGATATCTCAGGGACTGAGGTCAATTAGGGCCCACTATTTGTTTTATATAAATACATTTATTTGTAACACATATGGACCCCACTTGACGTCTTGACCTCTGTCCATAGGTAGAACTCATGAGTGTTAACTAGTTGCTCAACTTTCACCATTGGTCATACTCATATTGTCCTCTTTGTCCTTAAGGGTGCATAGTTTTATACATGATTCATGACTTATTTTCATGACTCTCATGTCATGTACCCTAATATTTGAACTAATGACATTAGTCTATAGTCCAAACTCTTAGCACCTATATACTAGTTGAGACTAGTCGGTCAGCCGGTACTTAGGTGCTATGAGTTTGAACTATAGACCGAGATCATGATTTTAAAAATCTTAGGGGATGTAATATGGGAAACATGAGAATAAGTCCTAACTCATGTACAAAATCATGCACTCTGATGGGAAAGTAGATACTATGAGTATGCCCAATTGGGTGTTGAACAACTGCTCAACACTTGGGAACTTGTCAAGGACTGAAGTCATGACGGGCCCACCATTTGTTGCATATGGTGTTATGTATTTTCTAATAAATTATATTCTTAGTTTATTTGAAATGGCTATTAAGAAATCTAAATTATTTATATGAAATATGGAATGTACTTATAGAAACTCATGAATTTGATAGAGTGAAAATTATCCAATATTATTCGTCCACTATGCTACACACCTACAAAAAAAATAAAATACAAATATATCAATAACTAAAAAATAAAACACATAAGCTTTTGAATAATAATAATAATAAATTAACTAATATTAACACTACCAAGCAAAATTTAGTCTTTTAACTTGGGCAGACCCAACAACATATGTGTATATGTGTGTGTGTTTGTAATTTTTAGAGATAAATATTCTATCTAAAATAAAACAAATCAGGTCAAAACTATTTGAGATTTGGAAAGGAGTCAAATTATGTGACACCCCAATCCCCAGGGGGGATTCCATTCATTTCATCACATAACAAAAATGTGTGATAAAATAAAATTTTTTCCTTAAATGTAACATACACATTTTTTCTCTTATTTGCTCGGCAAAATAAAAAAATATAATATATTATTCAAGCCACAACCGGCTTCCTTTACACGTATGATCCCACATGTGGGTCTATCATCTATTCTAGACCTATACTTGAAAGGAGTCCCACAAGGGAGTGAGTAAAGCTCAGTAGAGGTAAATTCCTACTGGGCTATTCCCTACCTAAGTGCATGTAAAATATCATGCATATATATCAACACTCATTCTAGTACAATATTTACATGAATGTAATTATGGATGAAATAACTATATTTCCATATCATGAGTCCCAACGACTCTCTCACACATGCTGAAGCCAAGTGTGAGAGATCATATATCGATATATATATATATGAAAATATTCCAAAATATATGGACCTTCTCTGAAAAATAATATTGGATATTCTCCGAACAAAATTTATTTTTCTTGGACATACTCTGAGAAATATGGAACTCCTCTGAAAAACCACAGCCTAACTCAGCCTAGACGTTGTTTCAATTCGAGTTTCTATATAAATATTAGCCATGCTCCTGAAAAAATAATGCGCAACTAAGTCTGGACATTGTCTCAATTAAACCATCTTTTATATGTATATATATATCATGCACCTACTCATTTTATTTGGAATGTTCCCATGAATATGAAATACAAATATGTCATTTACAAATAAACCATCTTCCAGACATAATTATAAATATCCAAAACTAATTAATACTACAATATATCTTACTAAATAAAACATAGAAACTTTTTCAATTAACTATTCCCAATGAAATTTATAAATAGATTGAATTAAAATATAAATCATGATCATTTACGACCTTTAAATAAAATGAAATTCTAGTAGGAGAAATCACTACCTCTCAGAATATTGCATAAAAACTTTATAAATTTGATATCAATCTGAAACTCTCGTCACGTATATCAACTTTTGTTATTGGACTATTCTATTCTGATTCTAGAATAATCAGTTATTATCAAAAGAAAATCATAGAACCGTTTATTTTTTTCTTTTGACGCATGGACTATGCATGGTACAATGACACTGCCATGTCATTGATGTCATGGCATGGTCTTTTTATTTTTTTAATCCTAATTATCATAACAATAATTAAATAATTTTTTTTTTAAAAAACCTAAATTCTAAATTGCTTAGAATTTGATGAAATTTGTCACCATAGCTATATTTTACAAGAGAAATTCAATGATGAAATCCATTTTATCATCAAGGTTCTAACTTTTAGATTATTTTTGTTATAGCAAAATTACTATTTTGCCTATTTTTTCAAATAAAATCATATTATTTATTTATTCATCATTTTTTTTACTGGATTTCACAAATTATGTAGCATCATCAAAATGTAATGATGAATTCCATTATGATTTTACATAGAAAAAAATGCAAAAAAGGATCTTTTAGTATCAATTAATTTCTATGAGCTTTTACGAAGACATGCCAAAAATATGTGAGAATACAATTAGTTTTTAAAAAATTATTCAACAATTTTAGATATATTAGATAAATTTGAATTTCAATAGATTAGCAAGTTTATTAAGCTTTATCTATTCCATAATTTGTTTCTGAATAGCATCAAAAAATTAAATAAATTAAGTAGATAGTTGACTTCAATGGTGAAGAAGGTAAATCACCAACATCTGACATAAAACATATTTATACAACATTAATAATACCTAAAACATTGTATTGATCATGCTACATTCTGTTTAGTAGGGATGTCGATATGAATGCTAGATGACAAAGAATTCTATAGGTAGCCAAAGATTAGTGACAAAAATAGCTAAATAAAATCACAACAAACAAGATTGGCCTAATTTACTCATGCATGTATATATGTCATGCTTAACATTAATGTTTTGCTTATTTTTGTTATATGGATGTCATTGTCATCTATATTATATTTGACATATGATGTTTCTTCTCCTACTAATTATCAAAGGGATTTCACTTAAATTAATTAGAACTCTAACTTAAGTTAATTATTTTAAAAGATATATAGATCACACCCTTTTGATGAAATATATTTGTGACCGAACAATACAAAAATTGGCACATACAATACAAATGAATACATACACACTTGCATATGTGTATGTGTGAATCAATAAATATAAATACACATACATGTGTACTTTTGCTAATATGCACACACACACACACACACACACACACACACACACACACAAATCTTTATTACGATGATATACATTTCAAAATTTATTTAATAATAATTGATTCTTCGACATAATTGTAATGCTATTTTTATAATAGATAGTGATTGTCAAATAATATCACTAAATATTATTAAAATTGGTTTCAATAGATGATATGAGTATTGTTGTCGAACAATCTTTAAAGTAAATGCAAAAAAAAATGGGACTAGCAAACCAAATTCATATTTATAAGGGAAATTTCAACTAAATAGTTATATTTGAAGGATATTATTATATATAATTTGTTTTCATAAACTGTGTATATAACCAAAATATGTTTTTGTTTTAATATTTTCATGTAAGTGCAGGAAAGAAAATATTAAGAGGCTAGGAATGCAGTAATAGCATAATAACAGAGGTCCCACTGTCCAGTCAGCGGCCGAAACATTTTTGGAGCAGAACTTGGTTTATCCGAGTGATCCAACCCACTCCAGTTAATTAAACCAATAAACTATATTAATATAAATTGTTTTTATTTCTATTTTTTGGGCTGTGAAACTGTTCATCTCCGTTTTTCTCCTCTCTGCATGATTTTTCATCGCGACTGCTTCTGCGCACATACTGTAAGAACATTCAGTTTCGTTATAATCTGTAAATGCAAAAGTATTTTTCTAGTGGATGTAGCTAGTCATGTTGAATGACTAGTAAGACACATTATTTAATGTTTTTTATTGTGGTTTTGATTCTGCCGTGGTATTGTTGGATTGTGGTTGTGGATATATATATCATTTATCATTTTTTATTATTCTCTTCTTCTAAATCTCTGAAATCACAAACGTGGAAGCAAAATTGCCTAACAGATGTTATAGATATAAATGAAACCTTTAATTATGTTATTTTAATAACACCTTTTTCATTAAGTATAGTTAAAATAACATATTTAAAAAATTATGAAAACATTTATTGATATTGATGTGTAATCATTTCTATCACAATTGTTGATAAATACTCCATTTATCAGCTAAATTTATTTTAGATATTTGTCATGTTTTGTATCTTCATCAAAATTTATTGATTTGGATAAAGGTTTTTGAATTACAACTTTATGATACATGTTACACTATCAAAAATAAAATAAACTCATTTACGGCTTACTATTTGTTTAGACATCAAAATTCAGAATAATTTATGTAGTTTTCAATGAGATGCAATGGGGATTTAATTTATATTTACATATTTTACACAATTGACAAATCATATTTAAAATTTCAAATATTAATTGGGTATTAATTATGTTTGTACTACCATTATAGCAAAAATTTAAAATGAGACCTCTTACATTTTTACTTTTACAAAAATTAACTGATAAAATATTTTTCCAAGAGCACTATTGGATCTTTTTTTTAAATTATTGACATTCTATATATATATATATATATATATATATATTATTTTTCTCAAATTGAATCAAGTTTTTGGAATTCAATACTTTTTGGGTGAGAATGTCCTAATTTGCATCCTAAGGTCTATGTATCATGTTATAGATTTGGCACATAGATCTCAGCGAAGAAGATTTTAATCTTTAACTCACTTCCAATGCATGATAAAGTTTTTTGCTTACTTAATTTTTTTAACATATTATATTTATTATTGTTCAATTATTTTTGTAATCATCAATATCTTTATTTGTAAAAAATACAAGTAATATAATTATATTTCATTAAATGTGTTTAGATACATCATAATATTTTTTTGTCTTATATTTGCATCCTTAAATTATCATTTTAACAAAACTTGAAATTGAGCATTTTAAAATGGGGTTTTATGTAATGAAAATTATATAAATATTTTTTTCTATGTGATGGTTTGCATAGTTCTTTTAAAAGATTCTAATTTAATAATATTATTTTGTATGTGTACTATTCATGTTCTATAAGTACGTTGAGTACTATTATGTTTTTATATTAAGATAATCAGATTCAAATAAACATGTTGCATCGTGAAATCATTTGAAATTATTGTTGGAGAGGCATCATTTCCACTTTTTAAGCTTACGGAATAAAATTTTGTTTCAAAAGTTTGCTTTATTTTGTATGCAATTCCATCTAGCTCATCAAAATAGTCTACTTGTTTTAAATCTCATTCTATAGATGAGATCACAGTGGTGAGATCTAGCCTCTAAGAATATGTTGTATTTGATTCTGAATCGATGCAACATGCATCTTTAGATATATAATTAATCCCCCTATATAAAAAATTGATATGCATCTCTAACTAATTTTATTAGTTATTTTTGTGCTATGCTATCTCTTAAATTTTTTTTAATGATTAGCCATATAATTGAGTCATAACTTTATGTTATGATATTTAGCTTATTCAACATGGTTGTAGTTCTTTTGGGCATTCTTATGAATTCCCTGAGAATTATATAACTTTATCTCTAATCCAATTAATGAAGAAATGACTTCAACTTTATTTGTCCTTTTTCTATATCATCATAGAAAAAATACCATATCATTGGAGCAACATCTATTTAAATTATTAGCCTTTAATACATAATGTTATTTGACATATTGGAAAATAACCTTATTTTTCATTTTTGTGAGATCATTACTACCTTGACTTGCTCTCCTCAATTTTGAAAGAACATTTTTTATCAAGCTGTCATTTTTTTTTCTTTTTATAACTTTGCATATTCATAATTCAAATCTCAATTTGTTGAACCCATTTATTTATAGAATCCTATTTTCCAATTACATTCAAATCCATGTATGTATTATTTGTGTCCTAATAAGCTTTAATGGGAGATAACAAATTTTTTCAAAGAACAATTTATATGAAGACATAGCAATGAATGTCTTAAAAACTATTTTATTTCCCATTAAACATAATTGATTTTGTTTGTCCAATCCTTATGTTTTTGACAACATTTTTCACTAGAATTTACTTTATTTGTTTATTAGATGTATCTACTTTCCCATTGGTTTGTGTGTGATAACTAGGGAAATCTGGTGTCTAATATCATACTTGGATAATAAAGACATCAATTTGTCAAGGTGAGTTCCTTCATTTCTTAATGTAGCATGCAACATTCTGAATCTCATGATAATATTATATCTGAAGCCATTGAGCACCACTTGAGCATCAATGCTATGTGTTGGAATATCTTCCACATATTTCAAGAAATAGTCTACAACTAATAATATATATTGATTATTAAAGGAAGAAGGAAATGTTCCATAAAATCCATCCCCCCAGATGTCGAATAATTTAACTTCTAAAATTGAGTTTGACAGCATTGCATTCTCATGGGAGATATTTATGCTTCTTTGACACCAACTGCACCATGTTAGAAAGGTATGTAAATCTTTAAACATATTTGGGGAATAGAATCTATATTATAGAAATTTTGTGATAGTTTCATAGCCTATGGAATGACCACCACATACAATTAAGTGGCATTGTAATAAGATATACCATTTCTTTAATGGCTATGCATATGCTAATGACTTAGATTAACAACTTAGGTGATGATTAGCTATGTTTGCATAGTATAAGTTCTTCTCAATAGTGGTGCTTAATTTCAGACATAAAGTTATTCCTTTTGAGTGATTTTAACTCATGTGGTATTACCTTAGCTATAATAAGTTAACAACAAACAACAGAATATAATCATTATGGTTAATGAGAAGAAACTACTTATCCATGAATGTATCATTGATTCAGACTTCACAAATTGGCACATCTAGTCTACTAAGATTATTAGCTACAAGGTTTTCCATGACTTTCATATCTTTAATTTCAGCATCAAATTTTTAAAGAAAGATCCACCGAATGGATCTTGATTCGCCATCTATTTTATCCATGATATATTTAATTATAGAATAGTTAGTATGTAAAGTTACTTTGTTTCCAATCAAATAAGACTGAAACTTATCAATGGAAAAAATAATTGCAAGTACTTCCTTTATAGTATTGATCTACATAAGATAACGACTCAACACAAGCAAGTAATGAACCACTACAATCATTACTTTCTTTTATAGTATTTTTGATGTCTCAACATTATTGAGTTGTATATTCTAGAATACAAATGGATGATGTTGGATTGAAGCTCTCTAACAATATAGTTTGATTCATCAATATACACTTACTATGGTTTGGCATATTTTAGTAAGGCTAGGTTGGCTTCCCATGATGGTTTCTTTCATATAATTGAAATCTTCTTGTCATGCTAGACTTTATTTTCATGTTTCCATTTTTTTTGAGTTTATCCATAAATAATGTGGTGATATGAGTGTATCCTTAGATTAAGCACTTATAAATGATGGCACATAATCAAAATAAATAACATCTTGTCCTTGTTCATTTAAATCATTCTCCTTACACAATGTAACCAAAAAAATGAACATGTTGAGATAATAACCACTTCTCCTATTTTACATATAGTTGTTGTCGCATAAAACATGGAGCACTTGTCTCAAGTATTCAATACGTTCTTTAAATTATCATTTCTAAACAATATCATTCAAATATACAAGCACAAAATGATCTAGTAAAGGTTTAAATACCTTATTCAAGAGTATGCAAGGCATTACTAATGCAATAGTGAGTTTGAATGATAATACTAAGAATTCAAATGTATCAAATTGAGTGATGCATGAGATTTTTTTCCAATTCACTTTGGCTATCCAAACATTATTATCAGCCTCAAATATAACTTATCAAACCACTTTACATGTCTAAAAGATCAAGCCAGCCCATAGTCAGATGAATGAGATGCTTGTTCTCTACCATAAATTTGTTGAATGCCCAATGATTAAAGAATAATCCAAAAGGTGCATCATACTTTAATTGAAATAATACCATAACAATATAAGGTGCTTTCAATAGTGCTTCCTCAACTCCTCAAACTTTGATGATTGAGCATTTGACACCGATTTAATTATATGGTCTATTGATTTGTTGGAAATTTCATGAGCATTTCCAAAGGCTTCATGTCTCAAAAGAATTTCAGAAACTTCAATACTTCCATTTGGGATTGATTCACATATTTTATGATTTTTTATCTCTTTAAAATGTAACTATTTAATTTTTTTATTCCATCTTACTATTTTAGCTAAGTGAATTACAAGAGGAGCCTAATGGTTTGTTTTGAATCTCATCTCATTGATACATTGTATATATATTAAATATATTGAATATGCAAACAATTAGAAAAAGACATGAAAAGAACATTAATTAGATTTTAAAAGTATAAAATCACCATAAAATCATAATCATCAATTCCAAAGTAATACACCTTCAAGTTTAAACCATGTTCTACCTCAAAAGTTGGAACTTTTATGGAGTCAATAGTCTTTATCTTCTCATTACCTCTGCTTACATAAAGGCTTAGTACCTCAAATGCTTTTATAAGAGAAAAAAATATCTAATGCACATATCAATATTAGGACTATAATGTTTTTATTAGATACCATGATACAGATGAACATGAATCCTATTCTCTTGCCAATTATCTTGGCTTTGATACATTTAACCATAATTGGATTGATAATCTTCCTTTTTATCCCCATCCTTGAAACATTTTTTTTTACAAAAAATGTTTTTTTATCACCATTGAGCTATTTGTTCATGTTTTCATTTTTTATGTTATTAAGATTTGAGAAGTTAGGCCTTTCTTGCTTAAATAAGTTCTTATTTTAATGTGGTTTTGGATACTTCATTGAAACTCTTGCCAGGCCTAAGATTTTATGTGATCCATTAATGAGAAAGTCTATCATACCAAATATCAAAAATATGAAGCATGAATTTGAAGAACTCATGTACATATAATTGCATTTTCCCATGTTTCATCAGCCATAATAATTGGTTTTCTCATCAATCTTCATATATCTTGGATAAAATTATTTTCAAAACTCCTTTAGAACTCCTTCCAATTATCAAAAGTAGAACCCACACACATCATGTGAATGCATTTCTAATTGTGACCAATAAGTACAATATCAAGAACATACATAAGGGTCATGCTAACCATAATTGGAAGTATCATGAAGTTTATTTCTTAGAAGTATTACTCAAACCTTCTAAAATATTATCCACATTTTCAACAACTATGTTTCATTTCAACACTTTTAGTTTGGACACATCTACACATGATAGCATTTCACTAATAACTAACTCTATTTTACTTGAAAAAACTTTAATGGAAAATATAACATTTTTCAAACTAACTATTTTATCATTACTTTTTGCATCAAGATCATCTTGAATGAGATTGTCAATATCCAAAAGAGTTTAAGTAAATTTGCATCTTGTATCTTATAAGAAAATCACTTAAGCTAAGAATAAAATACATAAATACAAAGGACATATAAATCAATATTTAAAAAAAGAAATTATATTATACATAATTCAGAAATTTTAGATGATCGTGACTAAGGAGAGTACCTCTCTCTATAAAAAAATCTTTGTGACATGAATTTCCATATAATGCCATTTATCACAATTGCAAATGGTAAGTATATGATAGAAATACATTGAGTATTCTAAAAGTATGAGTTGTTCCAAACCCTCCCAAAACCTTTTAAAAATTAGAAACTTTGAACTATATTATAATTTTTTAGAATCTTCTACGACGGATTGGCATTGACATTGTGCTCAAGCAATGATATAAGAGACAATGTGATTATTGATGCCTTGTAAGAAGGAATAATATTTTTGTTTCTTTAGATTATGAAATGGATAATTCCTTCACTTGATGATTTATTTCTTAATTTAAAAAACATAAAATCTTTCCTATAAAAAATGTGTTTCATATTTATATGAGTAGCTCATTGTGCCTACCTTTTTTTTCATGCAAGGAAGAAAATCAATCACTTCATTTGATGAAAAAGTTGGGTTAGAGTGAGTTGCCAACCATTGTGGGTTTCCCTTATTAAGTTCAATTTTGTTCCATTCTCAATTATACATCCTAAGTATTCTCACTTAAAACTACATTCTTACTTATCTAAAAAAAACTTAAAACTACATTCTTAATTTGAATTCAAAAATGATATTGATTTATTTGGACTTGTCCACTGCAAATATTCGAGAGTGACAAATAATCAATTGAGGAGTCTCTAAATAAGTTGTTCTTGCATTATTGAGTCATAAAAATCCAAATTCTTGTCAACTTTGTCGTTTTCATCAAGATTATCTTTTATTTTATTTAGTAGAATCCAACTTGGTTGAAGAATTTACCCAATTTAAACATTGATTACTGACCTAAAACTATAATCAATGAAAAAATTGGTATGAATGAGGAACGTTAAAAACAAAGTAGAAAGAAGAATTACATTCTCACGTGTCATCACTTGCTTCATGCTATTGCATGAAAATTTTCAATGAAAGCATATATATTTGCATACATGTGGCTTCTTCATGTCATTAGAGTTGAAGACATTTCTTTCATTCCTTAATACAACTTATCGAGGTTTCTACTAGATTCTTTCTATAGTTGGTGGCCTCTTCCATGTTAATATTCGATGTGCATGCCAAAGGGAATTCCTAGATTTTCAGGATTATACTACATTGTATATAAATTAGGATTATACTATATTGTATTATACAATTCTTATTTCTCCTTACTTGATCTAGAGTGCCACGAGAATTCCCAACTTCTTTATTTTCTTTTGACCCTTTATTTTGTGCTATTGGGTCTCGAGGAAGGCAAATTATATAAATTAGGATCTTGTCAAATAAGACATGGATCTCATTTGTTTGATGTCTCTCATTAACTTCCCTACATGTCCTGTTACTTTCCAAGATCACAAAGCTAATTTGTTTGAAAGTCTTCATTCACTTTGCCTCATGTTTCCTCCATTTGAGCTTGCAACATCTTGACTCAGTAACTTCATACATATTCTTCTTTTCTATTGAATTAACTTAGTTCCTTAGTCAAACTTTTCTATAGCTAATTTTCTTTATAATTTTGTTTGTTGAACTTATTTGCTTCATTCAGATTTACAATAAATCTACTTATTTAAGATGTAATGATCATTTGTAGACCCAACATGTTATTTTACCCCCTCCCTTCCCATCCTAAAACAATGGGTAGACTCTACATGATCAAACTAAGTAGCCCAATTGTTTAAAGCTTTTTTTGTGGGTAGACTCAACATGTTGGCCCAACTATGAAAATTTTTGCTAAGTCCTACGAGATTTTGAATATGACACACTTTTGTCACTTTTTGATGATGTAAAAACAATTATTAATTTACATGATCCATAAAATTCATTGGTGATGATATCTCATCCAACATAACTCTTCAAGTATATGTGTAATAAAAGTAATAAAATGGGTGTAAGTTCATATATCAATCTCACATATTCTATATAGATAGTTCGATCAATCAATAGTGAACTAACTAATGCTAAAGTTGAATATATGTACTTGATTTTTAGAATACACTCAGACTCTAGGTTTGACTCACATCCTTGTGCATTATGATATTTCTGTTATGTTTAGTCAATGTCATGTTTGGTTATTGGATAAATGATATATTAGTATGAAAATATCCATCTATCCTCTTAACATATAAGGTGACAATCATCTTTGGACTATCACGACTAAGGATGATCTTGTAGTTGTCTCATTGGTATTTTAACACCAAAGTAATATATTATTCCATGCAAGGGTTATTCTCACATCTATACCTTTTAGAAAATACATCAAATACCTTTGAAGATTTCTTCAAATATACACTTCTATTTTCCAACCTTTAGTTATCTTATAGACATGAAATAATATAGTATTAAAAGTGTTTGTGCTTCCAACTTTATAAGCACTATACTCATAATAATTAATATACATATTTCCATGAATTTCACCTATGGAAGTTAAATAAAAGAGAAAGACTTGTTAACACATTTCCATGAATTTCACTAGTCTCCCTCATTTACATGTGTTCCATGATATACCCATCATTTTCCACCATAGCTAACACATGATTCTCATATTATGATAAAAATCCTAGGTTAGATGTTCTACTTAACTCATACATTGCTTCAAGATTATTTTTTTCTAGAAAGCACACAATCAATTAGTCTTAAATATGTTTGTACTTTTGAATTTATAAGTATCATACTCATAATAATTTAACTATCTCAATTTTGGGTCTTTACACATTAGTTTATCTTACATTTAAGATTAGAAAAGATGTCACTTATTTCTTACCATACCACATGAGTGTATCCAATGATTTACATATTACTATCTGCAAGAATGACATGCATAAATCTTCATACTCATGAAAACCCTAAGTTTTAGTTCTAGTTTGTATCTATATCCATCAACCTCCAAACATAAACATAAACATAAATATAAATATAAACTTATTAATTCATTAATTCATCATAACATAAGTATGTTCACCTACCTTATATCTAAATTTAGCTAGACATTGGGGAAGAAATCATATGAGATGTGTTGAAAGACATCTCATAGATTTAGAGGTTCCAAATGAAAGCTCAAGTAAAAATCTAAGTAAAAATTCCTAATTATTACAAAGATTACTTGTGTTCACCATAGAACTTTCCTAAATAAAGGTTTAAATTGTATTTCCTAGGGTTCTTGGAATGCATGATTCATATTTTCCCAATTTCTTTCATTCTTTTAATTGTTCAAAGTATTGTTTTATACTTCGAGGATCTATGTAATATTTTAAGTTAGAAGTCATGATATAGACTAGTGGTCATGACTTCATCATCTTTTTTCGATCATCTCTAGAGCATGAATATCATAGCTTTGGGAATGACTACGATGAATGTCATTACTTACTATAATACAAAGTAGTGATACTTGAATTAGCCACAACTTTGTTCTTTTCTATCTGAGCAAAGTGTCATGTTGTGGAGATTATCATGACTATGAAAATTACTCTCTTTAATACAAAATCATGGCACTATGATTGGCCATGAATTTGGTATTTTTTATATAGAGCACGAAGTCATGATACTAGAAAAGTTATGATAAGAATAAGTAATTGTTGGAAAGAAAAGTCATAGTGAAAAATAATTTTATGACTCAAAATACTTTATATTTAGGCTCTTTATAGAATAAATTGTATGTCTGGAAATTACCACAACTATTTGTGCTAGAGGGTTACATGGCTACTATGAAAAAATATAATATCATGGTCATTAAGTATTTCATGGATAGTACGATTATAACTCCAAAAAAATGTCATGGCCATGATGATTATGTTGCTTAGTAAAATAATCATGTCAACTCGGTAATAGAGTCATGGTGTACAAAGAAAGTCATGACTATTTTTTGTAGAGCTATGACTAAGAAAAGTTGTTGCAACTACTCAAGAAATATTATGGAAGAAATACCCAAATCTTGACATACATATTATTATGACTCTTTAATACTTTTCTCTTTTCAAGCATTTGTTCCACATAAAATCACAGACTTTACTATTATTCATATAATTCTCTCAAAATAAGAATTTAGTAAAATCTATTCAATAAACACTAGAAAAAGTATATACACAACAAGATCAACTCACTAAATAACTCAAAAAAATTGGTACATGGAGTATCAAATAAATTCTCACACTAAAGGTATTATTCATTTTCAAGCAATGAACCTCTCTTCAAATATTCATAGCAAAAGAAGTATACATCTAGGAAAACTAAAACTAGGTTTGAGTATCATATTGAACTTATATATTGAAATGTTGTCTAAATTTTTGGGATTTATTATGAAGTGAATTGATTGTGGTATAATGTGTTTATTCATCAAACAACACAAAAAAAATTGGGTTTCCTCCCAAAAAACACCACGTTAATGTCTATAGCTATACTTTTATTATATCTCTAATTTGGTCAATAACTTTAGTTGTCTATACCAGTTTCTCCATATATTTCTTTTTAGTTTATCTTCCCAAATTTCTCCTTCAACATCATATAATTCATCAACATAATTTACTGGGAGTATTCTACCATGGATAATAAATCTTTGGGAGATGCTACTATATCATTGTCCATGGATTCTTTGGAAATTACCTTGACTCTTTTTGTTGTTATAACTTGTGGAATTAATCTCTGGATCATATTAGTCATGATTTTGTCTCCTACTATTACTTTCATTATCATTATTTCAGTAGATAAAGTCATGGTGCATATTGAAGTCTTAACTTTCTATATTACACCTATCTCCTTTTTATCTACATTCAAGTATTTCACAAATATTGTTTATGCCTTGTATTTCTCTTTCAACATGTTAATGATTAGTTGGAGCATTTTCTTTACTTGTACCTCTAATGCATTCTCAAAAATCTCTTCATTAACTTTTGTATATTATTGAATCAAGAAGTTCATCATTTCCTCCTCTTCTTTTGCATGTTCAAATTTGTATGACATAATTTCTATTCATTGTCATTTCCATTATTTTATTCAAACCATACTTTATATACTTCATCATTTTCTTCATCTTCTTCAGGCTAACACTCTTTAACAAAATCTTTCCATCTTAAGTTTACATTTTATCTCATCTTGGTGTATAAGAGTCTACCTGTTCTTTAGTAATCTTCTTCATCAAAGTCTGGATTTTACAAGTATTTGTAGAGGTTGAAATTTCATTTGACATTTGCCTTCATGAAGTGTAAAATCCTTCTTTGTGACATCAATCAATCACTATCTATTATCTAAAAATAGACTTCCCAAGATCAAAGGAGCATATTGACCTTTCTCCATATCAAGAACAATAAAATCTAACAAAAAAAATTAGAAATTTGATTGAGTGGAGACTATTTGAAGCGAGAGAATAGTTAGAGATATCTTATTGAAATTTAATATTCACACTATTTATAATGATATCAAATTCATATTTGATCCCAAGTCATATAATAATATTCTAGAAAGTGTGCTCCCTATTCATGTACTCATAAAACTTCCTAAATCTTTTAGCTTTCTTGAGAGAGTTGGGCTACTCATTATGTCTTCCTTGAACTTCACATAGTTCAACATTTGTGATAATACATCAAAAAAATTAATTTTCACTTCCAGACTATGAAACACATTGAAGAATTTCTCTGATTGCTTGTCCATCTTTTCCTTTCTAAAATATTGTAAAAAAATTATAAGGTGGAAAATATTTACTATTGGCATAATCATTTTTTTACATATCCTTTTGATCATTACTTTGGGCAATCTATATCTCCTCCTCTTTTATTTTTACATTTATCTCGTCTAGGGGTGAGAGAGTTGAGCAATAGGTTCTATTTATGTTGCAACTTTGGAAAATATCATGGAATATTGTGTTGTGGCTTTCATGGTATCTTGTGCTGCATTGCTGGGGTGCACTGTAACTCTTGGTAAAATTGCCAATTCTTTAGTCATAACTCCATCTTCTATAAAAGCTATTTTTTTGGATTCTATCTAAGCTTGTTGTCCCTCTAATTCTTTACCACTTCTCAGTAGAATGAATATATACTTCTTTGGATTTACCTTAATATTGCTTAGTAGTTCATTCATACTCTTCTCTTTCATTGAGATTGCTAGGTATCCATGTTGATTCTCGAAGATTTTTAATTCTATATTTATGTATTCTAGCATCATTTTGGTTCTTTCCATATAGTTCTCTTGAGGATCATATTTTCTTTGTATCCATAAGTAAGGTTAGTATAGATTCTTCAAGTGATAGCTTTTCTTTTCATTTTGGGTGAATAAAATTGAAATTTCATGCTCCTTACATTTGATACCCTGTCAAGTTATTTTTAAAACTCTTTTGAAATTAACTCAAGTTCTACTATACATTCCTAGGACTCCCACATGATAGGCTTCCATGATTTCTCACATTTGAATGATAGTTTACAAGGGAATCGTTGTTGGGTCAAAACACATATTCCAAAAACTCCCATTGTATGAAATTTTCCATTTAATGTTGTTGCAAAATAGAAACTCCTCTTGTATATATTTGCTTATAATTTTGAAATCCAAACTTACTAAAATGCATCCATATTTGCTTCCATATTAGTCAATCTATCCAACTCTAATAATCTGGCTTTCGTACTTCCAAATACATGATTATTCTGAGCTTGGTAGTTATTATTTCCTAGCTCTTCAAATAGTAATTATGCTTCATCATGTGATTTATTCATAATGGAACTATCTGAGGCCACATCAATTGTGCACCAAGTCATATCATTTAACCCATTGTAAAAAGTTTATGTTTACAATAATAACTCAAATCTATATTAAGAGTATTATTTGGTGTTTAAACTACAAAACATCATTTTGTATTTTAGTAATTTATAATAATTTATATGCAATGAAATGAGATAAATATGGATTAATTTTATGAATTTAGAGTTTTTGTTGACTTTTATGCATAATCATGAAATTGATAAGTATTTAGAGATGTTTGGCTGAGTGATAGAGTATAAAGTCTTGCATAGTTTTGGCTTTATTCTTGGTCAAATCTCTAACTAATTGGTTGTGACATCTTCATTTATCGCGACCCTACCAACTCATTAGCATAATCTATATACTTTGCAACACATTATTTTTAGCTAAAAAATTATCATGGACTTATAATCATACATATATTATAAAATTTAAATAGCTACGATATTAATTTTATATAACAGCAACCAAGTATCCCACGTATACTAAAAGTCATGGTCATGTCATAGAACTATAATTTTATGGCTCTATAGACTCGAGTTAGGGCCTTTATTTTTTTTTTATAAATTTGAGACATTTGAGCTATAGAAAGTTAGAGAGAAGAAACTATTCTGGTCAAAATCATGGTAATTATTCAGCATTATGACTTTTGGGGTATGAAATGTTATAGAGGGCATTAATCAAGTATAGCCAATTCGCATTACCATGACCTTTATCCTTGAAAAAAGACAAAGCCATGAATTTTATGTTCAGGCTTATTGTCAATGTCATTACATCTTTGTAGTGTTGTGACTATATGATATATGAGAGGAGTGAATGTTTGTATAGAGGCCACTCATAGGGCCATGGACACTTGAAACACATGAAAGGCTAATTTTGTGTTGCAGCTATTTTTCAATCCCATGACTATAAGATACACAAGTGAGACATTTTTAGTCTCATGGCCTTTTCTTAGAAATATTGTCAAATAATGATCAAGAGAGACTAATGTGACTGCCAAGGTCAATTTCTAGTGACATGACCATATTATGATATGAGATGTCATTCATAATGGAGTGACCATACCTAGTACTATGGCCTTGTACGAAGAACAAAAAAGATGGGTGCATTAAGTTATGATTACTTTTTAGTATCATATCTTTATGTTACAATGATGTTATGTCAAATTCATAATTATTACCTAATACCATGATTTTATGTTATAAAAAGATTATAATTTATTCCAAAATCACATCCATTTTCTAGAGTTATAACCTCAAGCTTAAGAGATGAAGTGTACAGTTATAGTTATTTTAGAAAGTCATGACTTCCTATTTAAAGTAATATAGAATCACATAGGTTTATAAAAAAGAAGAAAGAGAAATTCTAAAAAATCCATTTATTATTTTTCCTCCTCCATACAACAAGCAAATCCATTGTGTAGCTACTAGATCATGGGAGACAAATTTTGTACTTCTTAGCACCTCCACAAGTAGGCAAGAGACACAAGACTGAATGCTAATCTCTAGAGTTGGGGGGACATCACTCATATGCCCCCTCTTAAGGGTAGATTCAGAAATTTATATCAAAATAGCATATAGTCTTGGGGTTGTGTAACTTAGTTTATCTGATGTGAGAATAGTTTTATATTAATAATGTATAGTCATGAAATGAGATTTGAAGTTTTAGTTGATTTTGATGAATAATCATTAAATGAGATTTGGTGTTTTAGTTGATTTTGATGAATAGTCATGAAATTAATAAGTTTTTGGTGGTGTTTGGTTGAGGGATAAAGAATAAAAGCCAAAAGGATTTTATTCTTGATCAAATTTCTAACTAATTAGTTGTGACATATTTGGTTGCCATGACCCTACCAACTCGTTAGCATAATCTATCTACTATGCAACACAGTCTTTTTAGCTGAAATATTATCATGATGTTACAATCATACTTATATCATAAAATTTAAATGGTTACTATATTAATTTTATATCATATCAACCAAGTATCTCATTTATGCTAAAAGTTATGGTTATTTCATAGCACTATGATTTTATCTTTAATAAGGCTCTATAGACTCGAGTTAGGGCCTTGGTTTTTTAAAAAAATTGAGATTTTTGGGCTACAGAAGGTTATAGAGTCAAAACTATTTAGGCCAAAATCATGGTAATTATTCAATATTGTAACTTTTGGGATATGAAATATTATAGAGGGCAATACTCAAGCATAGTCATTTCATATCAGCATGACTCTTAGCCTCAAAAAAAAAGGCAAAGCCATGAATTTTATGTTCAGGTTTATTGTCAGTGTCAATACATCTTTATAGTGTCGTGGCCATATGATATATGAGAGAAGTAATGTTAGTATAAAGGCCACTCATAAGGTCATGAACACTTGAGACACATGAAAGGCAAATTTTTTGTTGTGACCATTTCCTAATGCCATGATTATAAGATACACATGAAAGACATTTTTAGTCTCATGGTCATTTCTTAGATCCATGGTCAAATAATGATCAATAGAGACTAATCTGAATACCAAGGTCAATTTATACTGACATGATCATATTCTAAAATGAGATGCCATTCATAATATTGTGATCATACCTAACACTATGGCCTTGTATTAAGAACAAAAAAGATAAATGCATGAAGTAGTGATCACTTTTTAGTATCATGCCTTTGTGTTATAGGGGTGTTATGTCAAAGTCATATTATTATCTAATACCATGACTTTATGTTACAAAAATATTATGATATATTCCAAAGTCATATTCATTTTCTAGAGTTGTAATATCAAACATAAGAGATGAAGGTCAAAGTTATAGTTTTTCTCTGAAAGTCATGATTTTCTACTTGAAGTAATATAGAATCATATGAGTATAAAAAAAGAAGAAAGATAAATTCTAGAAAATCTATCTATTCTTCTTCCTTCTCCATACAACAAAAAAATGCATATTGCAACTACTATATCATGGGAACAAATTTTGCACTTCTTAGGGACTCTACAAGCAAGTAAGAGATACAAGATTGAATGCTAATCCCTAGAGTTGGGGGGCACAACACTTAAATGCCCCTCTTAAGGGTAGATTCATAAATTTATATTAAAATAGCATGTAGTTTTGGGTTTGTGTAACTTGGTTTATCTGATGTGAGAATATATTTTGATTTATGTTGTATTATGAATATTGATAAATAGATGATTAAATAGAACTTGAACTAATATTTCAACTATTAGTATATTTGTGTGAGATTTTCATAGTTGAAAATGACAAATAAACTATGAGCCTTACTCATATATAAGGGTGTTATGTCAAAGTCATTCTAACTAATGATGCATGATATAAACTTATATACCAAAATCTAAAATTTGGCTATGTTAATCATTATGAGTATAGTACTTATGAAGTCAATTGTTTGTATGTTTTTACATGAAAATCAATTGTATAACTCTTAGAAGAATTTGCTCTCAATTAGAATAGACATTATATAGAATATTCTCTTGAAGATTTCACTTTTTGTGTGTGAGTCACATCATCATCGAGGAAGATGCAATAGGCAATCATCGGGACATTTATTAGTATGTTATGACTCATAAGGTGGTGAACTTTTTTATGAGTTATTTTTACCTATATAGTTCCTACTAGTGAAACTAGAAGGAAACATATGATAATTATATGATTATGATACTTACAAAGTTGAAAATGTAAATACTTATTAACCATATCAATTCTTGATCTTTGTGATACTTTATACCAAAGATTAAAAGTATACATATGAAACAACCATCAAGGATAGTTGAAGAGTTTCCTACAAGATATGCAATTATAAATGATTCTAAAGTAGTGATAATTTATTATTTCAATGGTGACATATTGAGAAGAGAATAATGATGGTACTAATAATAAGATGAGCTCAATGGTGATAACCACCTTGTATACTATAAAGGTAAAGAGTCATTTTATAATAACCCAACCTTTATTCTATATCCAAATATAATTTAATTTGAACTAATTTGAACATAGATTACATAAATTAAATAAACAAACTCATGGATCAAAGATTAACTTTATAAACCACTGTTAAATAACTCAATTACCAATATAATTCTAATGAGATTAATATCTAGACAAAATTTATCTTTATAACTTATGTGACTCATGTACTTACGAATCTCTTTTGATTAGATACTCTTGTCAATGAGATTTTTCGACAATGCCACTGCCTAACTAATAAAATTAGTTAGTGTAACACGTTCACAATAAGTTTTAGCTTCACCACTAAGGCTTATTTAACATTGTTTGCAATTATAAGCTAACATAATTATCTGCATAAAATGATAATTATTTTTTAGTAGTTTTAGAATGCACCGTGTTTGATAATTTTTCTCAAATCCAAATGCTAAGTCATTAAGTTTGGAAAGTGGATAGTTGTATTTTAGTATTTTACTTATATTTTTTTCCTTATTTCTTTTTTAAGCACCCTTTTATGAGCACCCTTTTATGAGCTAAATTTCTGGAAATGAGCTAACCTCTCTGGAACTAGAAATCAAAAGAACTAAAAAAGTAATTACTAGACAAAGAGCTAATAAAGAGCTTATGAAAAAAAATAGTAATGATAGATAGTCTCATGGCAGAAATAGGCAAGCTATCTAACAACTCATCCACCACCATACTTTGGGAGACTATTGGAGTCCTATGATAATATTAGTTATTTAGGTATTATATTACAACCAATGAAAGTAAACTACTTTGAGTCAAAGCTGAGTCTTATAGCTATGATTCAGTAGCACTAGTATAACAAAAAAGCATCAAGGGATCCTAATGGATATGTCATGATATTTTTGGAACTATAAGATATTATAAAAATAAAACGAGTTAGCTCTAATGCAATAAGGTTATGTTTATTTCTATATTTATTAAGGGATAACACATGAAGTTGGTTCAAGTATTAATCTCATGGCTCCATTAAGAGTTGAGATAAACTAGTGAGGGCCTTACTAAGTTTTTTCTACCCCAAATTACTTCCCAATTATGAAGTAAGATAAGCTAGTTCAAACAAGTTGAGCATGAGACTATATATGATGCTTGGGACCATTTTAAGGAGTTATTGAAGAGATACCTCAATATGGATTTGAGTTTGTAGTTCCAAGCCCAAACCTTTTACCAAGGGCTGAACTATATGATGAAGTTCACGGTTGATATCGCCCCTAGAGAGTAAATTATGAATAAATTTTTGGAGTAGACATGTTATTTATTTGAAGAGCTAGTAAAAATAACTACCAAACTATAATTTATTATTTAATTGGGAGAAGACAAACCAGAGTATTGGAGTTGGATCTGTTCACTAAAATAGAAGTGAAGATGGAAGCTCTCTTAAAAAAACTTGACACCCAAGATAACAAGATAAGAGTCTCAAAAAACATTTCCAATTTATATCCACATGAATCAATGGACTCAAATCCTATTTATCAAATAGAATAAGCCAACCATATTCAAGGAAAAAAGTATGTTTTTTGACTCAATAATAATTTCCTTAAGAATTACCATCCAAACATGAGAAATCATGAGTATTTTTTATACGAAGACTAAGATAGTTGACCATAGAATATTGGGTAATCTTCAAAAAATATTAAGAATAATTTGGTAAGCTATAATAATTAAGGAAGCTCAAGCTTGATTTTCAAACACCATGAAAAGAATAGAAGACAACCTTTGAAAAGGGTATTAATTTCATCTTAACAAAATTGAAAAAGAGAAATAATATTCAAGACAATTGGATGAGTATGCTTGAAGCAAGAATGGATCAAATGAATTTGATGATGAAAAATATAAAGAATTAGATTGAAAAATTAGAATTATCAACAAAGGAAAAAATGTAAATGATTTACAAAGTGATACTAAAGAAAATCCAAAGAATGACTCCTCTATATTATTTAGAAGTGGGATTGAATTACAAAGATATTTCATTGAACAGAATGATTCTTGAACTTTTGGGGCTGATAGCTAAACTTCCCAAAAGTTACTACTCCAACTAAATATTTCATTGAACAGAAGCTGGTTGTGGCCTTCATTAAAGAAAGTTCGAAGAATGAAAGATGTGATATTATGACACCTAACAAAGGCATGACTATAGAGGAATTGCAAGCCCAATTCTTACCCTGAGATGCAAAGGAGGGAAATAAAAAAAATAAAGAGCAAATATAGGATACCCAAAGCTATGATGATACATAAATAGAACAGAATGAAGCCATGCATAAGATTCTGATTATTCTTTCATTTATAGAATAGTATATAAAATGAAAATTGGATGAACACTTTGAAAGTTTCTCAATATATTTTAGAAGTTAGAAGTGAATATACTTTTTTTGAAGCTTTAGCCCAAATGCTGAACTATGTGGAGTTTATAAAAAATATAATGAGTAGTGAGAAAAAGCTAAAGATTAATGAGACTATGAATATAACCAAGAAGTATCATGTAAATTATTCAAAAAAAAACTTCCAAGAAAACTGAAGGACCTTAGAAATTTTACCATACCTTACACTATTAGAGACTACATATTTAAAAAAGCATTGTGCGACTTGTGATCAAGTATTAATTTTATCCTTTTGTCAATTATGTAAAGATTAAATATTGGTAAAATTACTCTGACAATTCTCCCACTAAAAATAGCTAATTAGATTATCAGTACTTAGATGAGATTATAGAAAATGTATTGGTTAAAATGGGTATCTTTATTTTTCTAGTGGATTTTATTGTGTTAGATATGTAGGAGGATAATTATACGCCATCAATACTGGGATGATCATTTTTTGGCCATGAGTCAATCCATTATCGATGTCAAGAAAGGAGAGTTCACTTTCTATATTTATGAGGAACAAGTAAAGTTTAATCCTTACAATGTCTTGTAGGGTCTAGATGATGATTAAACAATGTGTTAGAGAATAGACAATCTATTCCATAACATAATGCAAGAAAAAGTGGATTTTTGATTAAAAGATTTTATAGAAGATTGTTGGCCATATGAAGACGAAGGAGATGAAGTGGTAGAATAACTTTGGAGTTGTGTGAAAATGATGAAGATGAGAACTACGACAAGGAAAAACTACTTTGGAGTGGTGAAAATGGGAAAAAAAGGAAAATGATAACTATGAAGTCATGGAATTCTTCAAAGATGTGATGTCTGAAAAAATTTATGTTGACAACTTCAAGGAAGCTAAGGGAACAATTGAGAAAAAAAAAACTAAAATAGAAACCATATAGGATCCAAATAAAGACAAGGTCATGGTTGTGCATAGTATTGTGACTTTGAGATTACAAAATAAAAATGACCAAGAAAGATTTGTAGACAAAGCTGTGATTTTGTATAGTACCTACAACTTTGCTGTTACAAAATACAAATGATAAAAGAAAACTTGAAGATAAAGACATTGTTGTGTGTAGCACCATGACTTTGGTAATACATAATAAATTGTACAAGAAAAATTTTAAAGACAAAGTTGCGGTTGTATTTATCACCATAATGTTGGAATCCAAAAAGATATGGGCAATGAAAAGCTAAAAGGCAAAGTCATGGATATACTTGGTGCCACAAATTTGGGGATCAAGAAAGAAAAGAGACAAGCTAACATAGAAGAAGAAGCAACAACATTTACTTAAGTTGTGTCATCCAATAAAAAAAATATCTAAGAAACAAGTATAGCTAAATCAAGACCAAAGAAAGAAACAAACAAAAAAGAAGGTAAAATAGTATAGTAAGAAACTAACATGTATAGTAGAGATCTCTATCAGAGGAAGGGATATTTTGATAGTCTAGCTACGAACATTAAATGTAGTGCGATTTGGGAAGCAACCCAAAATTTTTTTTTCTAGATGTATGTTGTTTTAAATATTTATATCCACCATATAAATGATTAAACACACCTAATAACCCATAAAATGGTCCCAAAATTCAAAACCCACCACAACTATCAACATGTCCATTTGAAGTTGCTTCAATATTTTGAGATCCTATGACACAAACCTAATCATAGAGAACAATATTTTTCTTTGAGATGTTGAAGTTTTTTTGGTTATTGAGAGAAAATTAATTACTCAGGAACTAGTAATTATTTTAATATGAGAGTTTATTTGATATTCAAACTACCAAATATTATTATATATATTAGTAATTTGTGATGATGCATAGGCATGAAAATGAGATAATTATAGATCAATTTTATGATTGTGGAGTTCTTGTGGATTTTGATGAATAATCATAAAATTAATAGGATTTTAGAGTTGTTTGGCTGAGAGGTAGACTATGAAGTTTTGCATAATTTTATCAACTATTCATAGTTGAAACTCTACTTAATTGATCATGGCAATCTTTGTATGTCATGATCCTACCAAATTATTAGCATAAATTTTTCATTGTGTAATATATTATTTGTGGCTATTATATTATCGTTAAATCACAATCATACTTATCTCATAAAATTTAAATGACTATGATATTAATTTTATATCACAATAACTAAATATCTTACTAGTACTAAAAGTCATGGCTATATTCTAGTGCCATGACTTTATCTTTAATATAGTTCAATAGTATAAAAGTAGAGTAGTTGCTTTTTTACCAAATCATGACTTTTAAGATAAAGAAAGTTATAGAGACAAAACTGCACATACCAAAGCCATGATAATTATTCAATACCATGATATTTGGGAGACAAAATACCATAGAGAACATTATTTGATTATTGTCATTTCTCAAGGCTACAACTCTTGCTCTCAAAGGAAGGCAAAGCTATGACTTTTATGTTTAGACTAATTTCTAGTGTCGTGACATTTTTGTAATACCATGGAAATATGATATATGAGAGAAGTGAAGGCTAGTGTTATGGTCACTAATAGTATTGTGGGCATATGAGACGCATGAAAAAATATTTTTTGTTTCATGACTATTTCCCAACACAATGACCATAAGATACACATGAGAGACATTCTTAATGATATATGAGATACACATGAAAAAATATAAGAGACATTCACAAAACTATGAATGTCTATGGTGGTTCCTATTTGAAGAATAAGAAAGACAAATACATACAACTATGGCCACTTCCTAGTGCCATAACATTATGTTATAAAGACATTAGGACTAACTCATGATCATTTCCTATTGTTACATCTTTGTATTACAGAATGATTGGGATATATTTTAGAGTTGCATCTATTTCCTAGAATCATGATCTCAAGCTTAAGAGATGAAAGCAAAAGTTATAACTTTCTTCTTAAAGTCATGGTCTACAAAATTTTCTGAAGATAAAAAAGGAAGAGAGAGATATTCTAAAAAATATCCTTATTCTTCTTTATCCTCCACACAGCAAGAAAAGTCATGGTGTATCTCCCAAACATGAGAAAATTTTTTTACACTCCCTAAAGACTTCAAAACTAAGGGACATGAAACTTTATGGTAATTCATAGAGTTGGGGAGAATGACTTTCAATCCTCTCTCCTCTCTAGGGTAGATTTTGGAATTTCTATCAAGATAGCATTATATGTAAGATATGTATAACTTATTTTATATGATGTGACATTGGTTTTAAATTAATGGATGTAGTTTAATGTATGTTGTATTATGAATATTGATGGATAAGTGATTAAATAGAACTCAAAATATAGTTTCAACAACTGGTAAGTTTGTGTGAGATTGTCTTAGTTGATGACGAGATATAAACTATAAATCTTACTCATACATATGATAGGAAGGAAGTGATATCTCTTTCGATTGCAATATTCTTAGTCATAACTTTAGAAACTAATTGTGATGATTTTTGTATGTCATTACTCTACCACCAAGTTAACATAATTTTTCCACTATTTAGCATAGTCTTCATGCCATGACATTATTTTAAGGTTGCATCCATACTATCTCTAAACTAATTTAATAGTCATGACATTATTTTTATGTCATGGTAGCTAAGTACCTTACTAGTATAATTAGTTACAACAAATTCCAATGTCATGACTTATTCATTTTAGAATCAAAATATTATGTATTTTGAGTTGTGACATTATTTTCCACATGATATTTTGTTATAGAGAATATTTACTTTGGTAATGATCTTTTTTAGTGTTGTGACCTTGTGCTCTATAAAGAAATCATTAAAGCTACGATCATTACAAGTGTCATGACTTTGGGTTATAGAGAGCGAATGTATCAGTTATACTCATTCCTAGTGCTATAATATTTTGTTTCGGATAAAAAATTTCATAGTCATAGCCTTTCCTAGTGTCATGATGTTATTTTCCAAAGAAGAGTTACTTGAGTCATGATATTTATTGCCACCATGATTTTGGTACTCTAGAAAATATTTAATGAGAGATAAAAGTCATAACCTAAAGCTAGTACCATGACTTCCAACTAAAATCATCACATGGATGCCCCGAAATATTTCAGTAGTGCTTAAAAAAATAGAAAGAAGAAAGAATATGAATTAGATTTCAAGTTAAGTGCCGTTGCGAACTCTAGACGACATGATTGTAACTCTTTCTCAAGGGCATATTCAAGGTGAATGTAGTAACATTTGATTGAGTTTTAGGTTTTGAAGCTTAAATTCATATTTGAACTAGCATTGAGAACCCTCAATTTGCATGAGATGTTTCTCAACACATCATATGTGAAATCTTTCCCAATGTTAGCTAAAATTGATACATAGGGCTGGGTTATGTACTTGTGTATGATGGATACTTTATTTTTATATCATTGAATATTTGTGTTGCTATTATGTTTAGGAATATTTATGGATATAGATGTGTTATAGAATTGAGATTTATGATTTTAACTATACTATAGTTTTGTTTAATGGCTATGGAAAATAATAACATGTATGCCATGGGATACACTCAAGCAATATGTTAAGAAGCAAGTGACAACCCTTCTAATCTTAATATGTAGAATAAATTTATATGTAAAAACTCAACATTGAGGTAAGTTTTATTATCACAAGTATAATATTTATGAAGTCGAAAGCACGAATGCACTTATGACCAATCCATTATTCATATTATAGAAGAATTGAATTCATCTAATGTAGGGTTAAGTAGAATATATAAAATAAGAGTTTCATCATATTATGGGAGTATTGTATTAGTCATGGAAGATAGTGATAGGTAAGTCACAAAGAACATGCATGATGAAGTGATCTATGTGGTGATGATGGCCATATATATCAAATTCTCTTATATGATTTTCATATGTGAGATTCATAGGAAGATATATGTTAATTAACATGAATTTGACAATTACAAAGCCAAAAGTATAACTATATTTATTATCACATTATCTCATCTCCTTAAGATATTAGAGGTTAGAGAATATGAGTACATATATAAATCAATCATTAAGGATAGTTGATATTTTCCTAAAAAAAGTAGATGTGCAGATGACCCACAAACCTTATGATGTATTTCTTTGGTTGTAATAGTCCAAGGATGGTATCTACATTATAATACAAGTGGGCTCTTGGGTATTTTCACACTAATCTACCTTTCATTCAATAATCAAATATAATATAAATCAAACATTAGATAAATGTCCTCAAACATAAGAAAGTGAGTGAATCCTAGAGTCTAAGTATATCTTTGAAAGCTTGAGATTATTGACTCAACTCAAGTAGTATTTGATTTGCTATTGATTGCTCAAACTATAAACTCAATCCATATGTAATCAATTTCTAGACTTACTATTGTGACTTTGATAACATGCCAAATATTTTTATAGTTGACATGATCCCAAAATCTCATTGGATGATCTCTCATCCAACATATTTTGACAATTATATAGATTATATAAGTAGTAAAATGGATGGTAGTCAAGATATCAATCTCATATAAATTAAATTAGTAGTTTGAGCAATCAATTATGAATCAAATACTACTCAAGTGAGTTAATAAACTTGATTTTTAGGTAAGATATACTTAGACTCTAGGGTTGGATCACTTTCTTATGTGTGAGGGTATCTCTCGTGTTTGGTCAAAATTATGTTTGACTAATAAATAAAGGATAAATTATTAGGCTATCATTCTTGGATTATCACTACCAAGGATGATCCTCTTGTAGCATCCCCTTGGTATTTCATCACCAAATCAAAACTTTGTTTTGTTTGTGGTTAATTATATCTACTTTTTAAGTAAATTATCTGTTATCCATGATGATTACATCATATATGTATTTCTATTCTCTAACCTCTAACAAAATAATAAGGTAATAAATACATTTATACTTTCAGCTTTGTAAGTATCTTATTCATAATAATTTATATATATCTTTCTATGAATCTTACCTATGAAAATCACACATGAGAATTTGACTCACATAGCAAGCACCACCATATGGGTCAACTCCTTTTTCATGTACCTCATGAGTTACATATCATTGTATGCATGGCCGACACATCACTCCCATAATAAGATGAAACTTAGATTAAACATTCTTTTTAACCCCTACATTACTAGAGGTTAGACTTTCCTAAATCTTTGGGTTTTTGACTTCATAAGCACTATACTCATAGTGATTAAACTTTCATAAATCTTTGGGTTTTGCACATAGATTTATCCTAGATATTTAATGTTAGAAGTAATATTACTACCTTTGTACTGTAAAGCATGAGTGTGTTCCATGGTATACATGTTACCATCCACCATGACCAACACACATAAAATTAAGATATAGCAAAAATCCTAATTTTACTATAACACTTACATATCTATCACTATTCCACAATATAATATTTTCACAAATTTTAATCATATAAAAATATTATATCCATCACATACAAGTACATAATCCAAAATTATATATCAATCTAGTCTGATATTGGAGAATATTTCATGTGAGATGTATTAAGGCATCTCAAATAAATTTAAGGTTTCCAATGCAAGCCCAAACATGGATCTCAGTATCAAAACCTAAACTCAAATGTTACTTCTATTTTCCTTGAATTTTTACCTAATTTGGGATTTGATTCACACCACCTAGTGTTTGAAGTGATTTTTGCATGAAATTGAATCCCCTTTTCACTTCTTTTTTTTGTTTTTTCCTAAGTGTTTCTTAACTACTTCAAGATATACATATGATGCTTTCAATAGAATGTTATGACACTAGCTTGATGTCATGACTTTCATATTTCTTTTGGATCTTCTGTAGGGTACCAAAGTCATGATTGTAATGAATGTCATGACTTAGGTAACCCCTCTATGGAATACCATGTTGTGACAATAAGAAGGGTCATGACTAAAATAATTTCTCTCTAGACTAAAATATCGTAGTAATATGAATGACCGTGACTATTTTATTTACTTTGTAATCTAAAGTCATAGAACTAGAAATGGCCATAGCTTTGGTGATTTCTTTCTAAAGCACGTCCTAACACTGAAGAATGTTATTATCAAAGTAGATATTCTCTAGAACACAATATCAAGATAAAAAATAATATTGTGACTCAAAACAAATAGTACTAATAGAGTACTTAGTTGCTAAGACATGAAAATAATATCATGACTATTAAATATTTTAGAAATTATATGGCTGCTACTTCAGGATAATATTATGGCTATGAAGGTTATGTGGCACAATATGAAGATTGTGTTAACTAGGTAGTAGTCATGAAATATAAAAAAAATCATAACTAGTTTAATAAAGTTATGGCCAAGAAAAGATATCATAACTACCTAGTAGATAGTAAAAAGTGAACTTCTCTCTTCTCCAAGCCTCCACTCCACCAAGTGAAATTCTAGTAGTCATTCTTATAGGAGATGAAAAAGCAAACACATCCACAACATTAAGCAAAAATATTGAAAATGAAGAGCATGTTGAAGAATTCTAGGAAGGCTATAAAGATTTCTAGGTAGAAAGAATCTTTTAATATAAATAATTTTCAATTTATTAATGATTATAAATCTAATAAACAAGTAGAAAGTGCATGCCAATGTAGAAATGCTTCAAGATTTAATTACCATTTTTTGAGAGAAGATGATGGTGGGAATGAAAGCTTAGATGAATGCAAAGGAAGTGGTGATTCTGATTGGAATTATGTAAGTACAAATTGTTCTAATAATGACCATGTTGTGACGGAAAAAAAACAAATTTATTATTCATGATCAAGAGGTAGAAAAAGTTGTATTTCATTTGGCAATGCCATTTCAAGGGACAACTAAGTTCAAATATGCAGTAAGAAAGTCTCCAATACAAGAACAATGAGTTGTCATATGTTGTGAGAAATACAAATTTGAAAAATTGAGTTTATTCTGAAAGTAAGAATTTTCCAAGGACGACTATGCATTAAAAGACAATTATGCAAATCATACTCAAGTAAAGACATTTGTGAATGAGCATAACTATATATTTACTTGCAATGGAGAAAGGCTGGTTGCTAAATGGTTTGGATGATAACTATTTTCACAAGTATAGGTGCATTCATGCAATGAAGTTAATTGGATTTAAAGAATGTAACAAGACTAGTTTGAAAGATGACATGTCTTTAACACATACAACAAGGGAAACGTTATTAAAACTTGCGAAATTGCACAGAGATTTATAAGAAGAATATGAAAAAAATTTGGGACTACTAAGATGAAACCAAGAGGTCAAATCTAGGGAGTACAACAAAACTAAAAGTTTATTGACCAATTCCAAAATTATTATGTATATTTGAAAGATCATACATCTCTTTTTATTATTTGAAAAAGAGATTTCTAGGATGATATAGAAAATTTTTTTTTTTTTGGCTTGGATGGTTGTTTCTTAAAAAAAACATGCAAGGGTGAGATACATGATGTTGTGATGAGGAATGAAAACAATTAGATGTTCTATGTGGCATGGTCAATTGTTGATTGTGAGAACAAAGTAACCTGATTTTGTTTCATTCAACTATTGGTAAAGGATTTATACATGAAAGATGATGCTGGATGGATAATCATCACATACCAATAAAAAGATACTAAGTTCATTTTTTATTCTTTTTAATTTCCCTACTTAAAAGTATGATTAGATAATGCAATGACTACATGGTTGAATTTTTAGGGATTAATGGATGTTGTGGAGCATGCTTTGCCAAAAGCATAGCACATGTGTTGTGCCAAGAATTTAAATGCTAATTGAAGTAAAAAAAATACAAGAATAAGAAATTACAAAACATTTTTGGCTTATTGAAAAGTCAAACAACATGCACGACTTTGAAGAAAACATGGAAAAAATGAAGAGATTTACTCACATTGGATTTGAGGACATGTTTATGTTTCATCAAAGGCAATGGTGTATGACATATTTCAATACAAAGATGAGATACACTATTAAAAATAATAATTTAATTTATGCTTTTGATGACATGATTGTCGAGTATAGGACCAAGATTATTTTTAAATGTTGAATGATACCAAAAAATATTTCATGAATAGGTTAGTGGATAATATGGACAGTTATCATCAATATCTTTGTGATTTTGCTCCACAAATTAGAAAAGAAAAACTTTATGATAATTGTGTTGAAAGCATAATATATCATATATTTTCGAATGGAGAACATGGTTTTGACAAAGAATATAAGGTAATACTTATGTAGTTGACTTGAAGAAAGTGACTCCTTGTAGAAGATGTGGCTTGACTTAGATTCCTTCTCATCATGATATATGTGGAATATGTCATATAGACAAAAAATGTGAAGATTGTGTTCATAGTTTCTATTGGAAAGAGATGTATGAGCATGCATGTGGTAACATGGTGGAAACATTAAATGGTAAATGATTTTGGTGTGAAAAAGAGGTTGATCCACCAGATCCACCTCTAGATATAGAAGGAAAGAGGAATGTGAAGGGAACCACAAGTAAGCGACGTCAAGAAAAGGAAGAAACATGACTTCTCAATTGTGTTCCCAAACAAAATATAAAAAGCAAACTTGTCCAATAGGTAAAAAGAAAAAGCCCCAAAAAAATTTAAGTGAAGAAGAAAATGTTGGAATATTAAATAATTTGCAATAAACTTCGATGTCATGCATCCAATCAAGATCAAATATATCTCTAAGTGGCTCAATTACTTTTGTTAGACTAATTAGTTAGCATTTATCTTGTTTTGTTATTTAATTCAATTATTTTGTCGGTTGAAAAAGGAAAAGACAAGACTAATACTACTAATATGAAAAATTTAATACTATAATATTATATGTTAATTATTGGTAATCATTATTCCAATTTTGAGTATTATAAAATTGTATATTACTAAATAATTATTTTGTTGGATGAAAGTGAAACTTAGACTAAAAATGACTTTTTGGGTGTAAATGAAGTGATCTCCACATAAAGATCATGTAATAACAATATCTATTTTTTTTATTCCTTATTAATGAAAGAGCATACCCACAAATAATGAACCTATAGATTCACATTCAACAACTTCTGAAATGAGGCCTTGGATGCCATCAGTTATTTTGAAGTCACCTTGTGGCTATGAGATTTACACATAATTAAATACAAACACCATGCTTTTAAATGTAAAAATTTTTTCTCTTTATGTTCTTAATATGCAAAAGTAATTTTTGCAATTGTTCATTGTTGACTTTTGCAGCCTAAAAGAAGAGTTGAAAGAGTGATAGGTCAAGGTGGAAAGCTTAGGTGTAGAAATGAGCTAGAATGAAGCCTTATGATAGAGGCAACATATAAGAAGAATGTATCATAAAAATAGAAGAGGAAGATCGAGCAAAGGTAGAAAGAAGAAATACATTATGGAAGATATATCTCCAAAGAAAAGAGTTTCTATTCATGTCTACACATGAGAAAATTAAAGAATACATTCTGAAAATCTTGGAGGGAATAAGTAAATGGAAAATGGAGTTATGGAAAGTGCCAATACATTTGTGGTATCATATAAGTCTATTGCAGAGAAGTGACAGAAAATGATCGTCAAATGAAAAAATAAAAGAAAATGTGTATTATTTGGAGAAGTAGAAGATTGTAAATGACTAAAATTTTAGTGATAATCAAAAGAAAATGTACTTTACTCTTGGTTCATTTGAAGACACAATGAACTCCATTAGACAAAGTCATAATGAACTATATGACTTTATTGCTCAAATGATGAAATCAATAGAAGAGAAAGAATAGTTAGAGAAGCCTTCCACGTACATACATGTGTGTGTGTGTGTGTGTGTGTGCGCGCGCGCGCGCGTGTGTGTATTTTTAAATCTTCTAGGGTGAAGTTCTCATTTCATGATTTGTTTCATGTGGTTGCTCATACCGGCCTCCTTCCTCACAATGATGAAAGGTATACATTTATTTTGATGATGATATTATGGGATATTTTTCTTGTGATATTGACATTGTGAATAATTTTTTGTTTGTTTGGAGAGAGATTCATTACTAGGGGATGAATAATATTTCTAGTATGTGAGTTTGTTTAGTACTCAAAATACCAATTAAATAGTATTATTTGGGGAGTAAAATGTTGAGTTTTTGCATGAATACTAGTAGTTATCAAAGATATTTTACTAATATCTAATTTCAAAGAGGAAGTGATGAATGTTAGTAAAATCAGAGAAATTTTGGGTAAAGTTGATGGACTGGATGGAGAGAAGTTTATAGAAGAGAGAAGCAATAGTGAGGCATTATAATTATCTTGTCATAACATATATACATCTTCCATATATAACATAAGATAGAGAAACAATGGAGAAAGACTTATATACTAGTGGTTACCAAAATAGCTGTGCTATTATTTGTATGTCACCACTCTATTATCAAGGTGACACAATCATTTTATTATAGACCACAATCATCGTAGCTATGATAATTTCTTGGAGTCACGTCCATACTAACTATAAACCACTTAATGGCTATGATATTATTTACATGTCGTGGAACTTGAGTACCTCATTTGTACAAGTAGTTGTAGCACATTCTAGAGTTGTAACTTATTCAAATAGAGCCAAAATATTAACATATATAAGTCATGACATCATTTTCTACCACATCTTTTTATTTTGGAGAGTAATTACTCAGGTTGTGAATTTTTCCAAAACCACGACCTTATGCTCCATAGTGAAAATACCAAAACTATAACATTATTTAGCACTAGAATTTTGTATTTCAAAGAATATTTGACTCAATCATAACATTAATAGCTATGAAATATTTTGCTCATAAATCCAATACCAAATTCATGGCTAATTTTTAATACCATGACTTTATGTTATAGAGAGAATTTAACCTAGTCACAACAATCTTAGTACTATATATTTTGCTCACAAAGCTAATACCAAAGTCATGGTCGGTTCCATTATCATGATTTTATGTTAGAGAGAGTTATATTAGTCATGATTATTCATAGCACCATGATAATTGTGCTCCAAATAATATCTAAAGAGTTGACAAAGTCATAAAAAAACTAAAATTTATTCCATGACATCTAACTTAAAATATTGCATAAATTTCTATAGTATAAAAGCTAAAATTTAAATAAATAGAACAAAAAAAAGAGCAAAGAGAGAATAAAAATAAGATGATGCATTCTTAGCCTCAACATCATGACCTCAACCTGAATTAGGAGAAAATCCAAAGCAAACAATAAGTGAAATTGATTAGAAGTAGAATTTTGTTTTTGGAAATTAATTTGGACATTCGTTAGGAATCCAAGAATTTATGAAATGATATTTCACAAATCTCACATGATTTTATCCCTAATGTCCTACTAAATTGAATTATATGATTAGTTATGTAATTATGTTGTGATGGATAATTGAATTAATGAGTTTATATTTGGTTTATATATTTGGATTTTGATGAATGTAGAAATATTTGAGAACCAAAAATTAGGATTTTCATGAATATATTGGTTTATGTGTGTCGACCAAAAATTAGGATTTTGATGAATATTATGTAAGTATGTTATGAGAAGTACTCATGTGGTTCAAATAGAAGGATGTGATAGCCAATAATAGCCCTTCTAATCTTAATACATTATATTAACTAATATGTAAAAATTATAAGTTTAAATATATTAATCATTATGAATAGAATGCTCACAAATCCAAGAGTATGAATGTATTAGAGACTAATTTATTATGTGCTATCTAGAGAAACCCATCTCAGAGTTATGTGAGGTAAAAGAAGAATATATTACCAAAATATTTTAACATAATATGAGAGTCGTGTGTTGCCCATGGTAGATGATGATAAGTATGTCACATGATATATGAAAGTGAAGGAGAGTCATATGGTTATCACACACTTATGAATTATTCCTACTTGTATGATTTTCATAAGTGAAATTCTTGAGAAGACTTATTTAATTATTATAAGTATGGTGATCACAAAGTCAAAAGTTGAAATGAATTTAGTATCACATTATCTAAATTTATTAAAACAATTAAAGGTTAGCGAATAGAAGTACATGCTCAAATTAATCATCGAGAGTAGTTGGTGTATTTCCTTTAAGAGATAGATGTGATAATAACCCTTGCATGGATCGATGTGTTCCTTGGATATTGAAATACCACTATATAATATGAGGGAATTATCATTGTTAGTGAGATTCCAACAAATAATGGCCACCTTGTATGCTAAGATGATACTTGTACATTTTCACATAAATCAGCCATTCATATAATAAAAAATACCATGAAATATAATCATGCATAAATACATGTGTCAATCCTAGAGTCTAAATATATTTGCTAAAACAAAGTACATCCATTCTACTTGTATAGTCTTCAGTTCAATGTTAATTGACCAAACTATCAAATAATTTCTATGTGATTGATATTTAGATTTACTTGTATGACTCAGATACTTGTAAAACTATATTTTTGAGAGATCCTCACTCAACTAAATGTTATGAGCATGTTAAATAACTATGAGTTTTGGCATCCTCACAAAGTCATAATAACAACCTTATTCTCTAGTATTACAACATAAATGAATAAAGTCATAACATCGATATGATGTCATGACTTAGGTCTTAATTTTTATTTTTTTTGTTTTACTATTAAGTATTTTTAAATATAATTATAATGTAGTTTTAAAAGTTTCGAAAAATTTTCATCTTTCATTCTTTGTTTTCTTTCTATTCTCCCTACTTGTTCTCTTGTTCATTATGTTCTTTCATCTTTGAGCATTCTCTTTTGCCTTTCTAAAACACTAAATCACCATCATGAATCCTTACATTTGGTATTAGATGGAATGCTAAGTATCTCAAGTTCCCAAACATTGGTATTAGAACCATGATTTGGTTATAAAGCCTAGTTTGGAGTTAGATCTAGTTTTTAGAAGATATGTACAGTATGAATCTGAGAATGGTGAGTTTGATGATGTATATGGTTAAGATCAAAAAGTTTTTAGAGAAATATTTTGAACTTTGAAAACTGAATATGAAGGATCTATTTGTTGATAGAGATTACTAGCCCTAATCAAAGATTTAAAGCCAATAGAAAGTGATCATAAATCATAGATATTATATGCCAAGATTGTCAAATGGTACAAGTTGTATCGAAGAGCATGAGGCTTGATTTGATTGTGCTTGAAATATGAATTCTTGGCTAATATTATTAGTAAAAATTCAACGAATAATCTAAGAAGAAGCTTGAGATGCTCTATTAGAGTAAGTCACTGATCAACATCTTTTTTTGAGGAAGAAACTATACAAGTTGCACATGGTTGATGCTAATAATATCTCTTCACATTTATATGAGTTTCAAATACTAATTAGCCAATTTTCATATATTTGTTTTGAGATCAGTGATGATGACCAAATAATAACTATCTTCTATTTGCTATCAGATTCAAGTGATAACTTAATTATCACCATCAAGAGTAGTATAGCAAAGTAAATCTATGAGATAATAGTTTTAGTACTACTATTTGATAATATGAGGAGGTAGAGTATGGAGAAATACTTTAATGATATATTATCTGTGTGAGGAAGGACTGAAGAAAGAAGTCCAATTAGCCTATAAGTAAATCAAAGATAAGAGGAAGATCAAAAAGAGTGGATAAGCTGAAATTGTAGTGCTGGAAGTGTAGTAAAGTTGGGAATTTCTAGAGGGACTATTGGAGAAGTAAAAACAAGCTAACTCAAGTCACGAAACCTTTTCCACACATTATTAGATAAAATTTGGATTGGCAGATAAGAAGCTATCCACTAGAAACCTATACTTTGCAAAATATGTGTCACTCATATACAGATAGGAATAAATGGTTCATTGACACATTTACTTCAAATCAAAAAACTTCTCATTAGAACTAATTAAGCTAGTATGAGTCATATGATAGATAAGATATGACTATGAGAAACAACTCAATAGTGAATATAGATAGCCATGTGAAGGTAAAAATAAAGGTGTATGATGAGATTTTCAAATTTATTTTAGAAATTATTTATATTCTCTAAAATAAATTATTTATATTCAATGAGTGTAATCACTAATGCTAGTATTTTATTTTGTTATGTTGATAAGTTTGCAAGATTACTTGATAAGCAATGATAATTACCCAAGGAACAAGGTATGAAACCATGTACAAACTGCTAGTAAGCATCATCAAAAATCTAGGTAAAAGATCCTCTATTTCTGAGAAGAAGAAAAGCATGTGAAATAAGCAAGCAATGTAAAATAAATTGTCCATGGAGAATAATACTTAAGTGTCTTGCCTTCATTCAGATCCATGAAAATGGAACATACCGCAATCTAGTCCATAGGCACAACATCGAACCACTTTGTGCCATTAGAGTATAGGGTACATCAATGAGAAAAGTTTGAAAACTATATCCTAAAATAAAATATTGGAAGGAATCCCAAAGTTTTTAGAAGGGTTCAAATTTTATAAATATTACTTGTATGGAAATCAAAAAAGGGTGAAGTTCAAATCAACAGCTACCAAATTAAAAAAAATATTGTAATTAAATCAAAGTGACTTGTTGGGAGAAATACTAGAGGTATCTTTTGGGAGATCAATGTATTACATGTTTTTTTGATAATTTTTTTAGGTATGTATGGGTCTTTTTTATTCAGCTAAAAACTAAAATGTTAGATTAGTTCAAGGAGTTCTAAGTATTGGTGAAGAACTAATTCAATAAGAAGATAAAAGTTTTACATATGGATAATGAGATAAAGTACTTTCTGGTTTATCACTTCTATATTAAGTAGGGCATTATTAGGAAAAATACAATCAGGATAATATCATAATAGAATGAAGTGACTGAAAGACTAAATGAGATATTAAATGAAGAAGGTGAGGTGCATGAGGAGTTGAGAAAATTTGGATCTAAAGTTTTGAGCTGAATTAGTTGTTACAACATGCTAATTACTACCTAAAAATATACTTTTGCATCGATAGTATTGAAAGATCATATACCATTTGAGGTGTTATATGAATGGAAGCCAAGTGTAACTCACGGTTAGGTCTTTGGGTGTGATGCATATGTTCATGTGCCAAAGGAATGGATGAACAAAATATATTTCAAATTGGAGAAGTAAATGTTTATTAGCTATAAAAAATACGTCAAAGACTTATAATCTCTGGAATCAAGAGATAAGAATGGTTAAATTCAGTAGAGATGTCATGTTCAAGGAGTGAAAGAGTTGAGAAATCATAGCTAGTTGTGACATGGATAGTATTAATGAAGAAAGTAAATTGAGACATATTCTTGATACAACATTACAATACATATCATGATATCTTCTATCATGATATCACAAATTGTTTCATGACTTTATTTCATGGGTAGCATTTATTCTCTTAGTGAAGCAATAGTAAAGACATAGTTTGAAGATTCTGTTGAGGAAGAAGCAACAATAGTTGCACTTGTATTGAAGTGGTCTGTATGGATCATAAATTCACTTGTAAGGTATATTAATAGTGCATACTATGCTCTTTGTATCATAGAAGATGAGCCCAATATTATGAGAGAGGCAAGAGCCTCTTAGGAATCAAAGTAGTTGGAGTTTGTCATGAAAAAAGAGCTGAAAAATTTGGAGAATAACAACACTTGGAGCCTTTTGAAATTTCCCTTAGATTGAAAGGAAATAAGATGAAAGTGAGTGTTTAAATAGAAAATGAAGACTTAAGGAAAGATATAGAAGTATAAGAAAATACTAGTTTCAAAAGGATACTCTCAAATTGAAGGTATTGACTATGATGATATCTTCTCATCATTAGCAAAGATTTTCTCTATATAATGGATGAGCAACTAGATGTGAAGATATATTTTCTTCATATAGACATGGAGTAAGAAATCTATATGAAGCATTCGATTAGTATTGAGTTGAAGGGCAAGAAAAAATTTGTATATAAGCTGGAAAAATCACGAAATGGGCTTAAGTAGTCTTCAAGGATATGATATCAAAAGTTAAATTCATATTTTTTATAGTTGAGATTTAGTAGATGCAAGGTTGATCTCTATGTGTACACAAAAAGGTTAGGTAAAGACTATATTATTCTAATCTTGAATATTGATGATACATTATTGATTAGCAATTACGAGAAGATAATTAGTATATCCAAAAGGATTGCTAGAAAAAAAATTTGATATGATTGATCTCAAGATAGAAAATTGTATAGCATATATATAGATTTAGAAAGATCAGAAAAAAAGAATGGTATGTGTTGGGCTTGGGCAGCAAAATTATGTTAAAGGAATACTTAAAAAGTCAACATGTCTAGATGTAAGCTGATAGAAACTCCTATGGTGACTCAGATGAAGTTGACAACAGAGAAGTGCCCCGCTACTTTGGAGGAGAAAGAGAAGATGCCTCTCATTTTGTATGACAATGATATTAGGAGTTTTATGTACGTTATAGTATGTAGGAGATTTAATATTTCACTTTTTGTGTAAGTATAGAGTAGGTACATGTGCAACTAGAGGAAGGAGCATTGGAATGCTATTAACAAAGCATTCGAGTATTGTTTGACACTCTACCTATCAAATAATTTGGGTTGTTTAGCCTAAAATTTTTGATGTGTTTGTACTTATTTGAGCTTTAAAAAAATAAATTGTACTAAATAGATATTTTGATGGAATTGAAAGAATAATAGTAAAATTGGAAATATTTTAGATAAATTTGGTAAACTTGGTGGAGCAATAATTTTAAAGGTACAAAAGTAATATACAGTCATGACATTTCCCATATAACAACTTGGTTATACTTTCCAAAAGTCTCATGAGTAGTTGTGGAATTTTTTTAGTCGTGACTCAACAAAATAAGTCATGATAATCTTTATTTGATATGACTCTACTATCAAGTTGTTATAATATTTTCACTATGTAATACTATCTTCATGGCTATAATATTTTCTTAGAGTAGTGACCACATTATATCTAAAACACAGTTTTCATCTTGTGACAATATAGTTTTCCACCAGTACAAAAAGTAATGATATATTCTTACACTACAACTTAATTGATATAGAGCCAAAATACTATTTAATTTTTAGTCACAATAGTATTTTATGCCATGGCCTTATGTTCCATAGAACATTTACTTGAAACATGGTATTTCTTTGTCGTTGTAACTTTTATAATCTAGAGAAGATTTAATAAGACAAGAAAGTCAAGACCTCAAGTCATCATCTTGACTTCCATCTTAAAAAATTATAAGAAACCCCAAAGTATAAAAGTTACATTTTGAGAAAAAAGAGGAGGAGAGAAGGGAAATCAAAATTTGAGCCAAGAACACATAAAACTCAAACTAGTATGACTTCCAACTCCAATTTAGAATCAAATCAAAGGTGAATGCAAGTAATAATTGCTTAGGATTAGGTTTTGAGACTTAAATCCTCACTAAGGCTTTTTTGAGAACTCTCAATTCTACAAGATGTCACTACAAACATCTCATTTGAATTTTTTCATAATCTTAGACTAAATTAGTACCTAGAGTGAATTTAAGATACTTGTATTATGATAATATGAATGTGTATTATTTCTATTTGTGGTAATGTTGTGGTTTGAATGTTGAAAGATATAGATATTAATTAGATCTCAAATTTTTGGTTTTTACTATATCATAGGTTTATGCATGTTAGCCATGATAATTAGTGATATGTAAGTTATAAGACACACTCGTGGATATGATAATAAAAAAGTGATAGCCCTTCTAATCTTAAGTGATGTGAGGGTTATGTAGGATGTCTAGCCTAGGAGTTTTGCCAAATTATGGGAGTTGTATGCCGGATGTGATGGAAGGTAACAAGTAAGTAATGAGACACATATAAGTGGAGGTGTCTCATATGATTGTGACAATCTTGTGAGTCATTTTCTCATGTATGATTTTTATATGTGAGATTCATGAGAAGATGTATATTAATTGATATGGATAAGATACTGATATAGCCTAAAGTGTAAATATATTTATTACCAGATTATTTCATGTCTTTACGATATTAGAGGTCAAAGAATATAAATGCGAACTTAAAGTAGTCATCAAGGTCAATTGACATATTACTTAAAAGGGATAGACAAGTGAATGATTAATGAACAGAATGATAAGTAGTTTAAATGGTAAAATATCAAGGGCATAACTATGAAGGAATCATCCTTAATAGTAATAGTCTAAGGATGATTACCACATTTTATGCCAAAAAAATATTGAAGCATTTCTACACTAATCTACCCTTCATTCAAAGATTGAACATAACATATGCTCATATACTAAAAAAATCTTATCATACACAAGGAAGTGAGCCAACTCTAGAGTATGAGTATCTTTCTAAAAACCTAGGTCGATCTACTCAACTCGAGTAGTAGTTGATTCATTATTGGTTGTTCAAATAGCCTACATAATTTTATGAGTTTGATATATAGTCTTATGTCCAACTTTACTGCTTATATGACCATATACTTATAGAACTCAGTTGGATGAATCAATCACCCAAAGAGCTTTTAGAATTATGTTGCAAACAATGAGTTTTGACAATTTAACAAATTCATAAAATGTATCTATGTTGGATCCTTGATTTTTTGTTGTAATTTGGTGATAACAAAAAAAAATACTTTTCAAGTTACTAGAGCTATTGATGCAAACAATGATGTGGATGTGGATATCAAAAGATCTAGAATGGGTATGTGTTTAACCTGTATTGTGTACAGAGCTTGGATTTGAGTAGAAGGAACTAAGGCTCATGTGTGATAGTTAGATTGCTTATATTTAGTAATAAATCTAATATTTAATGCTCATACAAAGAAAGTCGATATCTAATACCACTTCATTTTGGTACAAGTTAATTAGAGACTGATTTTACTAGAGGAAGTTGACATGAAAAATAACTGCACTAATTACTTGATGAAGGAAATGAGTGCAAAAAAGTTCTAGTAGTATAGAGCTTAGACCTAGATGAAGAAAAACTATTCCCCTAGTGGGATAATGTTAGGATTGACTCATATTTTTGAATTTATAATATTTTTTCATTGTCATGACCTGAACAAAATTATAACCTATTCTAGGTTGTTGTGACTAGAAGATTAGAACGAAGTCATAAAATATATTTAGTTTAATGACCTGAGTGGAGTTGCAACGTGTTCTATGTTGTTGTGACTAAAAAACTTTATATTTGATGTTGCGACCCAAGTTGTAAAGTCATGATTTGAATGATACTACCACATGTATTTGATGTTGCCACTTGAATTATGAAGTCATGACTTGAATGGAGTCACAACTTATTTTATCATTGTTGTTGCTATAAGTCATAAGGATTCAAACCAAATCTTTGTTCTATGGTATTAAGAAATGAATGAATAAAGTCGTAACAAATATATATTGTTACAATGTAAGTCTGAAGTTTAAAAAGATTATTTGTTTTACTATATAAGTATTTGTAAATGTAAATGTAGAGTAGTTTTTAAAAGCTTAGTAAAATTACATTCTTTCATTCTGCCTAATCTTTTTGTTCTCCTCGCCTATTTTTTTGTGCATTGTGTTTTTAATCTTTGAGAGTTCTCTTTTCCCTTTCCGAAACCATAAATCAAAATCACAAATCCTTATATTTGGTTTAAGAGGGGATGCTTGGTATCTCAGGGTCCCAACATATATACATACTTATATATATATATAGACACACACACACACACAACAATATATAAGTGTATATATAAGCATCTATAATACTATATATACATGAAAATTCATGTATAATTCTATATGTGTAGATAGTAATATGCTTGTATGTACATGTATATACATAGTAGTATACATGCATATATATATATATATACACACACTTACATTATGTTATATGCATGCATACATATTTATGTATAAAAAATAATTAATAAGTATCTATAAAAAAATATATTGTTGTATATATGCACATCTATGTGCATATGGGTACATACATGTATATTAATAAACATGGTTATCTATATATAAATAAGCTTATATACTATTATGTATGTGTATGTGTTTATATATATATATATATATATATAAGTATCCATATATATATATATACACTATATACATTTTTTTATATTTAAATATGCATACTTAGTAATATCTACATCATACACATACATTTAAATATCTTTTGTGACTAAGTTAGAGGGGGAGGCAAGTCAAATCATGTTAGGAATTTGATCCATCCAATGTGATTGATGATGTAAGGATATTTTATGGTGGTGTGAATGTGATGAATGGTAGGTATCATTGAAATGTTGTATCTTAGGGTATCAAAACTCAGTTATTTTTGAGTTTGCTTAACATCCAACCAAACAAAAAAAAAATTAAGTGACAAAATGCAAATACTTTTTTTTGGATAATTAAATGTAAGTCAAATGAATAATTATATTTTGGGAAAATTTATGTTTGGGTGTCAAAATAAAAAAAATATTATTATTTTTGTTCACATCTTTTATTTAACTTTTGGTGACTAAAACCAAAAGTCTTATAAAAATTAAAATATATAAAAATATATAATTATTCATTACCGACTTATATAAATATATTATCCATTCCATGCTGTTAACCCCACAATATCAGCATGTCACATATGAAAAAATATATATATAAATTAAAATACACATCTTCACCATACTTGCCATCCCATGTTAACATGCCATGTATTAAAAAATATATACATACATAATATATATGATATATATTGTTATGTATATATATTTTTTATATATTCCTTATATGTATACAATATATATATATATATATATATATACATTTTATCTACTATATATATATTAGTCATTATATGCATTGCATATATGTAGTATATATATATATGTATGTATGTATGTATATATATGTATGTGCATACATGATATATATACAATATATTTATAATATATATATTATATATAGAATGTAAATATAATACACACACACACACACACACAATATATAGTATATAATATATGATATATACAGTATATATATATACTATGTTTGTATGTGTGTATATATAAAAATTAGTTAATATATATACTAAATATAAAATGTTTATATAATATATATGTATATATATACGGATTAGAAATGGAAATAATAGTTTTTTGAAATAATTAGAAATAAAAAAAATCCATTGCTGAAAAAATTGAAATGATTTTTTCTTCTGTCACTAATTGGGATGTGTGGTCATGGGCTGACAAGCTTGTGTGACATTTAGTGATGGAAAATTATATTTCTATATTTTTTAAGTATTGGAAATTATAAGTTATATGAATATTACAACGGAAATTAATTCCATTTCTATTCATTTAGAAGCGGAATCATTATGGGTTTCTATATTAAGCGATGATATTCATTTCTATCACAAAATTTAATTGTAATCAGAGTCCGTCGCTATTTGATTTTAAATATTTTCGCAATTCTATCACTACTTTAGAAATGAAAACTTATTCTATCGCTAAATTACGATAATTAATTTTTGAAAAATACTTTGAAATTTGAAATACATTTATGACTTGGGCATTTTTTTATTTTGATTCTGAGTTCATCCAATTTGTGTTAGAGGTTGCTCTCCTCCATTCAGTGCCCATCATGCTATTCTTCAATGATTGAGGTATTCAATTTAGTATTTCCAATATTTCTGTATATACTATATTTGAGAATTATAATTTGTCTGTGTTTTATTATTACCTATAGTTTTTTTTTCATATTTAACATTCTCAAGGATTCTTTCTTGTTTTCTTGAATTTTATCATGCTAATTGATAAATTCTAGGTTTTACATTTTTTTGCCAAATACTAGGAATTTTTCAATTTTTAGGTTACCTAATTGAGGTATGAAGATTTTGTGCATTTTATTGTTTACCTATAGTTTTTATCATACTAATTAATGACTTAGTATGCCTACTAGGATTTGTTCACTTTTTAGGTTACTTAATGAACTATTATATTGAATTTATTAATATTAAAATTTAGAAGGTTCTAATGTAATCATAATGAACAACTATAAAATTTGAGATAGTTTAAAAAGTTTGAAGGCATGCAATTTATATGTAATAATTGAAGTTATGCAACTTAAATAATGAAATATATAAATATATATATATATATCAAAAAATTTGTTGGTATGCAACATTAACAATGAACAATTTATATATTTTAACAAATATTTAAAGTTGAAAGGTAATAACAATGAATAAGTAATAAATTTTTTGAAGGTATACAATTTGAAGGATGAAACATAATAACAAATGAACAACTTAAAAAATTATTTTTGTCAAAATAGTTAGCACGTATAATTAATTTTGAAATCATGAATTATTACATTGTGAAATTTTCTTTTTTACTTAATTTATGCAATTACATCCTAATAGATAAATATCAAATATTTAGTTTTATGTATATGAGAAAAATACAACTCAAGGCTTTTGATAAATATCTAAGAGATTAAAATAACCTCTTTTATCTCATTTTAATGCAAACTTAGCTAATAATGATGTGCCTACAACTTTTTTATGAGGTATATGGAATGTCATAAATATGTTACTACAAATTTATTACAAATAAGGCACTATATGTATTATTATAATTCAAAATATGTTTGTGTTATGTGTTACAGGAATGGAAAACATAATATGACCTGATCATCAATAGATGAATTTAAAGAGTTTATTGACTTTGCTGAAAAAATAGTCTGAATTTATGGATGAAAGAAAAATAAGATGCTCATATAATAATCATAAATATCAAAATTAAAATTTCTAAGATGTGAACATAGTACAATTTTATCTTGCAAAAAAAGAATTTGTTAGAGACTATTATGTTTGTTATAAACAATGAGAAATTGTTGCGACAGAAATAATAAAGTATTATGTACATAAAAGTGTTGATTCAAATATTCTAGTGGAATATACCAATCCCAATGATGCATGTGGAATAATGTTGAACAATGTTATTGATCTCTCATTCAACTTGGATGTCATTGATGATATTTTAATATCAACAGCAAAATAATTTTGTGAAATACTGAAAGCATTAGAAGAAGAGATTTGACTAAGTAATTTGTATGGTCACTCAAAGTTACTTGTTATCTATGGTTGTCAGACTGTTGAATTTAAAGGAAAAATATCATTTTTTAGAAAGATATTTTGTTGAAATATGTGAGTTATTATCTGAATTATTATCAAAGAATAACATCATTACTACATTAATGACTACTTGATATATTAGGGCATAGATAGTGAAATAATTACATATAATTTTTAGAACTATCCTCAGTATAAAATAAATACTTCATGTAAAAGGAAAAAAATTCCTCATAAGAATAGAGGTGTCAAATGGGCCTTGTCGAGTCTGCCCGGCCCATTTTTTGTGAGCACGACCGTGCTTCCGTGCCGGGCCAGGCATGACATGGTTATTGAACCATGCCGAGCCTGGCCCGACCTGGTTTATTCAAGCTAGGCTTGGCATGGCCCGTTGGCCCGGCAAAAAATTTACCGTGCCGGGTCAGACCCGTACGGGCCAAAATAGACAAGTACGGGCCTGTTTAAAAAAATTAAAAACTTGTTTTTTCTGTTAATATTTAAATTTTTGTATTAAACTATTTATAAAATATATATTATATATAGATAATGTTTATAATTTTTAAATTTGTAACATGAAAATTGTTGAATAGACAGACAATAGTTATAAAGTTTAAATTTTTTTTATAATTTTTTAATAAATTTAGATTATAATTTATTAGAATTAAATTATAGAATTTTTAATGAAAAATTTAAACACAAATAAATTGTACATAAAATTTCGTTATAAAAAATTACAAAGTCACAAAGACAAAAGTAAACCAATCGTCCAATCGACCAAAGTAAATACAACATAACACAAATAAAAAACATATAATCAATACAAAACAAAACATCGAAATCAAAAATCAGAATTAAGAATAAGAAAAATCATCAACTATGTCCTCGAGACATCAAAAATCAAAATCAAGTGGCAATGGCAAATGATATGTGGCATAGCATTGGCAACTGGCAACGGGCAGGGGCAACCGAAAACCATGTCAATCGTCAATCGGCATATCATGATCATCATCAACAAAACATCAAAATCACTATCATATGGATCATCATCAATAGCAATCAACTTCTTCGCTTTCACAGTGGATCTGGATGCAGTCACTGTCCCAGCATGATCCTAGATACTAAACCTCAAATCCTTCCAGTCCTTCATGCATGCTATGGCCTCAACAATATCTGGACATAATCTCGATCTCATATTCGAAATCATATTCACTACAACAGAAAAAGCAGACTCTGATGCTATGCTTGACGCCGAATGAGTCAATAGATCCCGTGCCATCCGATATAGCACTAGAAAGGTGGACTCATATGATTTCCACCACTATAATATATCAAGATTCATAGTATATGAATGTGATAGGATTGAGTAGTAATTAGTATCTAAGTACCGAGAAAGTTTGCTCCTGTGTGATGGTCCACCCCATCGTTTCCCCCTCGCTAATTGACTGAAAAAATCATTAACTCCGAAGAACTTATCCATGTCCATACTCATAGTCTCACTACTACTACCACCATACTTAGTATCGTAGTATGTGAACAGGTCAGTCAGCTTCTCGTGAATGAACCCTTCAAGTGGGTCTTTAAGGTTCATGCACGAGGAAATACAAGTCAAAATGTTATCTACCCCTTCTACCTTAACCCTGGGGTCCATACAGTGAGACAATAAAGAGATGGAATGATTGACCAGTACTTTAAGTACTTGGTTTCCATCTCTGCAATCATATGACTAAGTGTCGGGTCGGCTCGATACTTCCTAAACATGCTACTAATGTTGCATATGCACCTAAGTGCAATGCAAGTCATCAGGTATATGTAATTCCAATGGTGTCTCACATCCGATTGTAATTTATTCTTCTTAAGATTTGGAGACAAACAGAGACTATCAAACTTTTGTTGTCTACGAGGAGTACAAATATATTTTAGTACATTATGTATATTATCCAACGCGAGGGGACACACCTTCATACCTACTTGTACAATCAGGTTAATCATGTGACACATGCATCTGACATGAAAAATCTATTCTGATGGTACGTCTCTAATATTCCTAACAAACATGTTAATCGCTACTCCATTATTAGATGCATTATTGAATGTGATACTAAAATTTTTATTTTAAATTTTAAATTCTCAAAAGATTTTCATCATACACTCTAAAATGGCCGGGCCATCATGAGGATGGAAAATCTTAGAGAATTCTAAAATTTTTTTATTTATGATTCATCGTGACTTGTCCAGATATCGGACATCACGGACAACACTCCACTATATGCCATAAATTCATTAATTATTTTTTGTTTTTTTAACTTATAAAATTTAAGTATGTCATTCCTAGATGTGGACCTAGAAATCCTAAGATAAGTAGGCTGAAGATATGTCTGCATGATGCTCACAACCCTTAAATCTTTCGAAAATCTAATCGGAAAACTCATCAATGTGATAAGTTTGGTCATGCCTTCCCTACCCAACTCGTTGTAGTATATGAAGGGAGTAAACTTTGAGACTAAACTTAATCCAATCTCAAAAAAAGCAATGCTAAGTTGGGTTTGCCTAGGATCTAATGCACCATGTTTTTTGGTGCATAAATTGGCATGTCTTTTAAGGTGCTCAGTCCCAAACAAATACTTACAAGTCAAATTTCTCATACAATATTTACACTGTGTCATTTCTTCTTCCTCACCCCTAATATTTTTTTATTTTATGATATTAAAATGAGTCTAAACTACAGAAATCCTCCTAGTTTTTTGGTTTTAGATGTTTGGGTTGAGATGACTGGAGAAACCAAAGTTTCAACAGCCTCAAACCTTAGTGTAAGATTTTCATTTTATAAATTTAAATATGTTTCATTAGTATTAGTCATTTTTTTTGGTTTTTTATTTAACAAGAGGTAGAGCCTAGATGATAGATTTAGATATTCAGAGTAGAGAGAGAGAGAGAGTAAACAAAAATACTTATTTTTTTAAATATTAATTATAAAGTTAAAAGTTTTAGTTAAATAATAAACAAAAATTAAAAATACCCGTAAAGTAGTGAGGTCGATCACATGCACCAGACTCTAGTTCAAACTTCCAAACCCGAGCTGTGAGTCCTGAAAAGCCAAGTCGAATGATGAAATCCTGAGAGAGAGTAGAGCTTTGAGAAAATTTTGAGAGAGTGAGAATAAATGTTTTTGAAAAACATAAAATTTATAGAGAGGTGGGGGGATTTTATAGATTTAAGGAATGATTTTTTTTAAAGTAATTTTTATGTTCTTTTTAATTTTTTATTGATAATTAGGGGGTAGTAATCATGAGGATCGTCGAATTCTGTCCCCTAGCTATTGGAAGTGAAATCTAACAGCTAAAATTCAAATTATTTTTTTTTTCAAACTGTTGGGAGGGGGGGAGGGGAATTCTGGCGGGCCCGCGGGTTAGGTTGAAGTGGATTCGGACCCGTGCTCATGTGGGTTCCCATTTCCGTATGGCACTGGCAATGCGAGTGCAGCCGTGCTACTGGTGTAGGTTGCAAAGTGGCATGGGTCGGTCATCGGTGTCTCGTGCCGGCAGGCCGTGCCATAGGCAAGGAACCATGCCGGGCCAGACACGGCACGAGACCCAGTTAGCCTCGGCATGGCACGACATGATTGGTGCCCTGGTCAGGCACGACATGGGCCCGTGTATAGACCCGGGTAGAAAAAATTCTCGTGTTGGGCCAGCCCAAGCATGGCCGAATCATACCATGCCTCATGTCGGGCCGGGCGGGCCCGCCCCAGTTGACACCTCTACATAAGAAGATGTATTATTTTTTAGTGACTCCTTGTTTACAAAAATTTTTTGTATATAAATCCACTACTAATAACATGAGTTTGCACAAAGAGCATATTATTGAAGATGATATGATATGACATTACTTAGATTCTCCTTATTGGAAATATGTTGATGATTGTCATCTATCTTTTGCTAATAAAAGTCAAAATGTGAGATTAAGTTTGTGCATAGATGGATTGTTGTCATTTGGACAAATAGGACAACAATGCTCTTCATGGTTGGTTATTATCACACCTTATATATACTTTAACATATGGATGTGCATGAAAAATGAGTACATATTTTTATTTGTTATTGTTCCCGATCCAAGAAACCCAAAAGAAAAGTTAGATATTTTTTTTGCAACCCTTAATTGTGGAGCTCAAAATTTTGTGGGAGGATGGTGTGGAAATATATGATAAATCTACTTCCAAAAGTAACACTTTTATAGACTATAAGTGATTTTTCTACATATTCACTGTTATCATGATGGAGTACTGTAGAAAAATTAGCTTGTCATAATTGCTTGGAGGACTCAGATACATTTTCTTTGAGCAAATGGAAAGACTTATTGGTTTGATAACTATAGTAAGTTCTTACATATATAACATCTATTTTAGATAAAAATTGATGCATTAGGAAAGGCCATATAGTTGTAAAAGGTGCACCCATTTGATGTCAGGTGCTGAAATATTAGATATAATTGAAAGATATCCGTTCAAAAATAATATATATATATTGATGCAAATTGTATTAATGCATAAATTTTGAAATATTATCACTATGTTTGGAAGTAACTAAGTATTTTTTTTTGGGATTAGCTTTAATGGAAAACTAGCCTAATTCGGCACAACTTAGATGTGATACACATTAAGAACTTTTTTGGTAATATTTTTAATATTATCATGAATATGGAAGGAAAAATAAAAGAGAATGTGAAATCAAGAGAGGATTTTAAAGAGTCATGTTCATGTCTAGATTTACATAGGGATGAATCAAAAAATAAAATCTCTAAAGCTTGTTATAGTCTTGATAAGAATGCAAATGAAGCTTTGTGTAAATGGTTGATAGAGCTCAGGTTCCCTAATAGATATTCATCAAACATGGGAAGATGTATTGATATGAAGATGCATAAGTTATTTAGGATGAAAAGTCATAACTATCATATGTTCATAGAAAGGCTAATATTAATATTATTTTGTGAATTTACTTCCAAAAAATATTTGGGAAGCATTTACTAAAATAAGCATTTTTTTTAAGAATCTCACTTGTAATGACATAAGAAATAAAGAAATAGAGTAATTACAAAATGACTTCCCCATAATTATATGTAGACTTGAGTGTATCTTTTCTCCTATCTTCTTCGACTCTATGGAACATCTTTCGATCCACTTTCTTTATGAATCTATGATAGCAGACCCTATGCAATACAAATGGATGTATCAATTTGAGAGGTTATATAATTTTTATTTGTTAATCTAAAAATTTAAATATATCCGACGAATATATTTTATTCTATTGAAGATGTTTTTCATATATCTTAAAAAATTGAAAAATAATATTTGAAATAAAGTCAAAGGTGAAGGAACAATATGCAATGCCTACTTTAGTTGAAAAGACTTAAACATTTTGTGCACACTACCTTTGGCTACAAATGTATAATTTGCTTAACAAATTGTCACCAAATAATGATTATGGTCTAGGAGATGGATCAGAAGAACATGATATGCTCTCCTTTTTCACACATGTAGGTCAATCGTATGGTAAAGAAAAACCAAAATATGTTTTGGATAACTAGGAGTATCATGCTACGCACACATATATCTTATTGAACTACGAAGATGTTATACCTTATATTGAGTAAAATTTATTATCAATTTATATTCTTATTTCTTTGTCATGGTATGTGATATACCTTTTTTATTATTCAAAATACCTTCAATATTATTTTTGAAGAATTTATGCTAATGAATTAAGGCAAAGAGAATCACATATTGATGATCCTTCCATTGATGTAAAACTTGATAATGATTTTGTAATTTGGTTTGAAAATTTTGTCTATATATAACTTATCATTCCTTCTTCTAAAAATTAACATGCATACTTATATAAGTATGATTTTATTTTTTTTTTATTTTGTAGGTACAATTTTCATCATCGGATATATGTAATAGACAAATAAAAGATCTTGCAAAAGTACCATTACGAAGTTTACCAACATATTCCATACATTATATAAATAAATATGAATTTCACACTTTAACACATAGTTCAAATAGTGTTGTAATGAATATTGGTGTATGTATCAAATGGTATAACTCTGCTCCATCTAATATTGATTTTCATGGCCAACTTATTGAAAATTCACATGTGGACTATCTTACTTTACTAATTAAAAGGATAATTCTGTTTAAGTTTGAATGATTTGATCCTATTCTAAATTTGGGTTATAGAATTCATCATTACTATAACCTTGTAGATGTGTGCCATAAAAATTATTATCATAGGCATGTGCTATTTTTTATGGTGCAAGCTGAATATGTATAGTACACCACTTACCCAACTACAAGAAGAAAACCTTGTGACTGGTGGGAAATATGTAAAATAAAACCTAGATCAATTATGAGAGTTGTTGAAAAAAATATTATTGATATACCATCGTGTGTACTTGCATTTTAAAAGAATACTATTGAACTTTATCTAATCATTCATGGTTCTAGAATTTGGGTTTTAGAATTCATCATCAATATAGACTTGTGGATATGTACCATAAGAAATATTATCTTAAGTATGATCTATTTATTATTGTGGTATAAGCTGAACAAGTATTTTACACCACTTATCTAACTACAAGAAGAAATTTTTGTGACCGGTAGGCAATATGTAAAATATAACTTATATCAATTATGAAAGTTGCGGAAAAATATATTATTGTCATATCATCGTGTTTACCTGCATTTTAAGAGAGTACTATTGAACTTTATCTAATCATTCATGGGGTAGATGATGACCTTCAAATATTACTTATTGAAGATGGAAACTATTTGGACATTATAATAGTCATGTTATAAAAGGTAATGAGGAAGAATTAATTACAAAATCAGATAACATGAATATATATAGATGGAGATGATTTATTAGAAAATTTTGATGATGACTAGATATTTATTGACTTTAATGTTATGCTGTTTTGCTTATTTTGTAACTATTACAATTTGGCTATTAAATGTTTTTTTTTTACTTTTGTGAATGTTAATGTGTTTATCATTATGTTTTATTATTATGAGATGCTCGTGACATGTTTTTATTGTCTTTATATTTTTTGATATTTATATAACTTGATTTAGGTATGAGATGTAACTATTCAAGTGGCTGAGAATCTCAATATGAGGGGAGGGGTAAAGAGAAGTCAACTAATAGTTTGTGGAGGAGGAAATAAACATTTATTTAGTGATGACAACACTACAAATATCTCTCCCCATTCTCCTATATGTACAGAGGATACGTTGGCATCACCTCTTCATGAGACACACTGATTAACTACCACTGATATTTCGTCTTCATCTGAATTTTGCACAAGAAGGTATTGTTAGCTTCATCCCACCAATCTTAGGAGGCCAATGCATTGGTACTACATTATTGATAATGGCCAGATATTCATAATCCATAGCTTACATAACAAGTTATGAGGAAATCTTCATTTGGTCTACAATTGGCAAAATTTAATACGCAGCATTCTGAAATTTATTACATGCAAGCATTATTAAATTTTATTATTTTTGTTGGTAAAAAGTTTAATTAATAACTATGAATGAAATTACAAGTAAATGATAAAGCTTAAAATATGGTAATTTCAATTAATGACAAACTATGATTTTGCTACTTATTGAACATTATCATTTAGAATTAAAATAATATTTACATTATGAAGTTTTAGATAAGAAATAAAAATGAATAAAATATTAACTTAGTAGCATAAAAATTGGGATAGTTTGTTTATATGTATATGTACATGATGATGTTAAATTGCATATAGGTTTATTCCTTCGACTTCTCATGCAATCGGAAAGATATTTTAAGAAGAAACTAGTTGTGGAGGGTATAAAGTGAAGCAAAGTGCTCCCAAATATAAGAGAATTTTATTGAGAAGAATTTGAAGTACAATTTTGATGCACTTATCTATTTTTAAATTTTGTTTAATATTAAATACTATCAAAATAAATAGATTTCAATATATTCTTGTTTTGCTTGGTTTTTGTAGAAAAAATATAAATGGAATAATGCTCAGGTGCTCTCAGCAATGATAAGCTTAGCAAATGGAAAAAAATATAAAGTAAAGATGCAATGCCTAATAGTATTTCCTTTAATGTTTGGATGAAGTGGTAGGAATACAAGAATAGTGAAGAGTTCAGGGCCTTGTCCTAGATGACCTCACACAATCAAGGATTAGAGAAAGCAAGTGAATGATCAAGACCTTCGAAACATATTGGATGTTCAAAGGTGGTCTACCAGCATTCAGTAGATTTGGTAAAATTGGCTATCATTATTTATTATTTTTTGAATTTTATAAATGCAAATGATAATATATGTATGAAAATGTATCTCGTACCTCAATAATAACTATTATTTTTTTAGGAGGCTAAGTTAAGACGCCCACTAACACCATTTGAAGTATTCAAGTAAATACATAAGAAGAAAGATGAATTATTTATGGACAAGCGATTAAATGATAATAATGTGAGTTTCTCAATTTGTACTTATAGTGTCATATATAAATTGTAATTAATGAAAGAAAATAATGTACAAAAAATTATTTTTTGGCATTCATTGAAATTAATATGCAAACTCAAATATTTTTTTCACCGTATTTGATGAGTTATTATATATGAACTCATTAAATGTAATGACTAACTTGATTTTTATATTAATTTTTAGTAGTATGATGACACTTTCATATGCTGGTATAAATTTTATCTGAATATATTAATAATGCGTTATATTGTATTTTAACAATTGTAGGAAACTATGAAAAATATGGTTGTTATTACTTGATAATTGATAGATCCTTTTACAGAGATGCCAAAGATTGATGTTGCACATATTTACCTTCAGGCTATTAGAGTGGAGCTAAAAAAATAGTGAGTATATGATCTTGTCATCCATGCATTTTATATTTTAACTAGATTTTATTTGGAGTTCTTCATCAATATCTTCCAATTACAATAATCTGTTTGATGAGAGATTGCATGAGAAGATATATGAAATTCAAGATACTTTGCAAAGAAAAATGAGGAGATGCAACAAAAGAATGAAGAGATGCAAAAAAAATTAAAGAAATGAAAAAAAGAGAAGAAGAAGGAATGAAAATAGAGGAAAAAAAAATTAAAAGTGAGAAAGAAATGCAAAATAAAACTTTGATGATTGGAAAAAAAATGTGCACATTGGTAGAAACCTCATCTCTTTTTCCTTATTCTGAAGAAGATCCATCTAATCTTTTCTTATAGTGCACATACATTAAGCATCAATATAAATACTATATATACGTTGGGTGTAGATATCAATATATACATATACATACATATACACATAATGTGTGTGTGTGTGTGTGTAAACAAATAATTTATTTATAAGTGTAATATAAAAATAAGAAATTAAAAAATATTTTAGATTTTTAAAAAGAGAGTGGGTTGGATCATATGGTAATTTGACCTGTGGTGTTCTTAATAAATTTTTGAATTTAGATTTTTTGTTGATGTGAACTATTTTTAAAAATATGACATATTTTTTTTTTATTTGAATATGTGCTTGGAAGAGTGGTTATTTGGGGTTGATATATTTAAATATATAAAAACATAAATGTTTTTTTGGTTTGGAGTTCCAAATCTTCAAAAGAATTTAGGATCACAAAATATAATTATATTTGGTTTAGCTTTAGTATGTCCAACATAAATTTCACATTTATTTTAACATTATATATATATTATTTTTCACAAAGCCGATTTTTGGTTGTCCCTCCCACCCATATAATATAATTTTTTATTTTATTTTCTTTCATTTCCTCTCTGGTCACCAGTCACACACATATAAATTACTACGTGGGACTCACAAAGCGACGCAAGTTACCCCTTCGGCTCTGTATTCGCTGCCTCTCGTCTCTCCCTCCGAATTTGAAGCCAAACGCAAATCTCAAACCCGCACCACCTCAGAACTCTCACACAAATCGTTACCCTCATACGCTCCGTCCTTGTATTTTCTCAGTAGAAACCTATAAAAGATACTTTTTTCAAAAAATTCCCTCTTCTGATCCGTTTTCTCTAATGAGTATTTAATCAACCATGAACTTCTTTCTGTTCTAATCCGGGCTGAAACCCTAGTATTGTCTTTTCTATTATAATTTTCCTAAACTAAAAATATTCTGTAGTCGATCAAAAATTCAGCATTGAATTAGGTTTGATTGGTCCATGAGCTAAGAGTATAAACCTAATCTACTAGATTTTTCATCTTGTGTAGTTTCTTTATCTGGGAAGTTGTAATCTTTTTGATTATAATCTATCGAATAAGAAACACAGAAAAGGTTATCCTACAAGTTTTTTTTTTTGAAGAAGCGATGGCAGGACAAGGAGGGCTGGAAGGAAGCCAGCCTGTGGATCTTTCCAAGCATCCATCTGGTATTGTTCCCATTCTTCAGTAAGTCCCCAACCTTTTTAATTTCATCAATAACTTTCTGTCTTTCTTTCTCTGCAGAACAGGCACGCATCTGAAATTATCATATCTCTTAGTCTCGTGTTCCTGCATACCCCCTTTGATTTTTTGTGTTTTTTTAGAAATTGCATTTAAGAAATATTGTCTGATCGAAAATTTTTTGATATGGCCAAGAAACAGCTTGTTAACTCGAGAAGAAAAATATTGACACTGAATAAGTAATATTGTACTTGAAGTAGCAATGTGTAAAGAATGAGTTTATTTGTTAATTATTATTTTACCTAATGTCAATGAATGCATATAGTAATGACTTCCTTATTATGCAACCAGTTTTCCTTGATGGGTTTTGTTTATTGCTCTATATATGTTGAATCTGATCCAAATTAACAAAAAAAAAAAAGATTTATATGAAAAGTTATGTTCTTTCCCCTCCAGGAACATCGTGTCTACTGTGAACTTGGATTGCAAATTAGACCTTAAGAAAATTGCTTTGCAGGCACGTAATGCTGAGTACAATCCCAAGGTTTGTAGTGGTTTCACTAGAATGAGTGATAAGATATGATATTTCTCTGTGCAAAATATTAACAATCATGGAGCTTTTCATGATGTTTTGTTGATGCCATATATTTGTTCATTGCAGCGTTTTGCTGCAGTTATCATGCGCATTCGGGAACCAAAAACCACTGCTTTGATCTTTGCCTCTGGCAAGATGGTAAGCTATTTTTCTATAATTATTGGGTTTTGATGCTGACTTTGTGTGATTTGCATTTACATTTATACGACTCTATATGATATTTTCTAAACACTTTGTTAATAATGATAGTTGGAAATCAGCCACTGGTTGTTTGTGTCAGCTTGTAGCCTGTGGCACCTTCTGGAGATGTACCACGTGATAGTTGTGTTTTGTTACACTGAATGATAGTTGTGTTTTGTTACACTGAATGATAGTTGTGTTTTGTTACACTGAAAGATAGTTGTGTTTTGTTACACTGAAAGATAGTTGTGTTTTGTGACACTGAAAGATAGTTGTGTTTTGTGACACTGAAAGATAGTTGTGTTTTGTTACACTGAAAGATAGTTGTGTTTTGTTACACTGAAAGATAGTTGTTTTATGTTACACTGAAAGATAGGTGTGTTCTGTTTCACTGAAAGATAGGTGTGTTTTGTTACACTGAAAGATAGTTGTGTTTTGTTACACTGAAAGATAGTTGTTTTATGTTACACTGAAAGATAGGTGTGTTCTGTTACACTGAAAGATAGGTGTGTTTTGTTACACTGAAAGATAGTTATGTTTTGTTACACTGAAAGATAATTGTGTAATGTGAATGGCATACATGTGTATCACAGGAATTGGTGTCAGTAAAGTAGGCATTTAACTTTTTCCCTTTTGATTTAGTAGGTGTGTACTGGTGCCAAAAGTGAACTACAGTCAAAACTTGCTGCACGCAAGGTTTGTTTTTATTGTAAATTCTTTAAATCGCAATACAGTTTCCAACAACAATATGTGATTCCTTTGATTGTTCTTAGTATGCTCGTATAATCCAAAAGCTTGGGTTCCCTGCCAAGTTTAAGGTGTGATCCTAACAAATAGATGGTTTCCATGGTTGCCTTTAATTAATTGGTTTCATTCATTTCTTGTTCCATTTTGCAATCATTTAGGACTTCAAGATACAGAATATCGTTGGTTCCTGTGATGTAAAATTTCCAATCAGGCTTGAGGGTCTTGCTTACTCCCACAGTGCATTCTCAAGTGTAAGAGATAAACATAATAAGTGGAATATGAAATCTTTCCAGATGGCTTAGTGAAATGCCTTGTTGTGCAGTATGAACCAGAGCTTTTTCCAGGCTTGATTTATCGTATGAAACAGCCAAAAATCGTGCTTCTGATTTTTGTCTCTGGCAAGATTGTGATTACGGGAGCTAAGGTGAAATAATTTTGTGGTTTCTCAACGTTGGTGAATTGAATTCAGCGGATAGATTTCAATATTAGTATTTGGTATGTTCAGGTGAGAGATGAGACTTACACTGCCTTTGAGAATATATACCCAGTGCTCACGGAGTTCAGAAAGGTTCAACAATGGTAACATGCCTTCTATTGGATTGTCACTTCTTCTCTCTCATACATGATCTGGTAGGCAATGTATTAAGATTGTTGTTCATCTTTTGCTGCAGAGGGTGTACTGGATTCCACATTTCTAAATGATGGTTTGGCTTTGAATTTGGGCTTTCTTAGCTTCGATGTGATTTTTGCTTTATAATTATGCTTGATGTTCTTATTGAAACATAAAGAGCTATTTCTTATGATCTGATAACTAGTCCTTTGGATGGGATTTGTTGTTTTGTTGTTTGCTAAGAAACAAAAATTGATTGTTTTTTTTTCAATGAATTTGTTCTGAATGGACCATGCTAAATAGTGTAATTAAAATTTTTAGAATGTTTTGTGGCCGTGCCTACCAAATTAGACTTTCCCATTTTGATTGCTCTTAAATTTCTTAGAATGCCTTGTTGTGGGTCTGACTGGTGTACTTTATGTTATTTTTTTCCCATTGTCGTTTTATTTGGTAATTCATTTCATTGTTTTCTGTTGTATAAGCTAAACTTTATGATCAAAATATTTTAAATTTTGTTCTCTTTTTCTTTGGTGGAGGCCGGAGGGTGTTGGGAGATTCAAATCTTTCATAGTCAGAATCTTGAGCTGCCTTTTTGTCACAAGGCTATGGCCAACTCATCAATGAGTTCATTTCAATTGTTTATGGTTTGACTGCTCCTGAGATGTCTGTTTTCTTTGGTTGCAAGGTGCTATTTACTATGCAATTATGCAATTTCAATCATCAAATGGAAAATAAATATTTTAGATTTAATGCATGACATAGACTTTAAATTCACCATATAATGTGTTAAGAACAACTTAGTGCCAAGCTTAATTATGCTAACATCTTAATCATCGTGATAACTATAATGTCACGAGTTCCGATCCCAAGACCACCGGACTAAAGAGTTTAGTCTCATTAGGACTTACCTCGAGGCGGAATCAAGGGGAAGACATGTCTCTTGGATTAGTCAAGGTGTGAACAAAGTTGGCTCAAATCATCATATTCTTATAGTTATTAAAAACACAATATCTATAATAATGCAAAGTAGATGCATCGCATTGAAATTATGTAATTAATCCAAGTAGTTGCCTCACTCCATTTATCAAGGCATGTAATGCTTATTTCTTTGGTCTCATCGGTGAAAATTGCCAAGAGCATTGCTCCTGGAAAATTTGAACGCCACTGGGGTCTTCTGAGTAATGGCCAATCCTTGTTTCTCTTTGGTCTTATCAATTCGAATGTCAAGAATCTTAGCAGGCTCCCAGACAATATAAACTATGCTTGCTCTCCTGCAAAGATCAACCAATTGTTGGCTGATATACCAGATGTGGTTTCTGCTACTGATGTTGGGTTACCTCAAGTGCCATCAATAAATGAGTTGCAGCAACAAAAAGTTGAAAAAATCTTTCTTCAGATTATATTGTGAATTCTCTTAAGTTCTTAAATCTGGTAATGTTGATCAACCATCTTCAGCTATTCCTGGTAATGCCCTCGGAGCTATACCAATTACTAATACCTCTAATCCATTTGATGTAAGTTGTCTTCAACCTTCACTTCCTCCTCAAAGGTTTTAATATTCTGACTACATACCAAGAGAGCAAGCAGAGCTTCTTAATAGGTTGCTGAATGTATTGGGCGGGCTTCCTCAAGCTCACTTCTCATGCTGAAAATCCCATACCAGTTCCCCATTTTCAGAAGAACAGTGACTATGGGAATGGCTGAAATAAAAGGTGCAGTTGAACTAACTGGTGGGCTTGTTGTGCTTGCTGAATGTATTGGGTGTTTTAGTTTTCACTCATACATCCATATTCAATTGGGAGAACATGATTTTGGGCTATCATCACATATTTGATGTCATCTACTCAAAAGACATCAAGGTTCAAATGTTTGGTCCAAAATTATTATTATATCATTATTATTTATTTATTTATTTATTATCAATTATTATATTCTTTTTTAGTCGGTTAGGAGGGAATATATATCAATTATTATATCATTATTTTCTCCAAGTTGATTAGGAGATAATAATTTTGAGTTTTTATTGTTATTTTTCATAAGTCAGCTATGAGAGAGAATTTCTTAGTTTTTTTCATTATTATTTTTCCTAAGTCGCTAGGAGAGAGTATTTTTCTATTATTTTCTTATTCTTCCTAATTTAGTTGAAAATATATTTTTTACTTTTCTTTGTCGTCTTTCATAAAAAATCAATCTTAGCTAGTTCATAGTTTTACTTTGAACCAATTCAAACAAATATTCGATACCTTCAATATTGGTGCCTTGAATTTTTTTATGCACTAGTTAGAGAGAGAGTTTTGAAGATAATTATTAATTTTTTTATATATTACTTTGTATTTTTGATGAGACCACATTGCTTGTGGGCTACTCTAATAATTTTTTTTAATATATAAGAACTTGCCATGTCTTATTTATTTCAAGTTTCAAGAAGTATTTTAGTTTTTTGTACTTTTATATAATTTTTTTGATCTTAACTTTTTTATTGTTTTTATTAGAGGTGTCAAATGGGATGTGTCGGGCCGGCCCGACTCAGCACGTTTTTTGCCGGCCCGACCGTGCTTTTATGCCGAACTAGGCATGGCACGGTTACTGTACCATGCTGTGCCTGGCCCGATTCTGTTCTGTGGAGGTCAGCCCGGCACGGGCATGCGGCACGAATCTGCTGGGTATGCCCCCGATCGGGCCAAACCCCTAATATAAAAAAAATTATGGATTCGGCTGTGAGCTGTCGCGCCGCCGCGTGCCGAACCCCTAATTTAAAAAAATTAGGGTTTTGGCACGTGTCGTCGTGCCACCATACGCCGAAACCCTAATTTTTTAAAAAAATTGGTTTCTTGGCTCATGCCGAGGTACCATGCCAACGGGCTATGGTATCGTGTTGGGCAAGGCACAACACGATGCTCGGTTGGCCTCGGCACTGCACACACGATTGGTGTCGTGGTCGAGCACTTCACCAAGAGATTTTATTTTTTACAAGATGATGCTTGATCATGTTGGAAGAGATAAATGACATTCACTCTAATGAGACGTGAAATATCATCGTGTCTTATGAGAATTTTTATTATTAGTTGTAACTAGGTATTCATTATGAAGATTAGTCTAGATGGGAAGATAGATTTTCTTAATGAGTGATTTTCTCTTTAGTGGGTTATTAAGATATTATCTTTTTAGTAACCAAGATTGTCTTAATATTAATTCTTATATTATTAATAATATTTCATAGATGAAAGATATTTAAGCTAGACAGAATATATATATGTTTATTGTAATCTTGAAGAAAAGTTGCATATAGAGTAGTTACTCGGATTTTGAGTAGTGTAATTAGACTTAACTTATATATTATTAAAGATATTATATGATATAAATTAGTTATCAAGAGTTTGATTTGTAAAATTCTTATAGGTATTTAATTTATTTGGGTTGTGTAGGCGTGTTAATTTTTTTTTTATTTTTTTTTTGGAGGAGCTCAAATGATATTGGTTATACAGATTATGTATATGAATGATATCCTTATTATGAAAGATGAGTTGGAAATTATCCAAATTAATGTATATTTTTAGTTATAATTTCAAACAAAAGAAGTTTGATCCACATTAGCTTTGAGTTGTAGGCTTGATCCACTTTAGCTATGTCTTTTCTCGAGGTCCAAGTGGTTGGCTAATGATTCATTTGGGTTAGGGGTCCCACCCATTAACAAAAAAAAAGGTATTTGACTGGCTCAATTTTTTTTTTTTTTTGGAATAAAGTTTCTTATTTCAAGAGGGATATTATGTTGTTACATAAGAGGTATATAATTGGTATTCTCCCAAATAGTATTCTATTGGGTTGTGTTTCAATTAATACTTTAACTGAGTCAATTATTGATTTATTATCCGATGTGATTATTTTAATTAATTCTACTACATATGAGAGAATAATATAAAATATTATAAATTGTCAAACTAGATATAATTCATCTAGTTATTATAATTAATTATTTTCTAGATTATTCATAGTAATCAATTGGATATAACTCTTTGCATTCCGAATGTAAAAAAATTGCTAAACATTAAGATTTCTATAAGTGATGATAGATACTTACAAATAGTTGGAGTGAGAGAATCATATTATTCCTAGAATAATTATTCTCTATATTATTTGAATGAGTTCGAGCAAAATACACTCATTGATAATATAGCCAATCATATATCTATTTCATTAAAATTAATTTCAAACAAAATATCATTGTAAATTTCACAACTAGGAGTGTCAATGTCATTCTTATGCATTTGAATTTTGAGCAAAATTATATAAATTTGTTCAGAAATATATTAGCACACTACAACCACTTTTTTTATAAGCTTGTTATATTTTTTTTGATTGTATTAATATATTTAGGTTTATATCAGAAACACTATCTAATTGCAGATAATAATAAATCATGTTTGTTGAGATTTAAGTTTGTTTATATTATATATATATATATATTAATGTTTGTGTGACAGCATTCGATATGTAAGTACCTCAATTTGAGTATATTTGTGTGATGTTATATGGTTTTGAATTAATGAAAATATAATTATATTTCTTTCTTCCCCCCTCCCTCCTCTTTTCCCATGAAAAACCTCAACTTAATATTAGAGGCAATGTGTAACTACAAGAGTCTAGAGGGAGGTGATGCTTGGTGACATTTGTGGTGGTGCACCATGTGCCAATGCCAATGAGAGTGAATGTGTATGTGTTTGATGCCTATTATAGTGGTGGTTTCGCGGTGGCATAATGAATCTATGGTGGTTTTCGTGGTGTTGCTTGTGGGGATGGGGTGGTACAATGACTTTTTGGTGATTTTCATGATGATTCTTGTGCTATTAGTGTTGTGGTCTCTTAGGGTTGTCTTGTGGTGGTGTAGTGGTGTGCCGTGATGGTTCTTGGTTGTGTAATGGTGTTGTGGTGGTGCTTGGATATTATGGTGGTGCATATGTGCACATTCTGCTATTCAGTATTTTTTTTGAGGAAGAATGATAGTAATTAGTATGCACTAGAAATACTTGGGTGGAAATTAAAAGTGAGCACTTTGTGTATTATTTAGGTGAGGGTTTGATTCTTCAACAAAGGATATGTGAGATATATCTCTTGGATGAGTTGCTCGAGATCGAGTCAAATAATTGTTTGGTAATCAATGCATAATTATTATTTTATTTATGTTAATCAATTAATTTGAGCACTACTATCATATTTATTTTTTGCCACACTTACAAGAATATTTGAGATTAAACTATATCAATGTATTCTTTTAGGTTATTTTATTTATACAATAATATTACTTATTTGTTGGCAGACATATTGACTGAGTAGGATGAGATAATTCATTGTGTCCCATACACAATTGTGTGGGATGAATGATAAGGGGATATGTATATATATATATATATATTTGATAGTGTTGAGAAGATTAAATAATTAGATTTGTAATACTTTATATTTGTATATATCGAGAGATAGTACATTATTTTGCAAACACAAATTATTAGTGAGAAAAAACTCCTAGTTTTCTTAGAGATGTGTTTTAGGGCTATTCTAATATTTATAGTTACACCTAAATTGAGCAGAGTTGAGATGATCAGTTAGACTATTATAGTGACTACTATTAGGACTTGTCTACACATTGATAGTAAGAGAGCCAAAAAGAATGTCTCAAAAGGAAAAAAAAAAAAAGAAAATATTGGCTTGTTTTTTTGTGGGAGGTTGAGACACACTCACAAAAGGTGTCAAACTTTGTATCATGACTTATGGAGTATATTTTAGTATTTAGAGGTTGTACAACAAAAGATCATATCCACTGTTGCTAGATTTTCTACATGTTCATCTTCTAGCCTTCTTATCGCAGAATATCTGGATAACAAAGTAGTTATGAGATATTTATTTGAGAGCCATTAGTTTCAGTTGAGACGTCCCTATTTCTTTTTTTTAAATCTATGTGTAATTTCATTCTGGATTCTTGGATCATAGAATTATAGGCTAATTAACCAATATCATAAGTGTTCACATTTTTTTGTTGAGTTTAAAGTTTTTGAAATTATTGTGTCCAAGGTTATTATTATATGAGCCAGGGATAAGATAATTAACTTATTGGGTCTTTTTTTTTTGACATTTTTTTTATATCGGAGTTTAGTCATAATTTATTATTGTTGAATATTCTATTAAGTAATTGAACTATAATATTATGTTTTTTGCTTTTAATATTTTTGGGTGATATCAAGGATCAAATGGACACCTTTCTTAGAGATTGTGCATGTTGAATTGTACTTTTTTTTTCTCTACCCTTGAGTCATTTTTGGTGTTTGACTATAATTGATTCATTGATTATGTACTATCAACTAGGATATCTAATATTAGATAAGTTAAAGATTTTTGAGACTAGCTTTAATGAGGTAACTTTTTTTTTGCTATGATATATGTACGTTCGTAAAATATATTAGAGTTTCTTATCCATTATATTTAGAGGATATTAGTTAAGAATCATTCTATTTGATGCATTTAGATATTTACTGATTTTGTAGGACAACCTCACTTAAGAATTTGAGATGTTTTATATGTATTGTACTTAATATATATTATTATTTGCTCTTAAAAAAAATTAAAATTTGACTATTGTTGGGAAGTTTTATTAAATGATAAAGATACATTTTGATTGTAATATTAAAATTAAGAAATAATAATAATTTGAACTATACTTATTTTCAATTTATTTTTTGTTTTTTTAAGAGTGATATAATTTATCAAATATCATGTGCTGCTGACACTTATGTCCATAATGAGATAACTAAAATGAAGAATCGATATTTATTTGAAATGATTAGAATATTTCTATTATATATTTTTGAAGTTAAATGATATCAACCACAAACTTTTTGGTCTATTATAAATTCTATCCTGTAAGGAAGTCTCTCATAATAATTGTTATATCCAAGAGATATTTTTTTGTCTTTCATCTTAGAATATTGTATGTATGTGTTTTATTTAGAATTTTTGTCCTAATACAGAGGAGATAGCTATGCATTCCATCACATAAGCTTTCTCATGGCACTTTAGTACTAAAAAAAGGAATACTTATATTTTTGAGGATTGGGTTTCTTTTAAGGATTTGATCTACGAAGATATCTTTAGACATCATAATGATATGGTCTTTCTCTTGTCTAATTACTCCTCTTAGAGTGACAATTGACTTGACTTATGCATCTGATACTATCATTACAAGTAGTATTGAGGATGATAGTCGGATATTCCTTGGTGCCTCTTAAGACCATTACCTTATTGGGGATCCTAATGGTGCGAGTCAAGAGGAGGAACTCTGTGTCAGAAATATCATGTGCATTCGTGTCCATAGCTAAATATTTTATTGAATATCATGCATGCTGACAAATTTGAGTAGAAATGTGTGAGAGTGCTCCAACAGGGAAAGTAAAAGTGTATAAAAGGTTATGCTTCCTTGGAGTTTAGGCATTTTGATCCTATTAAGTTTGGGGAGCTTGTCACCTAAGACAAATCAAAACCAGTTAGCATAGAGGCATGAAATATAACATGACATGGGTCTTACGAAAGCATTGATGTGAAGCTGTCACAAGGGCTGTATCATTCTATGAATGAGTAGGCCCCATGACATTAATGTCACGAATTTAGTTTTTTTGTTAAGCTTCCATATGATACTTAGATAACTTATTCCTCAGATGTTGCTAAGTCAATTTCTTGCTTGTCCTACAAGGGATACCTAGATTCTACTAACATTTTAGAAGCTAAGAGAACTCAAAAGAATACTAGAAAAGAAATAATTTTTTATTAATGAAAGAAGTTCACAACTTAGTGTTTTGCAAATGAGATCATCTCCTTTTTATGTATATGAGCATATCTATGGAAGTATCTAGAATCATGGAAGATTCTAGATATTTTATAATTCTCTATAATTTTGCAAGGTTCTAAATATTTTATAGTCCTCTCAAGACTTTCACACTTTCTTTGGAAAGAGAGGCCTCTCTATATTTATAGAAGCTTTCCACCTCCCTATCTAAACATTCTAAGGGTTATTTGACTCTATTTGATGGAGAGATGGGCTATCAATGAGTCGTGGTGTGACATTCTCTCACGCTAAAATTGTATACGTATTATCTGATCCTTCTGTCTGAAACTACTCAATTTATTTTTGAAACTACCATAATATTATTGTTGGTTCACAGTTTGACTTTGCTCCCTGATAGTCTCTTCCATGTCACTAAGTATTCATTGTAGGATTAAAAATTATTCTTTTTCATGTTCTGGTCTACCATATTGTATCCACATTGTCATAAAATATTGCTACAACTATGGGTATTTTCTTAGAAATTCTTTGGATTGGATATTCTATATCTTCATGATAGGGCTTGATATTGCTAATATGAAAGACATAATGAATCTTTAGTCTTGGTGAAAGCTCTACCTTGTATGACACCTTACTAACCTATTCAAGTATGGGAAAATGACCTTTATAGTTATAACATTTTTATATACACTTTGAAAGGACTTAAATTATTATGATATGAGCTTGATAAGTACAATGTCTCCAACTTAGAATTCAACATGCTTTCTCTTCTTTTTAGTATACTTCTTCATCTTTCTAATAGTATTTTCCAAGTATAAGCTTGTTATGTCAACTTGCTCATGCCATCCTTTAGCAAGTTTGTTGGCTACTAGATACTTTCTTGTGTACTCTTTAGCTAGGGTATGATAAATCATTGGTTGTTGTCTCATGATTATCTTGAATGGACTTTTCTCGGTTGCCTCACTCTTTTATAGTCATAAGAGAATTGAGATACATCTAGCAGCTTTGCCTAGCAGATCTGATTGACACTTATAAAGTACCTTAAATATACCTTTAGTAATGTATTTATCCATTCTGTTTGTCCATCTGTTTGTCCATCTGTTTGAGGATTAATGCTAGTAAAGAAGTGGAGCTACTATAAGTAGTGGCTCCAACAATTCCTTGAAGTGATATTGTTTCTTTTTGTCATGTTGGTATAAAAGACAAGTATTCACTTAAATCTTCAAATTATTTCGTATTTGTGGTCAGTAGTTAACAAACTCTAGTAAGGCACTTATACATCATTGCCCTGAGTTATCAAGGTATTTGGAGTCATGATATTATTTGATATGATTTTTTATTATGCTTTCCTACTTAGGGATTTAAAGTCACTTTCTCTTTGTATATGATAAATCATTCTCTATCCAAAATTATTGTCTTTTCTTTGTGAGCTATAGAAATGAGATCTTTTTTTACCTAGTCTTGTTGTAATCTTTTTTTTATCATATCCATCATCTCTCTCAATGACTTGCTAGTAATAGATGCTAGCTCTACTTTTTGATTGTAGGTATGTCTAGCTTATTTGCTTGGAGTTTAGTTTTTTCTGGGTCTGTAAGTAATTAGTAGTAATATTATCTATCTTTATTATGCAATGTGACCCAAATAGATAGTGTTTTCATGTCCGCAAGTAATAGATAATTAGTGTCATTTCTTTCTCTTTGACCATGCACAGCTTCTCTGTATTTTCGAGCTTATGATTTTCAAAAACTATGAGCTATCTATCCTACATAAGAACTAGAGGTGTAAACGAGGCAGTCAGGCAGGACTGGCCTAATTTTTTCGGGCCCACCTAGGCTGGCATGCCTTGTCAGGCACGACGGGGTTCTTTGGAGGGCATGCCCATCATGGGCCCGCGACCCAAAACACACTTGGGTTCGAGTTAGTTCAACTAGGGTTGAGTCGGCTGGTTTGGGTCGGGTCGATCGAATTTTAAAATTTTAGGGTTTTCTGCATCGTGCCATTGTCTCTCGTCGGGCATCGCTCGGTGCATGGTCGCTCGTGTTGTGCTCACGTGCCAGGCACCCATGCCAGGCATGGCACGTGGGCTGAAATCCCTCGGCATGACAAGACACGACTCATGCCGAGGGTGCACCTAGCACGGGCACACTACAGTAATGTGCCATGTCAGGCCTAAAATGGGCCGGCCAAACATGCCTGAAATGTGCTGGGCTTCGAATCTGGTCCAAGCCACCCAGCCTGTTTGACACTTATAATAAAAACTCATCCAATGGCTAAGTTAGAGAAATAAACGTGTGCCTCGAATATCTTGGTATGGTCATGCAGCACCTTAGTAGGGGGGATCATATCCTTGAATATTCTTGGTCTTATGCTCATTCATTTTGAATTTTTTTTTCATCTTTGATGTGATATCATGGGAATCTCACTTCTTACATAGCAAATCAACATTTATTACTCTTCGTTTATACTTTATTCTATCTTAATAGCTAGAATACATTTATTATATGATTAACATGCTCTTCAATTATATTACTATATATAACAATATGATCTAGATATATCATCACAAATTTATCTAGGAAATGATGAAATATCATATTTATCAAAGTATAAAATTTAACAGGTATATTAGTAAGACCAAAAAATATCACTTGAAATTCATAGGATTCATACCTTATCATGCACGTTGTCTTCAACTCATTCCTTTTAGCTATCATCACTTGATAGTATCCCAATCATAAATTCAATTTAATGAAGGATCGTATTCTATCAAGTTGATTAAATAAATCAACATTAAGAGGAATCAAATACTTATTCTTTATTATTACCTTGTTAAGTGCCTGATAGTTAATGCACATTCATAAAGGACCATCATCCTTCTTCTATAATAAAGACCGGTGCATAGTATGTGAATGTGATCTTGGATGGTTGGATGAACTCGATATTCAACAACTCCCTTTAGTTATTTTCTTAACTACTTTAATTATGGGGCTATCATCCTACATGGTACCATGGCAGGGGGTTTGGCTCCTTCAACAACTCGATCTTGTGATCTTATTCTCTTATTGGTGGGAATTTTTTGGGTAGTTTCGATGATATTACATCTTTGAACTCACACATCTTCTCGACTTCTATGAGCATGAAATATTTCATATTTGTGTCTTCCTTAAGAGTAATAAAGTTGACTATCTCATTTTTTTTCAACTCCCTTTCTAATTATATAACCAATAATATATGAGTCTTAGCTTTGTATTTGATGATTGTGGAAACCATTCATGATACATTTTTTTTCTAAAATAGTCATTGAGCATAAAAAAAGGTAAAGACAGAATTTTTACCTGGTATAGAAAATCCATCCCAATCACTACCTTAATGTCACCTATGTTTGTTATAGTTAAATCAATAATGTCTTTCAATGATCTAATCTTTATTTAGCTCCTTGAGCTGTTCATTATGATAGCTTAGTAGTAGAGTTGACTACCTTTAGCCAACCTACTTTCTTGGATATTTAGAGCATGAGTCTTCATGTCTCCTCCTCTAAGACAAAGTTATGTGTGGCATCAATCTTTATCATGATTTTGGTGAACATCTCATTCACTTTGACCTGCACATACATGAGCCATGTACTTTGAGGGTATTTCTTTGCTTGCTTGACTTCAAGGGCATTCAACTGTATTGATTCTTTATGTGTATCATCACCCTCTTGCACGGTCTTCATCTCGACTATCCCATTAAGAGCTTTCCTCTTAGCATATCCATGAGCCCAATGTAGTCTATCACATAAGAAATAATTGATTATTGGCTTGAAATCTCTTTATTTGTCTAGACCCTTACACTCTTTGGTGGTAGATCTTTACTTAATCCTTTGCTAGCATTGTAGCTTTTGGATCTATTTTGTCCAATACCTTTAACATGGTTATCCTTGAATGGTAGCTTGATTTGGGATGAGTTTCCCTTTCATAAATTCATGAGCACCTCTACTATTAACATGACCATGATATGTCTTGGACACTCTATCTCCCCAGCTCATGTTCAGCCCAACATTGCATGTTGTTCATAAAATTGAGGAGCAGTTCGTCCCCCCTCATATAATGAGCCACAAATATTAGGGAAGAGAATTCCTCTATATAGTCATAGATTGATACTATATGTTAGAGATATTTCATCTTTTTACATGTTATATATGTCACATCTTTCAGGTAGAATTGTTTCTTAATCTCTCTCTTGAAGTCGGCCAAAATATATATCCTGCACATCCCCCTCTCTATTTTCATAAACTTTCTATGCTACCATAGTGTTGCATTATAATCTAAAGAATAATGATGCATATCTTTATTGTCTCATCTGTTAGTACAATTGTCTCAAAATATATTTTCATATGCTATAAATAGTTATCTAAGTCCTTGGCATTTCATTGTTCCCTAAATGTGCAAGGCTTTGGCACCTATCCCCTCGGCACCTCATGAATGACCATCACTTGAGTTAACAACACTGTCTTATTTTTTTATCACATTTTGTTTTAGCTCCTTTTCATGTTTTGTCAATACTTCACTCATTGACTCCAAGTTAGTTATCGAGTCTAATATACTTATGAACTCATGATACCATCAAAACTATTGAGCCTTGCATTCTCTTCTGAAGGTCATGGATATGCACTTTGAGACTTTTGGTGAGGTGTACATATACTAGATATATTCTTAGGGTCATTTCTAATTTTAGATATTAGATGAACTCTTATTTTTCCTAAAAGTTTCTTCCATACTTTTTTTTTAATTATTAAAAATTTTTTGCTTCTTCACAAAATAGTTCACATCTTAGTTATTAAGATTTCTTGAATTTTTATGTGTTAATTACTTGAAAATATATAATAGTGATTAATTATGAGTTTTAAGAATCTAAAGTTTCAACTCATAGTTTTGAAGTTAGTATACTAAATCCTCAAACTTTAAGGTCTTGAAGTTTTTACTTTTTTTCCATAACAATAATCTTAGTTTGGAGGGATCTTCTCTCCAAGATAGTTGCTAGTGTAAACAATGATACTATTGAAATTTAGTCTTGTTTAGGTTTTATTTTATCTTACTTTTTCATATTTTGTTTGTATGAGAGTATCTGACCCATGAGCAACTCTAACTTGAGCATATATGTTTTTTGTTATCTTTTATTTTTTGAAATTAAGAAAATATAATATCATTTTTGTTTGTGTGGTAATTAGGGCTTGACATCTAACAATTGCATGCTAACAAGTGGGATGTAGGGAATAATGACAGTCACAAGCAATCAACAATGATAACTTAAATAACAAATATCGCATAGCAGAAACAAAGGTGACCACTGTTGAAATAGGTGCACTAGGAATTACGTGTTAACTTGGGAAAGAAAGCATGTGTAAGGAGGATCAAAGAGCCATGCAGGTTCGCCATCTCTCCCAAGCTCTATATATGTGTTATTCAACTTTTTCTAAGTTGAGAGAATTGGGCCTGAAAATTATTGAGGAGAAAAATTATTTTTCAAATAAAAAGAACAAGAAAACAATTCATGAAATTTCAAGGTAATGATCAAATGGTCAAAATTAAATTTTCAAGAATATCTAAAATAATTTTCAGCATCATCATTATAGAGTATGATAGGGTAACACATGAATGACAATGACAATTTGCTCATGGGGATGACATTAATCTTTTTCACGAACACAAATGACTATTTCTAACAAAAACATGAGCACAACAACCTATTCTTCACTACATTGTCTATGCATCCATAATTAATCTAATCTCATGCTCAAGTAAACTAACATCATGATGATAACTAAGACATGAATTGAATTGCATTGCTGCAAATCCGCACTATACCATTAGGGAGGAAATTTTCAACAAGTCAAGAAACTTGTCATTGGATGGTGGGCACATGTAGAAGCAAATGTAGCAACGTGGGCATCATTGCTAGTAATTGCATGCCAAAAAGTGTGGCAGGGAGAATAATAACAATCACAATTAGTCAATATGGGCAAGTCACAAAACAACAATAGAATGACAGAAACAACGATGGTAATAATTGGAATATGCAAACCAGGGATCGCACGTTGTCCTAGGAGAGAAAACATGTGGAAGAGGGACCAAATGAACCCACAGGCTGACTGCCTTTCCCGAGCCTATATATATGTTAACATGATTGAGGAGAAAAATAACTTATCGAACAACAAAAACAAGGAACCAGTTCTAGAAGTTTCTCAGTCATAATGAAATGGTTAAAATTGAATGTCAAAATTGCCAAAAATAATTTTCAACATCACCATAATATTGCACGATAGGATGACACTTTCTCACTAGGTTGGCATTCATCTTTTTGGAGAACATAAGCGATTAATTTTGATAAAAACATGAGCGCAATAATATATTCATCACCACTACCAATCTCATACTCAAGCAAACAACTGACATTAAAAAGACAATTTAGATAAGAATTATATTACATGCAAGGCACATGCACACCCCGAGCTCATGTACCATCATCAAGAAAGCTAAATTCAATAACTTAAGAAGCTAGGAGTACGATGGAGTGCACGTGTGCATGCAAAGGAATCAACTAGGCCTTGCTAGTTAGCAATCGTATGTCGGTAAGAGGGATGGGGGGAACCATGACCATCACAAGTGACCAGCATGGGCAATACAGAAAATGACAATCATGTAGATCAAGCAAAGATGGTAAAGCTGGATTTAGGAACAATCAGAATCATATGCCGGCCACAAAAAAGACACATGAGAGTGAGGCAGCAATTGGCATGCAAAATCACCACCTCTCCAACATTTTATATACAGGTTATTGGGACATTTACAGGTTGAAAGGAATGGGCATGCAAGTGGTGGTGGTCGAGGAGAAAAACTATAATTTCAAACAAAAATGACAATGATGAAGTTTATAATCCTTTGAGAAACAAGTTAAAATTAAAAATAATAAAAATTAATGATTAATAAGTTTTAATTATATTTTGAAATATTTTAAGTATTCTAATTATATTTTAATAATTATTTATTAAATATTTAATATTTATAAATTCATTTATTGATCGTGATTTCAATATCAACCAATAAAATAATTGATACTTAAACTAACATAATATATTAAATATAAGCTAATGTTAATTTAAATATTTAGCACCAACCCTAATTTTGAAGTGATAAAAATGATTCAACATAAAATATTATTTATTCAAATGCTATAACTATTAAGAATTAAGTTAAAATTCAAAAGATCAAAATTATTTATATATAAAGTAGTTACCCATAGATTTTAATTTATTCTAAGTTTTCTAAAAATGTTTTAATAATAATTTATATCATATTTAATATTTTATATATTCATTTTTTGGTCATGATTTTAATATGTATTAATAAATTAGTTGATACTTGAGCTAATATAACATATTATTCATCAATATATTTTAATCTAAATATTGGGTACGCTACTAAATTTGCAAATAACAAAAATGATTATAATAAAATTATCAATTATTCAAAGGCTGCAAACTTTGAGAAACGTGCTAAAATTCAAAAAATTAAAATTATTTATTTATAGTATTTTTCACATATAATTTAATTCATTCTAAGTATTTTAATTATATTTTAATAATTATTTATCTTAAAAATTTTATTAATTTATTTTTCAGTAATGATTTCAATATAAATCAATAAATTATTTCATACTTGAAATAACATAACATATTATTTATCAGTATATTTTAAATAAATATTGAGTAAAATATTAATTTGAAATTTACACAAATAATTAAATTAAATTGCTTGTTATTCAAAGGCTATAACCTTTTAGAAACAAATTAAAATTTCAAAGACAACGAATTATTTAATTATAATTTTTTTTATATTGATTTTAAATTATATAATTATTTTTTAATAATTATTTATTTCATATTTAATATTTTAATAATTATTTTTTTCATCATTATTTTAATATCCATTAATAAATTAGTTGATACTTGCATTAATATAACAAATTATTCACTAGTATATTTTAACTTAATTATTGGGTATACAAAATAATTTGAAAATAATAAAAATGATTAAAATTAAATTGTCAGTTATTCAAAAGGAGTAAAGTTTGAGAAACAAACTAAAATTTTTAAAAACTAAAATTACTTATTTATAATATTATATATATATATATATATATATATATATATATATATATATATATATTAATTTATTCAAGTATTTTACTTATATTATAATAATTTCTTATCTTTAAAATTTTATTAATTAATTTTATGGTAATGATTTTAAAATCCATCAATACATTAGTCTATACATGAACTAATATAATATTTTATTTATAAGTGCATTTTAAATGAAATTGTTGAGTTTAAACTTAATTTGAAAGTCAAAAATAATTAGGTTAAAATTATTAATAAAACATAGGATATAACCTTTTAAAGTAAATTTAATTTCAAAATATTAAAATTAATTATTTATAAAGTTTTTCACATAGATTTTTTAATTATTTAAGTATAATAATTATATTTTAATACTTATTTATCTCATATTTAATATTTTTTTAATTTATATTTTGGTCACAATTTCTATATCTTTCAATAAATTAGTTATTACTTGAACTAACATAACATATTATGCATAAATATATTTTAATTGAAACATTAAGAATAATTCTTAATTTTCAAGTGATAAAAATAATTCGATCAAAATTTTTTATTATTCAAAGATTACAATCTTGAAAATAAGTCAAAATTTAAAAGATTGAATTCATCCTTAAAAAGTTTTTTAACAAAAATTTTGACTAATTTAAGTATTATTATTATAGTTGAACTAATATAACATATTATTTATAATATTTTTTAACTTGAATATTAGGCACAACTTAATTTGAAAATAATAAAAAAGATCTGAATAAAATTATTAATTATTCAAAGGTGTAAACATTGAGAAATATGCTAAAATTCAAAAGACTAAAATTTTATATTTATAATAATTTTCACAATGATTTTGATTTATTCTAAGAATTCTAATTATTTTAATAATTATTTATTTTAAATTTTATTAATTCATTTTTTGCTGATGATTTTAATATCCGTCAATAAATTAGTAAACACTTGAACTAACACAACATATTATTTATAAGTATATATTAAATGAAATATTGAGTAAAACCTAAATTTCATAGTCACAAAAATGATTAGGTTAAATTATTAACTATTTAAAGGATATAACTTTTTAGAAAAAAAATTTAAATTATTTATAACTATATTTTTAAACCAAACATCAAATAATCATGTATGATAATTTGAAATTTTTTATTATTTTTATTGATAAATATACTAGATATACATAATTGTCTATTTGTAATGAAAGATCTCAAAATTTGGTCTATCTTTATAAAATTTTCTGAAAGAATAAAAATTCAATTTGTCGGTGATATTAAAATATTAAACGGTAATAATATTTTAAAATATATTTTATATTAATTTTCTTTATTCATCGTGGAACATGTGATAATCTATCTAATATCTTGTGTCAACATATTTGAGTAAAATATAATTACTAAAAGAAAAATTTGATATTTTATTGAGATGATTAGAAGACTTTTATTATATTAAAGTGTTGCTAAAGATTTTCTAGGAGAAAGAATATGAATCACTAACTCTTTGATCAATCAAGTCTCATCTTTTGTCCTTTCATTATTTTTCATATTAACTTTAATATTTAGAAGAGAGAAATTTTTATATATGAGTCAAAGTTTTAAAAGGCGAAAGCGTTAGGCGAGGCATTTTTGTGTTCGTGAGGCGAGGCGTAAGCCTCGAGGCGTTGAGGCGTAAGCTTTTTGAGCCTCACATTATATAATTAATTAATATTTTAAAATATAAAAAATAAAATAAAATAAAATAGAATAAATAAACACATGAAAACAATTCATTAGAATTAATAAAAAAAAACATACTAGTTCATTACTTTCACAAAAAAACATAACAAATGTCATAAAATAGAAAATAGATTCAACTATACTAATAGTTTCAAACTTTAACAAAAAGTCATAGCCAAGTCATGAAATAAGAACTGGAGTAAATTGTTTCAATTTAAATTCTCCTCTCCAAGGTCATCATCATCCTCATCTAATGTATCAAAAGTAGGAAAATGTCCACTATCATGTTGAAATTCTAATGAATAAAGAAAACTATTAGTTACAATATCTTTAAATAAAGAAAAGAAAACCATCATTATAGTTGTTGTCATCTTTAAATAAAGTCTTCATAGTGGGTGGGTCTCAATTCAAAAGTGAAAGAAAACTATCCATTATTTTAATTATGTTTTAAAAATTAATATTAAAACAACCTATAGAAGTGAAGAACACCTCAAATGCCAATAAAGTCTTCACGGTGGTTGAGTCTACATAGTGGGCTCAATTCATAGTGGGTGTGTCTCAATTCAAAAGTCACTATCCATTATTTTAATTATGTTTTAAAAATTAAAATTAAAACAACCTATAGAAATGAAGAACACCTCAAATGACAATATGTTCGTTCATTAAAGTGTTCTTCCCACCCAAGGCTCTAAAATCTACCCCCTTCCATATATCTTTCTTTGCCGTGAAAGCCATGCTTAGAGCTCTAAGTTCACGACGACACTGCAGGTATGATCAGTTAGGCAAGGAGTAACAGCCGTCGCCGCCTCTTCTCGCTGGCGGAGACGATCATCATCAGCCGCAGCTAAAGAGGGAGTCAAGTCTGCCAAAGAGTTCAATCGGTTGCTGTTTTAGGTTTTTTTTTTTCCTTTTCTAAAGGACACGTAAGCTCCCAAAACGCGTACGCATCCATCTTCAAGGCGTGAAAGGCGCGATCAAAGCGCGCCTCAAACACGCTTCATTGACGAAGGCGTATGCCTTTTATGAGGATCGCTTTTTTTCATACTCCTCAATGCGTTTTCTTCACGTCTCACCCTGAGGCGCGCTTCAAGGTGCACCTAGAAAACGCATTTGAAAACTCTGATATGAGTAGAATATGATTGCTAAAAGAAAGATCTGATATTTTATTGAGATTATTAGAGTACTTCTATTATATATAAGTGTTGCTACTTATTTTTTAGGAGAAAGGATATGAATCATTAACTTCTTGATCAATCAAGTCTCATCTTTTATCCTTTCAAATTATATTTCATATTAACTTATATATTTAAAAGAGAGAAATTTTCATATTTCACTCAATATTTTTGTTTATACTTGTTATGTTTTGGATATATCTCGTATTTGTGTCACCATAGGTAAAAAGGATCATTAATGAGTAGGGATATAGTGTTTTTTGAGGATACATTATTCCATAAAGGCTTGAAACCAAAAGATACACTTTTGGACATCATAGTAATATGATCATTCTTTTATCAAATTATTACTTCTCATAGAGTGACAGATGAACTGGCTCCCAAACTTGATGCTATCAGCACAACTAGTGTTAAGAAGAAAAGTGTGATATGTCTAGTGCATCATCAAACAATGGCTTAGTGGGGTGACTAATGATGTGAGTCATGCATAGGAGCTTTGTGTGAGTGTCCTATAGGATAATGTATGAGTCTCTCCAGAAAAGGGATATAGATGTTGAGAGACTTAATGACTATAACACAAAAGTGTATATTAGTAGAATAAGTTCATATTTTTTTCCAGTCAAGTCATATACCATGTCTTTGATCTAGTTAATAGCATCACTTTAGATTGCTCTTGTGGCAATTTATTAGTGTGTCTACGACTTTATTATTTTTTTGTTTATGCTTTTGATAGGATCACTAAACTTATGGGTTGTCTTATTCATTTTCACCTATTATATAATAGCGACCTGTATTATGTGTATAAATACATAGTGTGGTTAAATTTTTTTTTTCATGTGATGTGACCTAAAATTTAACACGGTTAAGAGTCAACCCTAGGGAAAATTTAATCTTAGGTGTGTATCTATGTGTGTGTAGTTGAGGGATATCCGCCCTACAATGAGGATGTGCATCCACTTTGCGTTATCCTCCATTGTTAAACACCCATAATGTGCAATAACATTTACAAGTTATAGGCATCAACCCTCAATGCGTTGATGCCACATGAGCACTATTGCTCTATTCTAATGACTGGAAGAGCAAAAGGGCACCAAAAGTACGATGATAGTAACATGAAACAAAAACATAATAATAATGTGAAACTGGGAAATCCTACTTTGTGGCATCTCATTTGGACTAGAGGTGTCAACTGGGCTGGGTCACCTGAGTCTAGCTTGAGGCATACCATGAAAATGCCATACATGGCATGACATGACAAGGTTTAGTTTCATGCTTGGATATGCATCGTGCTTGCCCGTTGCATGGCTCAGGCTGTGCTGGGCCTCTGAGGGATGAGTCACATGATGTGCTAGGCACAACTTGCATACTTCAGCATGACTAGCACGAACATGCATGGCATGTGGCTCGCACATGCCTGCCCTATTGACATGTTTATGAAAAATGCATGTATATTCACATACCTCAATTATAATATTATATAAAAATGGAGATCATGAATGCACATACCCCATTTTGAATTTGTAGTCATTGGTGATCCGAATGATTGCCTTCCAATGTTAGTTAATTGTTGGTGTCAATGTCGAAAAGGCAAAATAGATATTTTATTTTACTTGTAACCCATTGGATTTCTTTCTATAGCTATGGACAAAAATATAATGACTATTGGATTTCTATCCTAAAAAATGTAAAAAATTTAATTTTTTTTAATATTAAAAATTATCTATAAATGGAATGCTAACAAGTATACATTTTCATATTCAAACTATAATCTATTCTCTCACTTTCACTCACAAGATCATACGTTTTTTGTGTTATAAAGTAATGAGTTTAAATTGTAAGTATATTTTTATTATTTTTTATATTATATAAATAATAAATTATGTGAGAATTGAGAATGTATCATTGACAGTGAGTAATTTTGATAAGCAAGCATTTTGGTTGGTTATTACAAACTCGTTGGGCACACACAACAAGAAAATAATCATTTATCTAGGGAATTTTAGCTAAGGATTAATCTCTAGTTAAATTGTGAGGGATTAGCTAGGGAATAGTGAGAAATTTATGATTTTTCATTTAAATAAAAATTTGTAATGGATTAGCGGCAGATTAATGACGGAATATTTTTCGTAAATTCTGCTCAATAAAAGCAAGGAATTTAGCAATGTATTATCTACGGATTAGCGACGAAATATTTTCGTAAATTCCATTCAAGAAAAGTAATGAATATAGCAATGGATTAGTAACGGATTAGCGAATGAATATTTTCGTAAATCCTACTCAAGGAAAACGACGAATTTAGCAATGAATTAGTTACGGATTAGCAATAGAATATTTCGTACTCAAGAAAAGTGGGGGATTTAGCGACGGATTAGCGATGGAATATTTTTATAAAATTCTGTGAAAGAAAAGTAGAGTATTTGCAATGGATTAGCGATTGAATTTCCCTAGCTAATAAAATCCTAATATAGTGACGAATTTAGCAACAGAATTTTTCTAGCTAATAAAAACCGGAATTTAGTGACAGAATTTCTCTAGCTAATTATATCCGGTACATAGCGATAGATTTCAGTGATGGAATTCCCTAGCTAATTGCATCCAGAAGAGAGCAACGGATTTTAGCGATAGAATTTCCCAAGCCAAGTACTTCCCGAAATATAGCGATTGATTTATTGACAAAAATTTTCTAGCTAATTACATAATGAATATAGCGACAGATTTTAGCGACAAAACTTTCTTAACCAATTATATTTTGAATCTAGTGTCAGATTTTAGCTACATAACTTCCCTAACTAATTAAATCCGGAATATATCAATGGATTTAGTGATGGAACTTTCCCTAACTAATTAAATTCGGAATATACTGACGGATTTAGTGATGGAACTTTCCTAGCTAATTAAATCCAGAATATAGAGATGGATTTAGTGTCAAAACTTCCCTAGTTTATTAAATCCTGAAATAGGGGCAGATTTAGTGACGGAATTTTTCTAGCCAATAGTTAATTATTTATTTCTTTTTAATTTATTATTAGTTTTTATATTTTATTTAATTTTTTTTATTAAATGTATGTTAATGGTATATAGATGAGGGATCTTTGAAAGATACATTCTCCTCGTAAAATAATTAAAAAAAAAGGATATTATAAATAAATAATTTAAAATATATAAAAATACAAAAAAAATTATATTAATAAGGACTAAAATAACTTTTTTTATGATGTATTAATTTTTAAAAAAATTATACAAAAAAATTTTCTAAAATTTTTAATTAAGAAATTTAAAAAATTGTATTAAAGTAATATTAAATAATTAATTCAATAAGTTTAATACTTTTTTTGATATTTTAAAAATTAAATTAACATACATTAAAATTTCTAATAATATAAATATAAAATAATTCATTGTATGATAAAATAGATAATATTTTCAAAAATATTTGAAGTGACGAATAAACTAGTAAATATTAATATTATTATAAGTATAAAAAAATTTAATGATTTTAGGAAACTTTAAAAAAATAATTAATACAAAATTTGAAAATCTCGAAAAAAAATAAAAATATAAATTTTTTCAATAAAGTTAAAAGAAAAAAATAAATTTTTATAAATAAATACATAGATGTTTGCTCCTACTAAAATGTATAAGAATTAAACAATTGAGTAATATTTTTACTATAAGATTTTAACATTAAGTTCTTATTAAAATACTAAATATAACTATTTTGTAATTATCTTTTCACTTTAAGTAGTTTTTTGAATTTTAAAATTATTAATGATATCAAAGGATATGAAATTTTATGCCTTAAAAATTAATTCATATTATCTTCATAAAAATTAATATGAATTCTTAAAAATTTATAACCATAAAATATAAATTTTTATATATTTTATAACATTAAAAGTATTTTATAACTATTAGGCGAGTGAGACAAATCATTTTTTCATGTATATCTTATTATATGAAGTTTGTTAATTTGTACATATTTGATATTTTTTTTATAAGCCTAAACATATCTTTTTTAATTGTTTATATTGTATTGTTTAATTAATATTATAATAAAAAATTATAAGGTGTTTGTTTTTCATGTATACCTTTCTACACGCATATTAATTTTGTTGAAAAAATTTTGATAGTAAATAAAATTAATGAGTCTTTTTGTATTATATATATATATATATATATATATATATATATATATATATATATATATATATTGTTTATTTAATGTTTTAATAATTAAACATATAAATATTTTACTAATATATACATTCTGTAGAGATGTGAGAATCTCTACAAGTAAAGTGGAGTCCTTCGCATTCCGTCATATCTATCTCGACATCGAGACATGAAAATTTAATCGAGATTTAAGTTTTAATTTGTTATTGATTTGAGATACGTTTTATATATTTATTCTTCATTGATTATATTGGATTGTTTAATCAAAGATTAAGCATTTTGATTCTATTATTTTTTGTTTATGAAATTATTCTTTAATCACCATGGCATGATTGGATTGCGTATATAAACTTATTCGTATACATGCTTCATATATTTGTGATATAATGCATTGTCATTCTATGGATTTTGATGGTGCAGTATGCAAAAACAATATATATAAATAGTATACATACTTAGGTATGCCGACTTGATATCTACATCAATATACATAACTATATATAAATAGCATACAAAAAATAGTATACATAAACATACGTTTATTTTATATGAGTTTATTTATACATAACTATACATCAATATGCATGTGTGATATAATTCGAATTTCTTATATACGAGTATTTTACTATATATATATAACTAAAAAATAGTATACATAAACATAACTATATATAAATATAACAATGTATATTTAATATACATAAATATATAGATATGAAACTATATATAAATGTATTTTAACAATATGTATATAAACATATTACTATATATAAATGTATTTATCTACATTAATATACATAACTATATACATATTGTATACATAAACAGTATAAGGTATGCCGACTTGATATCTATATCAATATACATAACTATATATAAACAGTAAACATAAATAGTATACATAAACATAAGTGTATTTTATATAAGTGTATCTAAACATAACTATACATCAATAAGCATGTGTGATATAATTCAAATTTCTTATAGAAGTGTATTTTACTAAATATATATAACTATAAAAAAAGTATCCATAAACATAACTATATAAAAATATAACAACGTATATTTAATATATATATATATATATATATATATATATATATATATATATATATATATATATATATATATATAACTATATATAAATGTATTTAACAATATGTATATAAACATATTACTATATATAAATGTATTTATCTACATTAATATACATAACTATATATAAATAGTATACATAAACAGTATAAAATATGCCAACTTGATATCTACATCAATATACATAACTATATATAAACAATATACATAAACATAAGTGTATTTCATATGAGTGTATTTAAACATAACTATACATATTAATGTATGTGTGATATAATTTGAATTTCATATATAAGTGTATTTTACTATATATATATAACAATAAAAACAATATACATAAACATAAGTGTATTTCATATGAGTGTATTTAAACATAACTATACATATTAATGTATGTGTGATATAATTCAAATTTCTTATATAAGTGTATTTTACTATATATATATAACAATAAAAATAGTATACATAAACATAATTATATATAAATATAACAATGTATATTTTACATACATACATACATACATACATGCATATATATATATATATATATATATATATAACTATATATAATTGTATTTAACAATATGTATATAAACATATTACTATATATAAATGTATTTATCTACATTAATATACATAACTATATATAAACAGTATACATAAATAGTATAAGGTATGCCGACTGATATCTACATCAATATAAATCACTATATATAAAGAGTATACATAAACATAAATGTATTTTATATAAGTGTATTTAATCATAACTATACATCAATATGCATGTGTGATATAATTCGAATTTCTTATATAAGTGAATTTTACCATATCTATAACTATAAAAACAAAATACATAAACATAACAACTATATATAAATGTATTTTACAATATGTATATAAACATATTACTATATATAAATGTATTTATCTACATTAATATACATAACTATGTATAAATGGTATACATAAATAGTATAAGGTAAGCCGACTTGATATCTACTTCAATATACATAACAATATATAAATAGTTTATAAAAATAATATACATAAACATAAGTGTTTTTTAAATAAGCGTATTTAAACATAACTATATATCAATATGCAAGTGTGATATAATTTGAATTTCTTATATAAGTATATTTTACTATATAAAAATATAACAACGTATATATAATATACATACATACATACATATACATATATATATATATATATATATATATATATATATATATATAACTATATATAAATGTATTTATCTACATTAATATACATAACTATGTATAAACAGCATACATAAACAGTATAAGGTATGCCGACTTGATATCTACATCAATATACATAACTATATATAAACAGTATACATAAACAGTAGATAAAAATAGAAGTGTATTTTATATAAGTGTATTTAAACATAACAATGCATCAATATGAATGTGTGATATAATTCGAATTTCTTATATAAGTGTATTTTACTATATATATATAACTATAAAAATAGTATACATAAACATAACTATATAAAAATATAACAACGTATATTTAATATACATACATACATACATACATATATATATATAACTATATATAAATGTATTTAACAATATGTATATAAACATATTACTATATATAAATGTATTCATCTACATTAATATACATAACTATATATAAATAGTATACATAAATAGTATAAGGTATGCCGACTTGATATCTAGATCAATATACATAACTATATATAAACAATATACATAAATAATATACATAAACATAAGTGTATTTTATATAAGTGTATTTTAACATAACTATACATCAATATGCATGTGTGATATAATTTGAATTTCTTATATAAGTGTATTTTACTATATCTATAACTATAAAAACATTATATTTAAACATAACTATATATAAATATAACAATGTATATTTAATATACATACATACATACATGCATACATATATATATATAACTATATATAAATGTATTTAACAATATGTATATAAACATATTACTATATATAAATATATTTCTCTACATTAATATACATAACTATATATAAACAATATACATAAATAGTATACATAATTAGTATACATAATCATTATAAGGTATGTCGACTTGATATCTACATCAATATATATAACTATATATAAACAGTACACAAAAACAATATACATAAACATAAGTGTATTTCATATTAGTGTATTTAAACATAACTATACATCAATATGTATGTGTGATATAATTCGAATTTCTTATGTACATGTATTTTACTATATATATATAACAATAAAAATAGTATACATAAACATAATTATTTATAAATATAACAATGTATATTTAATATATATATATATATATATATAATATAACTACATAAACATAAGTGTATTTTATATAAGTGTATTTAAACATAACTATACACCAATATGCATGTGTGATATAATTTGAATTTCTTATATAAGTGTATTTTACCATATCTATAACTATTAAAACAATATGCATAAACATAACTATATATAACTATACACACACACACACACACACACACACACACACACACACACACACACACACACACACACATATAACAATACATTTTTAATATACATGCATACATATATACATACATATATATATATATATATATATATATATAACTATATATAAATGTATTTTACAATATGTACATCAACTTATTACATTATATAAATGTATTTATCTACATTAATATACATAACTATATATAAACTGTATACATAAATAGTATAAAAAAATATTATAAGTTATGCCAGCTTGATATATACATCAATATACATAACTATATTTAAACAAAATGCATAAACATAATTGTATTTTATATAAGTGTATTTAAACATATCTATACATCAATATTTATGTGTGATATAAGTCGAATTTCTTATATAGGTGTATTTTACTATATCTATAACTATAAGAATAGTATACATAAACATAACTATATATAAATATAACAATGTATATTTTTTACACACACACACACACACACACTGATATATAACTATATATAAATGTATTTAACAATATGTATATCAACATATTACTATATATAAATATTATATCGACATCAATATACATAATTATATATAAATAGTATACATAAATAGTATAAGGTATGCCAACTTGATATCTACATCAATATACATAACTATATATAAACAGGATACAAAAACAATATACAAAAATATATTTTATATAAGTGTATTTAAACATAACTATACACCAATATGCATGTGTGATATAATTCAAATTTCTTATGTTAGTGTATTTTACTATATTTATATAACTATAAAAATAGTATACATAAACATAACTATATATAAATATAACAACGTATATTTAATACACACACACACACACACACATATATATATAGATATATAACTATATATTTATATATTTAACAATATGTATATAAACATATTACTATATATAAATGTATTTATCTACATTAATAAACAAACTATATATAAATAGTATACATAAACAGCACAAGGTATGCCGACTTGATATCAACATCAATATACATAATTATATATAAACAGTATACATAAACAATATACATAAATCTAAGTATATTTTATATAAGTGTATTTAAACATAACCCTTCATCAATATGCATGTGTGATATAATTCGAATTTCTTATATAAGTGTATTATACTATATCTATAACTAAAAAAATAGTATACATAAACATAACTATATATAAATATAACAATGTATATTTAATATACATACATACATACATACATACATACATATATATATATATATATATATATATAACTATATATAAATGTATTTAACAATATTTATATTAACATATTACTATATATAAATGTACATATCTACATTAATATACATGACTATATATAAACTGTATACATAAATAGTATGCAGAAATAGTATAAGGTATTCCGACTTGATATCAACATCAATATACATAACTATATATAAACAGTATACATAAACATATGTATTTTATATAAGTGTTTTTAAACATATCTACACATCAATATGCAGGTGTGATATAATTTGAATTTCTTATATTGGTATATTTTACTATATTTATAACTATAAAAATAGTATACATAAATATTACTATATATAAATATAACAACATATATTTAATATATATATATATATAACTATATATAAATGTATTTAACAATATTTATATTAACATATTACTATATATAAATGTATATATCTACATTAATATACATAACTATATATAAACTGTATACATAAATAGTATACAGAAATAGTATAAGGTATTCCGACTTGATATCAACATCAATATACATAACTATATATAAACAGTATACATAAACATATGTATTTTATATAAGTGTTTTTAAACATATCTACACATCAATATGCATGTGTGATATAATTTGAATTTCTTATATTGGTATATTTTACTATATTTATAACTATAAAAATAGTATACATAAATATTACTATATATAAATATAACAACATATATTTAATATATATATATATATATATATGTATGTATGTATGTATGTATGTATTTAACAATATGTATATCAACATATTACTATATATAAATATATTTATCTACATTAATATACATAACTATATATAAATAGTATACATAAACAGTATAAGGTATGTCGACTTGATATCAACATCAATATATATAACTGTATACATAAATAGTATACATAAACATAAGTTTATTTTATATAAGTGTATCTAAACATAACTATACATCAATATGCATGTGTGTTCTAATTTAATTTTCTTATATAACTTTATTTTACTATATCTATAACTATAAAAACAATATACATAAACCTAACTATATATAAATATAACATCATATATTTAATATACATATATATATAAAGATATATAACTATATATAAATATATTTAACAAAATGTTTATCAACATATTACTATATAAAAATGTATTATCTACATAAATACCTATACATAGTCATATGTCTAAATATATATGATTATGAAAAACTATATATAACTACATCTACAACATGTATAACTACATGCTTTAGAAACTTAATATCCATTCATATCATTCACCTCATTCATACATGTTTTTTTTAGATATTGTATAAATCATTATTATTTTCCCATATATTTTAGGAACTTAAATTTAATTATTTCAATCTTAAATATTTTTTTATTGTATTTTTATATGTTTGTATAAATCATTATGATTTAATAGGTTTAGGGTATGTATTTTTGTTTAACTTAATATCATTTAACTAAAATTGATTTCTAAAAAATGTTCATTTGTTAAAATTCATTTTGTAATTTTCAAAACAAATAACAATATGTTTGTGTAATAAATATTATAAAAAATTTCAAAAATATATCTGTGATGTAGTTTCAATTTACATGGATAAAACTTTAAAAATAAAATTTATTTACATTTAAAATTTGCACCTCATAATATTCAATATGTTATATTTATTATACATAAATAATATTTAAAATGTATCTATTAATTACACAAAAAAAACATTGTAATGTATTAAATTTTTAAAAAGATTATAAAAAAAATATTTTAAAAAATAATTTCATATATTTATATGTTCATTTATATATTTTGATTAAAATAAAAAAAAATAATTACTTGTAGAAAAATTTACTCTTGTATTTATATGATAATTTGTTTTGTTTGAACATAATTAAAGAAATAATTGATTTTTTTACAAAACATTAGAGGCATGTATTTATATGCGCTACATTATATTTGTTTTATTTTTAAAGTTTCTAAAAATTTATCAATAACAATAAATAATAAGTAGAAATTCATCATAGACATTAGTATATTAATAAAAAAAGTATATAGACAAACAAAACTAATATTATTTATTTATGAACTATATTTCAATTTTTAACATAATTGTAAAACAAAAATAATTAACAAATATGTCAACTTCATTTATTTATATGAGTATAATGATAATTATTTTAATATAAATATTAAAAAACAACTATTTAAATATAATAGAAGCTCATATATTTAATTCATAATTCCATTTTATGCATTAATATGCTTCACACACACACACACACACACACATGCGCGCGCGCATACACACACACACACACACAAATATTTGTTTTAAATATAAATAAATTACAATATTTTTTAAATTGTGTATGATATTTAATATTTTATTTTAAATAAATTTACATAATCAAAATTATTTTAAATACATTTACACACACACACACACACACACACACACAATAGTTTCATGTGTAACTTTAAAAATACATTATGTATATAGGTATATGTGTGTGTTTGTGTGGGTGTACAGTAGTATATGCATGCATACAAGTATATACACACTACTTTGAAAATGTAGATACATGTGTGAATATATACAAAAGTACAAAAATGTGTATGCTAATATATAATGTATAGAAATGTATATGGATGTATAAATGTGTGTGTGTGTGTAGGGCAGTGTATATGCACATATATTTATGCATATATATGTAAATATCAACATTAATTTTAAAAAGAAAAATACTTGAGCACATAAATATTAACATGTTCCACAAATTCGTGAGAGTAGGAGAAAAAAGTGACATTATTGCAAGATACAATTAATCTCCCATCTATAACAATTTGCCTCAAAATTTGATCAAAGTAATACTTGCAATGATAAAGCTTCATTTAATACTAAATACCATGGTGATACATTTTCATTCAATACTATAATTTGATCAAATAAAAAAACTCTCTAATATCTTCTTCAACAACTCTTCTATCTTCTTTTTCTAGTCTTTATATGCTTTTTTTCAATTTTGATTATATGTACATTTCTTATCTAATATCTCTAGTTCAAATTATTGTAATAGTAAAATCCATCAAATCAATCTAGGCCCGACATCTTACTTTTCTATGAGATATTTGATTATAGAATATTTAATATATACTATGACTCTGGTTCCCACTAAATATGATATTAATTTGCAAAAGAAATGATTGTTGATTCAAATTCATTCTCTATAGTGGTGTAATTCAATTGGGCATTTTAGAGTGTATTTTTATCATATTATATGATAACTATTTATAAATATTTGTATAGCTATATAAAACTCTTCATAATTATTTTTAACTATATTTGTAACTATGAAAACTATTTTTTAATTATATAATATTTTATAACTATATGAGTAATTCTATATTACTATATTTTGAACAAAATTTATCATATTTTTAATAATATATAACTATATATAATTGTATTTTACTATATGTATAACTATAAAAATATTATATATAACTATATCTTTAACTACATACATATTTATAACTATGTGTGTATAATTATATATAAATATTTGTATAACTATGTAATACTCTATATAATTAAATATAACTATATTTGTATCTATGTATACATATATGTATTCATATAATTAATTCTATATATTTATTTTAAACTTTATATATATATGAATGTATAACTTCTTATAACTATTTGTATGAATATATCTATATATAATAATATGTTTAACTATATATAAATCTATTTGTAATTATATATACTATAGGTATAAGAACATATAGAGATTGACCTCCCTCTCTGGTGACCATCTCTTGAGGCCTATTGATTTTGTTTTTTATCTCATCAGATCTTTTTACTCCCATAGGACAAATGGATTGAGATTTAGCGGAAGAAATGAGGTTTACGTTCACAATGCTGTTCAACAGACTGTTTGCCAACAAGGAGATGAAGATTTTGATGCTGGCGGAAAGATGACCATTCTTTATAAGTTGAAGCTTGGTGAAATTGTCACCACAATTCCTACTATTATCTTCAATGTAGAGACTGTTAAATACAAAAACATCAATTTCACTGTGTGGGATGTTGGGGGTCAAGACAAGATTCACCCTTTCTGGAGGGATTACTTCCAAAATACCCAAGGTCTCATATTTGTGGTGGACAGCAATGACAGAGATCGAGTAGTTGAAGCCAGAGATGAATTACATAGGATGCTAAACAAGGAAAAGCTTTGAGATGCAGTTTTGCTGGTGTTTGCCAATAAGCAAGATCTTTCCAATGTGATGAATGCAGCGGAAATACTGACAAGCTAGGACTTCACTCTCTTCTCCAATGCCATTGGCACATTCAGAGCACCTGTGCTACCTCTGGTGAGGGCTTCTATGAGGGTCTTGATTGACTTTCCAAATACAATGCCAGCAAATCATAAACAACTTTAGCATGATGCGGAAAACTTTGTTGACATATCTGGATGTGGACCTAATCTTTGCCTATTTTGCTTGAGTTTTGTTCTATTATGTGGATGACATCATCTATTTCTTGGGGGATTCAAATTGTATTTATATTTATATATTGCACGCCTAAAATACAAGACCACATTTACTTTGTTCTAGTCTATTATAAGGCGTACTTGTTTGTTTTTTGTTTTATGCATTTTTGCCATTGGATCCCAAAGGTATAAGAACATATAACTATAAAAAAATTCTCTTTGACTATATGTATAACTATAAAACATTATACACAACTATATTTAAAAATATAATTAACAACATATATTTAATATAGATTTTTGTATATTAGTATATAATAATGTATTTTAACATATATATACATATAGATAACTATATGTATAAATATATAAAATTATTTAAAAAATATATATATACCTTCATGTAATAATATAAGTATAACTATATGGGTAACTATATGTATTACCACATGTAACTATATTTATAATTACATGTATAATAACATACAACATTATATTTTACTATATGTGTATAAGTATATATAAATATTGGTATAACTATATATAAATATTGGTATAACTATATATAAATATTTGTATAATTATATAATACTCTATATAATAAAATATAACTATATTTGTAACTATGTATACATATATGTAAATCTTTATATTTATTTATAACTTTATATATTTATGTATAACTATTTGTATGAATATATTTATATATAACTATTTGTATGAATATATTTATATATAACTATATGTTTTATATAAAAATATTTATAGCTTTATATACTATATGTATAATAACATATAACTATAAATAATTGTATTTTATTATATATATAACTATAAAAGCTTTATACATAATTACATTTAAATATATAATTTACATCTTATATTTAATATACATTTGTATATATTAGTATATCAAAATCTATTTTACTATATCTATACCTATACATAACTATATGTATAAATATATAAAATTATATGAATAAATATATACCTACATGTATAAATATAAGTATAACTATATGTGTAACTTTATGTATAACCACATGTAACTATATTTATAATTACATGTATAAAAACATACATCATTATGTTTAATTAGATGTGTATAACTATATAAAAATATTTGTAAAACTAAATAAAACTTTATATAATTAAATATAACTATATTTTTAACTATTTATACATATATGTATACATATATGTAAATCTATATATTTGTTTTTAACTATATATATTATATGTATAATAACATATAACTATAAATAATTCTATCTTACTATTTGTATAACTATAAAAACTATATACATAACTATATTTAAATATATAATTAATGATATATATTTAATATATATTTTTATATATTAGTATAAAAATGTATTTTAGTATATCTATACTTATACATAACTATATGTATACATATATGAAATTATATGAAAAAGTATATATACATACATGTATAAATATAAGTTTAACTATAGATGTAACTATATGTATAATCAGATGTAACTATATTTATAATTATATGTATAAAAACATACATCATAATGTTTAACTAAATGTGTATAACTATATATAAATATTTGTATAACTATAAAAAACTCTATATAAATAAATATAACTTTATTTTTAATTATGTATACATATATGTATACATATATGTATACATATATGTATATCTATATAATTATTTATAATTTTGTATACATTTATTTTTATTTACTTATAACTACTTCCATGCACACACACACACACACACACACACACACACACATATATATATGCATGTATGTATATATAATTATAAGTTTAACTATATGTAACTATTTATAACTATATTTACCATATGTATCCTAACATATAAGTATATATGGGATAATACTAATTTGTTACACTAGCTTGAAATTAAATGGCAAAAAATATAATATCAACAATATGTAAGCACATAGCATGAGAGTGTCTGTTGATCAAGCTCATAAATGGTATAATACAAATAAGGGTCCAACTTTTACCTAATCACAACCCTTGGGCCTTAGGCTCAAATATAAACTTATGTACGACAAAAGATGTAATATTTGATAGGTTTGTATGGAAGAAATTTTATTTTCTTTTATATAATTCTTCATTCTAACACTACACTCTATGTGTCTCTCTCTCCCTCTATAATTATTTCTGTCACTCTCTTCCTCTTTTCCTTTGTGTCACACACTCTCTCTTGTTTTTTTCTTTCTCGCTCTCCTTTCTTGCTTATTCTCTCTCTCTCTCTCTCTCTCTCTCTCTCCCTCTCTCTCTTCCCCTCTCTCTTCCTATCTCTCCCTCTTTTTCTCTCTCACTCCCTTTCTCTCTCCCCCTTTCACCATTTCTTTCCCCCTCTGTCTCTCTCTCCCCCCGTCTCCTCATTTCTTCCCTCCCCTCTCTCTCCCACCTGTCTCCCCATTTCTCCGCCCCCCCTCTCTCCCCATCCTCTCCCCCTCTCTCTCTCCCCACCCCCACTCTCTCTTTCCCTCTCCCCACCCCCCTCTCTCTCTCCCTCTCCCCCTTCAAACATTAAATGTCTTTCTTTTTGCTTTCATTTCTTATGCATTATCATATTTTGCTCATTTTATCTAGTATTACCGTGATATCTATTAATCTTTATCATGCTAAAAATTACTTAATCTATTCATATAGATTCGGCAAATGCATTGCCTTGATATTCATGATATTTAATTTTTAAATTTTTTTCTGTAAGTAATTTTCTTTAATTATTTGTATATTTTGAAGAAATAGAATGTTTAATTCAAAATAATGATTGAGCATTATTTTTTGTAAATAAAACAAGACAAAATGAGTCCAAATCATGTGGATGTAGAGAAGTTTTATTACTTGAATTTTGAATAAAAATTTTTTGACTAGACATGAAACTTTCATTAATTACGCATGCAGTCATTAGAGGTGGATGGATGGAGAAAAAATTAAGTGTCCATGTAATCATCACAAGTGTCAGAATATCCTTTTTTCGTGATGCAAACACTATAAGATATCATTTGACTAAATATGGCTTTGTGCCAAATTATTTTGTTTGGATTTATTATGGGGAAAGTACAATGACTTTGAACATTGACAAAAATGAGGGTACTGAATCGTTTACATGTGGTGAAGAATCATCAAACACATACCATAGAATGATCACGAAAGTTACTGGTGCTGACTTCAATACGGATTAAATGAATGAACCACCTAATCCTGATGCTCAGAAATTTTATGAAATGCTTAAAGCTACAGATAAAGAGTTGTGGCCTAGTTGCAAAACACATTTGCAATTATCATTTGTGGCTCGACTTATGAGCATTAAGTCAGAAAATCATATGTCTGAGAAATTATTTGATCAAGTGATAGAACTAATGAATGAGATTGTTTCAGATAATAATTTTATCACTAACAACTTTTATAACACTAAGAAGTTATACGAGGAATGGGTCTACTAGTGGAAAAAATTGATTGTTGGTTAAATAGATATATGTTATATTGGAGCGGTGATATTGATTTAATTAGCTATAAGTTTTGTGATCATCCTCGATTTAAGAAGGCACCTCATATTGTAGATACGCAACAAAAAATGAAAGTTGTATTTAAGAATATGTATTATTTTCCATTAATTCCTCGATTATAGAGACTATATGGATCAAATACTACAACAAATGATAAGAGGTGGCATTCTGAGCATGAGGTTGAATAAGGGGTAATGTGTCATCCATCAGATTCACTTGCTTGGAAGCATTTTAATTATGTACATCAAAATTTTGCAGCTAAAAGTCAAAATGTGAGATTAGGTCTCTACACTAATGGATTTCAGCCATTTGGGCAATCTGGATAATAGTATTCAACTTGGCCAGTGATAGTTACACCATATATATTGTCTCCATGGTTATGTATGAAGGAGCAATATATGTTTTTGTCAATATTGCTTCCAGGCCCAAAAAATATGAAAGACATGGTAGATATTTTCTTATAGCCTTTTTTTGTAGAGTTAAATCATTTGTGGGATATTGCCGTGAATACATATGATATCTCAAAGAAGCAAAATTTCATTATGTGGGCAACCCTTATGTGGATGGTAAGTGACTTTCCTGCATATTCAATATTGTCAGGCTGGAGTACTACAAAATGATTCATATGACCATATTGCATGACAAATTCTGATGCATTCACCCTCAAATTTAGTGGTAAATAGTCATATTTTGATAACCATCATAAGTTTCTACCTACAAATCATTTATTTCGAAAAAATAGAACTGTATTTCAAAAAAATAAAATTATGATGATAGTTGCACCAATAGTACGTTCAGACAGATATTTGAAGTTTGGGTTTGAAGAAGGTAACTAAAAAGGATGCTACTGAAAGTAATGAACTAATAGGCAAAATATTTGGCTGGAGGATATGTAGTATATTTTGAGACTTGCCCTATTAGAAGTCCAATTTAATTTGTCATAACTAAGATGTAATGCATATTGAAAAAAATGTGTTTTACAATATTTTTAACACTATCCTTAATGTAGATGAAAAAACAAAAGGCACTTTAAAATTAAGACAAGAGTTGAATGATTACTTTTGGTGTCCTGAATTGAAACTAAATGAGGCAATAGGAAAATTCCTTAGAGCTTGCTACACACTTGATAAGAAGGCAAGACATATATTGTGTGAATGGGTTAAAAATTTGAAATTACCTGATGGATATGTGTCAAATATGGGTAGATGCATGGAAATGAAGAATCTTAAGTTATTTGGAATGAAAAGTCATGACTGCCATGTATTTATGTATAGATTAATACCAATTGCATTCCGTGAATTACTTTCCCTAAGTTTTTGGAAGGTCCTTACAGAACTAGTTTATTTTTCAAACAGCTAACTACAACCACAATCAAAATAGATTACATTGTGAGGCTGGAGAATGACATTCCACTTATTATTTGTAAGCTTGAATGGATATCCCCACCAAGTTTTTTTGACTCAATGGAGCATTTGCCGGTACATTTGGCACATGAAGCAATGATAGCAGGGTCAGTGCAATATAGGTGGATGTATCCTTTTGAAAGGTAAACACATATAATTTGCGGTGTTTTGTTATTTCGTTCATAAAGTAATATTGTAATTTAATATAATTGAAACCTAACATTGTAGTTATAAGTATCTTTGTAAGTTGAAATTGAATGTTAGAAACAAGGAAAAAGTTGAAGGTTTAATTTGCAATGCATGTTTAGTAGAAAAAACATCATCATTTTGTTTTTATTATTTTGAGGATCATGTCAATACAAAGAATAGAAATGTGCCTAGAAATGATGAAGGTCATGTGATTGTAGAAGATGATTATGTGGACAAATTATCTATCTTCAAGTACCCTGGAAGAGCATTTGGAAGAACAATGAAAGATGTATGATAAATGAAGAGAACAATGCAACTCGGAGCTATGTGTTACTTAATTGTGAGGAGGTTGTACCATATATTTAATATGTATTCCCAAAATGGTTGTAGGTTTAATCATAGTTTAATTTTATCTTTAATAGGAATAATTACAAATTGATATATATTTTTCTCTTTCTTTTTATATTTGTGCAGTATTTATGTTGAGAAGTTAAAATATAGGCAACTAGTAATTTCCAGAAATGTTGTCGATTATATGCTAGAAACTGAATTTGTGAATTGGTTCAAAATTATGTGAGAATTATTACATCTTAAAATTTTAATTATTTAATTTATTAGTATCTTTTATTAGTTAATATCATTTTTTAAATTTGTCACAGGCAATTGATCTGTCAAATGGAAATTCCAATATTTTCATTCAAAATTTAAGTAAAGTCCCGTTTAGATATGTGACAATCTATCCTGGATATTTTGTTAATAGATATAACTTTCACACAATTGGGCATGGTTCTTCTAAAACAACAATGAATAGTCGTGTATGTATTAAAGGCTCAAGTTATAATGTAGATGAGATTGATTATTATGGTCAACTCAAAGAAGTTATTGAGTTGGAGTATCTTGGACTCAAAAATAACATGATTATATTATTTAAGTGCGAGTGGTTTGATCCTACATGCAATATCGGCATAAAGATTCATTCAGATTATAAGCTAGTTGATTTTAACCATAAACACAGATATAATCGATATGAGCCATTTACTATAGTAGTTCAAGATGCTCAAGTATATTATTGTACATATCCTAATTTATCTCGTGATAAGAGTGATTGGTGGGCAATTTACAAAATCAAAGCTCAATCAAAATTTGAAGTACCAACATCGAAACAAAGAAGTGTAGACTTAGATATTGGACCAGCATTCCAGGAAGATGACATAAATAATATTAAGCCAGTGAATGTAGATGAAGATCCAGAAAATTTATGTGACCTAAATGGTGGCCTAATAGAAATTGGAAATGATCAATTTCTATCTGAAGATGAGTTTGAACTTCTATCGGAATCATATAAAATATCAGAAGATCCATTGAAGGATGACAGTGATGCCGATAATTAAACTGTTATAATATTATTATAATATTAAACTATGAAAGTCTTTCTATATTTTGTTGAAATCTATAGGTGTGTTTTATTCGAAAATGCATGTTTGTTTATCATATTTCTATTATTTGTTCTATATTTTTTATTTTGTATAGCAGATGACACCTAAAGGACATGGTCGTGGTGGAGGTGGATGTGGATGCAGAAATGAACCAAATTCATCTAGTATGTTACATCATGTTGCAGAATCAGTACCATCTCATAGCCACCATATCTGAACTTCAACATCACAATCACCATCTATATTTTTATCACCATCATTGAGACCTCTAATATCACCTTTATTAGATGTAAGCCCACCACCCTTTGTACTTACTGCACACACTTTTGATCCATATCTATCTTCTACACCACATTTTACACAGATAGTTCAACCATTTACAAAACCAATGACATCATCAAATGTAGTGTCTTCCTCTGCAGTCAGTGCAAAGTTAGAAATTGAGATTATGGATGGGAGGTAAAAAAATGTGAAAATGACTTGAAAAAAAATCTTTGAAGTTACTATCAGTGATTTTTTTTTATATTGTTAAGAATTGCTTATTTTCAATATTATTTATTTATTTGTACAATTTTATTCCATCTCACAAGTGTTCGACTATAATTACAAAGTCTTTCAAGAAAATGGCTGATTCTAAAGCATTCTCCTATAAGAAAGTTTCTGAATCGACAAAAAAGTCTTATTTTAATGACTTTCAAGTAAAAATAACAAAACAAAAGCATTGAAAATTAATTATCTAATTAATTAACTATTATGTTAGTTATTATTCAGGTAGTAAATAATTACGTTCTTGTTGTTAATATAAATTATTTTGTGATTTTTTTATATATAGAATCAGTGCACATTGGCACTCAAATTTGATGGGAAGATAAAGTCATTATGGAAGATCAAAGCTGCTCAACGGTATTTTGATTTTATCCATAAACTGAAGAATATAAAAGAAAGGCTTGATTTATATCCGAGGATGACTAGCCCAAGTGGCTTAAGTATCAGGAGGAGCCAGATATGAAGAAAAAAATAGATATTTCCAGCAAAAATCGACAAAGTGAGGTAGCTGGACTAGGTACAGGAATCTGTTGACACATAGGAGGGTCAAAGTCGAGCATTAAGCATGCTCGAGATTTGTATAATTTTAAAATTTTAAACATTTATATATTTAGTGGCTGTCCTAATAGTCTAATAAATCAAATCTCTGCATGGTTTTATTAATTTTGTTAAATTTTTTGATCAATTATTTTATTATGACTTAATAAAAATATATTCTTGGCTGGAGAATTGGGTCAAGATCCAAATTTTTATGAGATTTTCAAAAAGATGCATGTGAAGAAAGTGAATGGTTAGTTTGTTGATAACAAGTCTCAGATGATTGATGTAAGAACTTGTTATATTAATAAGATTTTATAATACTGCAGTACATTTTGAAAATTGTTTGGAATGCAAAATATTTAATTTTATTTTTTGTATATCTAGAATAATTTTTTTCTCTATTTTATCTCAGGATCTAATGGAGGAATGTGTGACAGCTATTCATCAACAAGTTGAGGGTTCTATGAATTTTCAACCAAGTGACTATGATCCTATTTATTTGGAGACCATAAAAGGTCATAAGTAGTGGGTGTACGGAATCAGCTCGAAGGGAGTGGTATTTTGTTGTAGCAGTCATGCTTCTAATTCATCTATCTCAGCAATGGTGGATGAGGCAGTCGAACAACAAACAATGGAAACAAATGAACGTATTGAAGTTATGGAGATCAAAATGAAAAAGAAGGATGATCAGATCTCATTTGAAGGAAGAAATATATGGAATTAAAGAATAGAAGGATGTGTAGATATCTCATTCGAAGGAAGAGTTATATGAAATTAAAGAACAGAAGGATGAGCCGCATATTACTTTGATGGAAGAAATGCAAGAAATTAAAGAAATAAATGATGAGATGAAAGAAATTAAGAATATAATGTAACAACATATATCCTATATGGAGTCACAGTTAGTGGCATTGGCACAATAGATAGCATTCCGAGATCCAGCTACGAAACCTTATAGGAGAGGCTAGCACTCACTACAAATTACGAGGATAATTTCGTATGAGAGTTATTTCTGAACTATTATTTATTTTTGTCTGTGTAAAAAATAATCATGATATTTTTTTGCAGGTTTCAATTTTTATATGGTTTTGTTCTTTGCTTTTCTGATTAACCTAATTATGAATCTTTGCAAGACACATTGTGTGAGACACGTAAAAATTCTGATTCAAAGCATTCATACATTGAAACTGTTTTTCCAATGCATGGGTCTCATTTTATCGATTTCAGCTTTATCAAAAGGTGGCCTAGCTTATATCATCTTTATTATTCCTAAAACATTTTATTTTTGCACTCTCTTTCTCTCTAAACATTAGTGCTGAACATTTTTTGAATTTTTGTTGAAGCTGTATGACAATCAACTTTAATTTATGTTTGTTCATTTTTATAATAATTATTTTTATATATCTGTGAATATGTTTGTGTGTCCCTGAAATTTTTGGGTAGAGTTTTTGTCTATTATAGGTATATAAAATTTTTGGCTGGGCCTCCATGGTGATGGGAACAACACCTTATTTTCTGAAGCAATGAGATGCACCAAAAAAAGTAATTCCACGCAAATGCAGGTTTGTTCTTGATACTCATATTTTGTGCAGATATGCGTCATCGCAGTTCAGATCTATAACTTCTTGTTATCAGTTATTGGTTTGTAAATGTAGTATGTTATGCTCCATGTGCAGGTGTAACAATATTCTCTATCTGCGTGGAGTACCATACGAAAAAGAACGAGAAATGCTGACCGTGCAGAGATAGCTATATGCGTGTTTTTAAAGTCCTATATTATTTTCTTCTTTTGTCTTTGATGTATGTGTATTTGCATTAAAGTGTATGTGTGTGACTGTGATTATATATACGTATATATAATACTGTAGTATATACGTACATATATACTTGGTATAAATGTACGTATATACTGAGTATATATCTATGTATATACTGAGTATATATCTATGTATATACTGAGTATATAATTACTTATATACCGAGTATATATGTTTGTTTATGCTAAGTATATTTGTACCTATATACTCAGTATATACATACTTATATATTGTAGTATATACGTATGTATATACTTGGTATATACATACTTTTATACTATAGTATATATGTACGTATATACTGAGTATATACATAAGTGGGTGCATATATTTATTTGTAGACATATATATATATATATATATATATATATATATTGTCATACGTACAAACCTATTTACACATAATCACACTTTTAAATATATAATTACTCAGGCTGGTCTGGTCATCATCGTGCACTGCTCACTGATGTAGGTAATAAAAGCAATGGATATTAGACTTTTCTTAAAGCTGTGAGATGATATTTCTTGTCCAGGTCAGCCAGGCAAATAGAAGTTGGTCATAAAAATCTTATTAATTGTATTTATATGCAATTATCACATTGTACAAAGTGAACATATGAATAAATAAGTTTTGTTGCTATAGATTCTGCAATGATTGGTTCTAATTGTACTAGGTCTTAGAATGATGTTGATGAAGATGCTCATGTAGTGTAGTGTAATTCTGGTCCAGAAAAAATATTGGGTCCTATTTTGTGAAAAGCAGCTCACAGCCTTATCAAAAACTCGCTCAATCTCAAGTTCATCAGTTGGGTATCATCGCCCGCCATACTTTTATTATCAGTAGCGGTAGTAGTGGTAGCAGTGGCAGATGCGGCAGTGGCAGAGAAGTCAGAGGTGGCAGAAGCGGCAGCACCAGCAGTGATGACAGTGGTGGTAGCGACAGCAGCACCTGCAGTAGTGGTAGCAGCGATACCGACGGCAGCAATAGTTGCGGCGGCAACAGTGACGGCAATGGCAGCGGTGGTTGCCGCGGCATTGGCGACATCTCTGGCAGCAGTAGCTGTAGTGGCATTGGCAGCAGCAGCAGTAGCGAGAGCAGTACTAACAACAACAAATGCGGTATATACGTATGTATAAAGTCAGTATATGCGTACATATAAACTATATTATTTTATGTACATATATATAGAGTATATTTGTACTCAGTATATATGTACATATAATACTATAGTTTTTATGTACATATATTACAGTAATATATGTACGAGTAAATTGCTAGTATATATTATATATATACACTACAATATTATATTTGTATCAAAACATAACTTATTTTTATTTTAATTTGACTATGTAGTTTAAATTTTTTACAAATATGATACCACATTGTTCCACATACAAAGATTATATAAGTGATGAGATTTTTCACTAGACATGACATGTCGTGTCTCGGATAACTTTATCGTAGTAGAAAAATAATGATCGGAGGAGCATAGAAGGAGAGAGCAATGTTAATGAATGGATTGATTATACTTTATGCACGGTCGGTAAATATATTGATAAATAAGATATAATAAAATTTTGTTATTTTTTTTATTTTAATTATGTAAAATATTGAATTAGAATAAGTTATTAAATAATTTTTTTTGTTTATTATAAATTATCATTTATAGTTTCTTTTTTTATTCAATTTGATATAAAAATATTAAATTATTTAATTAAAAAATTTTAAAATAAATTAAATTCTGAAAATAGTTTTGAAGTTAAAATAGCTAGGAAAAATTCCCTAGCTAATTTAGCAAATTTTCCCTAGCTAAATTAGCTAGGGAAAATTCCCTTGCTAAATTAACTAGGGATTTCATTATTTTAGCAAGTGCTTTTTTTCGTCGCTAAATTTATTTATCTAGGGACTATTTTCATGGCTAGTATTTAGCGATGAACACTTTTGCTTGGGAAAACTTCCGTTGTTATATCTATTTAGCGATGGAAAATCTCATTTAGCTTGCTAATTTAGATAGGGAAAATATTTTTTTAGCTAGAAATTTTTTCGTCGCTAAAAATTTAAATAGGGACACTTTCCCTCACTAAATTTTAGCGACGAGTACTTTAGATAGTGAATCGATCTATCATTAATCTATTGCTATATCCTGTTTAGTGACAGAAAATGCCCATTTAGCTGGAGAATTTTCCTTAGCTATGAGATTTTTCTTATAGTGACATATGTTGAATATACACATTTTATTGTTTTAAGTTATTTTTTTTCATATAACATAATAAAAGTAAGTTATAAAACTAATGTGATATATTCTAAAAACCCTAAACCTTAAACCCTAAACCAGAAATACTAAACCTTAACCTTTAAATAATAAACACTAAATTCTAAACCCTAAACTTTAATTCTAAAACACTCTAAACTAAAATAAATAATGAATATCATAAAACTGATGTGACCTAGACATAGATAATGACAACCTAATTAAAATGTCTAAGATTAGGTTATATGCTAGTCACCAATAGGTTTCGACCATTGCTCTTAAAAAAGTTAAGAATAGATGATCATATGTAGCATGGATTCACTTTAAGATAATTAAAAATAAAAAATATAAGGATATCAAAGAAGATTTGATTAAATGTATATAGTATAAAAAATATGTACTTGTATGAGTATTTGTGGCCCTGTATACTTTAGGAGAAGCATTGAATAATACACCAAAAAATATGATATATTAGATCTTAAACAAACCTAACTAAGTATGAGCAACAAAGTCTTTAAATATGGATCAACTTGAAGTTCATTAATCCACTTTATTTATTGCCATGATATTGCAAAGAAATAAATGATTATGTTTTTTGCAAGTATGAGATTTTTGATTCGATCATCTAATGATTTTATATTATATTATTTTATGCACACATATATCTTTCCTACTTATAATAGGATTCTTAGGTCAACCAATGGGAATGACTTAATAAAAAATTTATAAAATAAAACAAAAATTATGGTTAGCAACCTTAGAACACAAAGTGGAATAATTTTTATGATGCTTAACATTTGGACTAGTCATGTATTCGCATGCATCACTACTCATTTTTATTGATTCTAAGTAAAAACTAAATAAAAAAATATTAGGGTCATGTAGGATTCTTCATCCTCATAATGATCACGTCATATATGAGTGTTTATTGAATGTCTTAAAAGAATATGAGATATAAAGTAAAATATTTAGTATAATATTTAATAATGCTTCAAATTAAGACATGGTTGAGAAAATTAGATCGGATCGACAAGTCAAACTAATCTAACCATCAACCAATCATTGGACCAATTTGATTCTGCCAATAGGGCTTGTATCCCATTGAATATTGAGTAGCCAAATTTTAGGAAACTAACACAAATTGCTTACCCACTTAAAAATTAATTTAGGATGGCTGATAGGATTCAAACTCATGACCCAAATGTTTCAAAACAATCTATTTTCCACTGGGGTTACTTATCCCCTTTTTATTTTACTTGCATATTAATGTTTTAAATTAACTTCTATTAAAATAATATTTTGATAAATTTATTAATCTTAATTATCTTATTGTATTTATTATTTAATTAATTACTAAAATATATAAAGCATCATTATAATATTTCAAATAAATTTTTTGAATATGATAATTAACTATAAAAAATAAAGATTAATAAATTATAAATAAATATATAAATAAATAAATAAATAAATAAATATATATATATATATATATATATATATATATATATATATATATATATCATTATTTATTTTAGATTATTGAAAAGTTTAAATTAAATTTATTTTACATTAATTAAACTTACAATATAATTTAATATATATTTCATTTAATTTATAATTTTTTAAACTATTTTAAATTATTTTAAATTATTTTCATTAATTTTTATTGATTTTCATATTTTTTTTTCATTATTTTATCGATATTTATCATATATCAATAAAATTTAAGTACTATATATTTTTATTTATTGATATTTTCATATATATATATATATGGAGATAATTTTTTATATTACTTTTAATTTTAATAATATATAAAATATATTTATGATGTCACTTGTTTAATAGCAGGTTGTTGATGGTATGATAGTCAGTCCTGCTAGTGAACAATAAATCAGTACCTTTTCAGTTCAAATAATAATTCAATTTTCTCAACATTTAATAATGGTATTGCTATAAGTATGTTAATGATAATTATTAGAGATTATTTCTTAGATTATATTTTTCATGTTAGATATATATGCTATATAATAAACTTAATAATATAAATCAGCTTAAAAGTAGTTTATTCTCATTTGAATATATATATATATATATTATATATATGAAATATATTAAAATATATTAATATACCTAGTAAATTATAAGAGTTTTATAGTTTATATAAGTCAAAAATATGTAAAAAAATTTATGAATCTGATTTGGACATAAAAAATTTTATTTAGTTTGTTATAAGATATTTAACTATGTTAATAATAAAACTAATGAAATAATAATTGTTGAATTAGATTTTAGATAAAATTTGAAAATTTCTTAAAATCATTTATAATATGAGTATGCCAAATATGTGTTCGTATGTATACACTCCCATAACATGCATTACATTTAAGTACATATATAATATTAGTAGTTTCTTTATGAACTATAGAGAACACTCATATTTCTGTGTGATGACTCTTGAGATTGAATGAAGTATTTAAAATAGTGAGCATTCATTCTATCACTTATTGATTGTTACTTATATATGAATCTTAGTGTTAATGTTAAAAGGATAGAAAATAATATCAAATAAATATTCACATGAATGAACTAGACACAAGAATTAGATGATAGGATTTATTAATAATTAGATAACATATTTAAATATTATGAAAATATATATAATAATTTTAGCGAGCCTTTGAGTATGGAGATCTTTATTATATTTGGAGATGTTGAATTTTTAATTTAGTTAACTAGAGAAAAATGATAAGAAATCTATCGAATAGGAGTGAACTATTGAGATACCTAGACTAGACACTGATTACTATTTCCTTTTATCTCAAAGTGATATGAAAAATTTTGACATATTGAGAAGGTAAAGATCTTATGAATTCACATTTTTGTACTATCTAAAATGATATGTGATATATTCACTTTCCTTGTGTATAGCATAATATCAAAGTCTACCTTTCTATGACTATAAATATTATTTCAGATAGGATGACTTTATTATAATTGAAGCTATGTTATACTATAAATATTATTTTAGATAGGAAGACTACATTATGACTGTAAATATCATTGAAGCTATGTTATATTTATAAGATCGAGAAAATTCATTTATATGTTTTTAAGATAAAGTAAAAGAGTTGCAAATAGATGATAACATACATGAATATGATGATATCAAAACCATGAGTTGTGATAATTCAAACTAGATAGTGTGACATTAGATTAATATGTATTTTTTCAAAGTATTAGGGACCATTTGATAAAACTAAAAAAATTAAGTGCTGAAAAATAAGTATTGAAAAATTAAGGCTAAATTTTATATGTGTTGAATTTGTATTTAAAAAACTATTTGATAAAGTACCATTAATTGAATGTTGAATATAAATATATTGTTTTACTACAAGAAAATATTAATTTAGCTAGAAAAATTTAGATAGGAATCAATCCCTAGCTAAATTGTGATTTGCGAAGGCCTAGCTAGGAAATAGCATAGGATTTCTGATTTTACATTAAAATAAAAATTTGCAACTGATTAGCGATGGAATTGGTCGAATGAAAATTTTCAATCGCTATTTTTTTTTATAAATTTCCATGCAATGAAAAGCAGGTAATTTAGTGATGGATTTAATATGGGAATTTTTCTATCTAATTATTAGTGACAAATTTAACGATGAAATTTTTCTAGCCAATTAGATCGAGACATAATTTGCCACAAAAATTTTCGTAGACTCTGCGCAAAGAAAAGCGGGGAATTTAGCGATGGATTTAACAACGGATTTAACGACATAATTTCTCTAGCTAATTAAAATCTATTTTAAAAAAAATGAATTTATTTCTTTATGATTTTATATATAATTAGAAGCGATAATTCCTTAAATATTTATTTTCTCAAAATATATATATTTAGCTAGGGATTTTTCCTTAACTATTTGGGTTAGTTATAATTTCCATCACTAATCTTTAATGATATTTTTTTAAACATTATTTATTTTAATATTTTATATAATTTTCTATATTAAAGGTATGTCATGGTCAATAGATGAGCGATCTTTGAAAGACACAATCTCCTCTTATAAAAATATAAATATGATATTATAATAAAAATTAATACATATATAAATACGAATAAAAATTTATATAAAATATGACTAAAATAACTATTTTTTTATTATAATTTAATTAAAAAATTATACTTAATTTTTTCTGAAATATTTATTTATTATATTTAAATATTTGTATTAAAAACATTATATACTTTATTATATATTAATAATATTTTTATACTATTTTAATTAATAAATAAAAATTCCTACTAATAAAAAACTAGAATAAACAATTGTTTGATTAAATAAAAAAATTTATAAAAATATATGAATAAATAAATAAACAAGTAAATATTTATAAAAATAAAAGTATAAAAAATAGTTTTATGATTATAAAAAATTTTTAAAAATATAATGACTAAAAGATTTGAAATTTTTAAATTATAAAAAAGATTTTTTAATTTTTCATAAAATTTAAAAGAAAATAAGTTGATATTTTAAAATTAATATATTGATGTTTTAATTACATCAAAAAAAATTTGATGATTTAAAAAATTAATACTTCAGTGTGGTTATTAAATGAACACTTCAAACATTAGAATTTGTAATGACTAAAAGATTCAAATTTTATGCTTTTATAATTATTTTATATTATATTAATAAAAAATAAATTGAATTCTTATAGATTTAGAACCATATTATATATATATATATATATATATATGAATACTTTATTATTATATAATATTATTTTATTTATTTATTAAAAAAATATCAGTTATGGTTAAATATAAATCTATTTCAATTATTTTATGTAAATTATTTATTTTTTATAATTTTATTTTATTGTATTTTATTTTATATATATTTACATCCAGTTTATTATTTATATAAGGCTTCATTGATAAAAAGAATGCTAAGTCATAAACACTTAGTAATTTTTCTATATTTCAAATGACGAAGGAGAGGCGAAACACAACTACGGGAGCAATCTAGGAAATCTCTCTTCTTGTTACTAGGTAATATTACCATTGTTCTTCTCCTTCGGAATGCTATTTACATATCTCCATCTCTCTCAATTTGATTACCACTAGCAGATTTTCCATTTTTATAGAATATTCGGGTATTAACTTTTTTTATTTTTTCCCAATTTTCCTTTTTTTTGCTTTTATTTTCATATCACATATATGATATTGACTCTACACCATTAATGAAATAATAAATTGTCAGTGTAATTTTTGTTCTTTTACTGTTTAAATTATAAGGGTTTTATTGATTTCAAATACTAAATGATTGTATTTTATTTTCTATTTCTGTAACTTAAGAAAATAAATAATGCTGGATGTTTTCTGCTTCTGTAACTTAAGAAAAAAAATATTTAATATTAATGGGTTCTATTTTTGTTGTCTCCGAATATATTATAAATAGATAACAATATATATAAACTTTTATACATTTATATAATCGTATGACTTATATATAAATGTCTATACTTAAATAAATAAATATATATATATATATATGTATAATATTTATACATATAATCTATAAAATATTTACATAAAACTATCCATTTATATAATTTTTTATATAAGAATTATATAACATAAAATGTTTATGCATTTTTGTAAACAATTATATAACATATTAATTTTTATATAAATATAGAATATTTATAATATTTATATAAATGTGATATATATTTTATAATATTTATAAAAGTGTTACATATATATAATTATATATAAATAACATTAATAAAAATATTTTAAACACAAATATTATATCTAAACACTTATTTTATTATATAATCATATGCTATTATATATAAAAGTATTTATAACAATATTTATAATTATGTAAGCTATATTTATAACTATACATAACTAATTTTTTAACCATATAATAATGTATAACTATATGTATAATTCTATATAATTATATTTCTAACAAAATATACTATATGTATAATAATATATAACTATATATAATTGTATTTTACTAAATGTATAACTATATAAATGTTATATATAATTATATCTTTAACTATATACATATTTATAACTATATGTGTATAACTATATATAATTATTTGCATAACTATGTAATACTCTATATAATTAAATATATCTATATTTCTAACTATATATACATATATGTATTTATTTAATTAAATCTAAATATTTGTTTATAACATTGTATACATTTATGTATAACTACTAATAACTACTTGTATGAATATATCTATATATAACTATATGTTTAATTATATTTAACTATTTATAACTATATATATTATATGTATAATAATATATATCTATAAATAATTGTATCTTACTATATGGATAACTAAAAAGCTTTATACATAATTATATATAATTATATAATCTACAACTTATATTTAATATATATTTGTATATATTAGTATATTAAAAAATATTTTACTATATTTACACTTATACATAACTATATGTATAAATATATAAAATTATATGAAAAAATATATATACCTACATGTATAAATATAAGTTAACTATATGTGTGACTATATGTATAACCACAATTTTATTTATAATTACATGTATAATAACATACAATATTATGTTCAACTACATGTATATAACTATATAAAAATATTTGTATAACTATGTAACACTCTATATAAATATGTATAATTATATTTGTAACTATGTATACACATGCATACATATATCGAAATCTATTTAATTGTTTATAACTCGTATACATTTATGTATAACTACAAATAACTACTTGTACGAATATATTTATATATAACTATATGTTTAACTATATATAACTCTATTTTTAACTATATATACTATAGGTATAAGAACATATAACTATAAATAATTGTATTTTCCTAAATGTATAACTAAAAAAACATTATACATAACTATATATAAATAAATAAATAAATAAATATATATATATATATATATAATATTTTTAATATATATATAAATATATTTTACTATATCTACACCTATAGATAACTATATGTACACATATATAAAATTAAATGATAACATATTTATACCTACATGTAAAAATATAAGTATCACTATATGTGTAAATATATGTATAACCACATGTAATTATATTTATAATTACTGTATAACAACATACAACATTATGTTTAACTATATGTGTATAACTATTTATATATATTTGTATAACCATATAAAACTCTATATAATTAAATATAACTATATTTGTAACTATGTATCCATATATGTATACATATATACAAATCTATATATTTATTTATAACTCTGTATACATTTATGTATAACTACTTATAACTACTTGTATGAATTTATCTATATATAACTATTTGTTTTATTATTTATAACTATTTTATAACTATATATATTATATGAATAATAATATATGACTATAAATAATTGTATATTACTATATGTATAACTATAAAAGCTTTATACATAAATATATTTAAATATATAATTTACAACTTATATTTAATATATATTTGTATATATTAGTAGATAAATAAGCATTTTAATATATCTATACCTATACTAACTATATGTATAAATATATAAAATTATATGAAAAATATATATACCTACATGTATATATATAAGTTTAATTATATGTGTAACTATATGTATAACCACATGTAATTTTATTTATAATTACATGTATAACAACATACAACATTATGTTCAACTACATATGTATAACTATATATTAATATTTCTATAACTATGTAACACTCTATATAAATAAATACAAATGTATTTGTAACTATGTATTCATATATGTAAATCTATATAATTATTTATAACTTTGTATACATTAATATATGTATAACTACATATAACTACTTGTATGATTATATCTATATATAACTAAACTATATATACTATAGGGATAAGAACGTATAACTATAAATAATTGTATTGGCTTTAATGTATAACTAAAAAACATTATACATAACTATATATAAATATATAATTAACAATATATATTTTATATACATTTTTATATATTAGTATATAAAAATGTATTTTGCTATATCTATACCTATAGATAACTATAAGTACACATACATAAAATTAAATGAAAGCATTTTTATACATACATGTATAAATTTAAGTATAAATATATGTGTAACTATATGTATAACCACATGTAGCTATATTTATAATTATTGTATAACAATATTCAACATTATGTTTAACTATATGTGTATAACTATTTATATATATTTGTATAACAATATAAAACTTTATATAATTAAAAATAACTATATTTGTAACTATGTATACATATATGTAAATATTTATATTTGTTTATAACTTTGTATACATTTATGTATAACAACTTATAACAACTTGTATGAATATATCTATATATAACTATTTGTTTAATTATTTATAACTATTTATAGCTATATATATTATATGTATAATAATATATAACTATAAATAATTGTATCTTACCATATGTATAACTATAAAAGCTTTATACATAACTATATTTAAATATATAATTTACAACTTATATTTAATATATATTTGTATATATTAGTATATAAAAAAGTATTTTATTATATCTATACCTATACTAACTATATGTATAAATATATAAAATTATATGAAAAATATATATACCAATATGTATAAATATAAGTTTAATTATATGTGTAACTATATGTATAACCACATGTAACTTTATTTATAATTAAATATATAACAACATACAACATTATGTTCAACTACAAGAGTATAACTATATATAAATATTTGTATAACTATGTAACACTCTATATAAATAAATATAACTATATTTGTAACTATGTATACATATATGTAAATCTATATATTTGTTTATAATTTTGTATATATTTATGTATACATACATATAACTACTTGTATGAATATATACACACACACACACACACATAACTATTTGTTTAACTATATATAACTATTTTGTAACTATATATAATATACCTATAATAACATATAACTATAAATAATTATATTTTGCTATATCTATAACTATAAAAACATTATACTTAACTATATTTTAATATATAATTCACAACATATATTTAATATATATTTTTATATATTAATATATTCAAATGTATTTTACTATATCTATACCTATACATAACTATATGTATAAATATATAAAATTATATGAAAAAATATATATACCTACATGTATAAATATAAGTTTAACTATATGTGTAACTATATGTATAACCATATGTAACTATTTTTATAATTACATGTATAACAACATACAACATTATGTTTAACTATATGTGTATAACTATATATAAAAATTTGTATAACTATATAAAACTCTATATAAATAAATATAACTATATCTTTAACTATGTATACATATATGTAAATCTATATATTTATTTATAACTTTCTATACATTTATGTATAACTACATATCACTACTTCTATGAATTTATATATGTAAATATATATATATACACCTATATGTTTAGCTATATATAACTATTTATAACTACATATACTTATGTATAATACCATATAATTATAAATGGGATAAATTAATTTGTTGCACTAACTTGAAATTAAATGACAAAAGATATAATATCAACAATATGTGAGCACATAGCATTAAAGTCTCCGTTGGTCAGATATAGCATGCTGTTGAAATAAGCATTATACTCTTATCTAATCCCACCCCCTGGGCCTCAGGCTCATATCTGAACTTATGTATGACAAAAGATTTAATATTTTATATGTTTGTATAGAAGAAAATTTTTTATTCTTTTATAAATTCTTCATTCTAACACTGCATTAGTTGTGTGTCTCTCTCTCCTTCTCTCATTTTTTCTGTGTTACTCTCTTCCACTTTTTCTTTCCGTGTCACTCATTCTCACTTGCTATTTTTTCCTCGCTCTCCTTCTTTCTTGCTTGCTCTATATCTCTCTCTCCCTCCCTCTCTCTCCCTCTCTCTATCTCTATCTCTCTCTCTCCCCCCTTTCTCTCACTCACTCTCTCTCTCTCCCCCCTTCTCTCTCTCTCTCCCCCCTTTTCTCTCTCTCTCTCTCTCCCCCCTTTCTCTCTCTCTCTCTCTCTCCCTCTCCCTCCCTCCATCCTCTCTCTCTTTCTCTTTCTCTCTTCCCCCCTCTCTATCTATCTATCTATCTCTCTCTCTCTCCCTCTCCCCCTTCAAACTTTAATTTTTTTTTTGCTTTCCTTTCTTGTCCATTATTGTGTTTTGCTCTCTTTATCTAGTAATAGCATGATATCTATTTATATTTACCGTGCTAAAAATTATTTTATCTATTCATGTAGATTCTTGCAATGCATTGTCTTAATATTCATGATATTTAATTTTTAAATATTCATCTGTAAGCAATTTTATTTAATTATCTGTATATTTTGAAATAATTGAATGTTTAATTCAAAATAATGATTGATCATTATTATTTGTAAATAAAACAAGACAAAATGAGTTTAGATCGTCAGTGGATTTACAAAAGGTTTATGAATATAATTTTTGAATAAAAATTTTTTGAGTTGGCTTGAAACTTTCTTCAATTTTGTATGTAGTCAATCGAGATGGATGAATGTAGAAAATAATTAAGTGTCCATTTAATCATCACAAGTGTCAGAATATTCCTTTTCATGATATAAATACTATAAAATACTATTTGGCTAAATATGACTTTATACCAAATTATTTTGTTTGGATTTATCATGGGGAAAGTACAGTGACTCTAAACATTGACCGAAATTAGGGTACTAAATTATTTACTTGTGGTGAGAAGCATCAAACACATACCATAGAATGGCCATGGAAGCTATTGGTGCTGACTTCAATATGGATTACATGGATGAATCACCTAATCCTGAAGCTCAGAAATTTTATGAAATACTTAAACTTGTAAATAATGAGTTGTGGTCTGGTTGTAAAACACTTGCAATTTTCAATTGTAGCTTGAATTATGAGTATTAAGTCAGAAAATCATATGTTTGAGAAATTATTTGATCATGTGACAGAACTGATGAAGGAGATTGTTCAGGATAATAATTTGGTTACTAACAACTTTTACAACACTAAGAAGTTACTGCTAGTAAAGAGTCTACCAGCTAAAAAAATTGATTGTTATTTCAATTGATGTATGTTATATTGGGAGGGTGATAATGATTTAATTATCTTTAAATTTTGTAATCATCCTCGGTTTAAGAAGGCATCTCATGTTGCATATATGCTACAAAAATTGAAAGTTGCATTAAAGAAGATGTATTATTTTCCTTTAATTCCTCAATTGTAGAGACTATATGCATCAAATGCTATAGCAAATAATATGAGGTGGCATTCTGAGCATGAGGTTGAAGAAGGGGTAATGAATCATCCATTAGATTCACTTGCTTGGAATCATTTTAATCATATACATCAAGATTTTGCAGCTAAAAGTCAAAATGTGAGATTGGGTCTCTGCACTAATGGATTTCAACCATTTGGGCATTCTGGACAATAGTATTCAACATGACCAGTGATAGTGACACCTTATAATTTGCTTTCGTCTTTGTGTATGAAGGAGCAATATATGTTTTTGTCAATATTGATTCCATGGCCAAAAAATATGAATGACATGCTAGATATTTTCTTACAGCTTCTTATAGCAGAGTTAAATTATTTGTGGGATGTTGGTGTGAATATATATGATATCTCAAAGAATCAAAATTTTATTATGTGGGTGGCCCTTACATGGACAGTGACTTTCCTACACATTCAATGTTGTTTGGCTGGAGTACTATAGGATGATTCATATGCCCATATTGCATGAAAAAGTCTGATGCATTTACCCTCAAATTTAGTGGTAAATAGTTGTGGTTTGATAACCATCGTAAGTTTCTACCTATGAATCATCCATTCCGAAGAAATAGAAATGAATTTTGAAAAAATAAAACTATGATGACAATTGTACCCACAGTTCATTCATGAGATGATATTATGATAGAGATTCAGAGTTTGGGTTTGAAGAAGGTAACTGAAAAGGATACTACTGGAACTAATGGACCAATATGCAAAATATTTGGCTGGAGGAAATCTAATAAAATTTTGGATTTGCCCTATTGGAAGTCCAATTTAATTCATCATAACTTGGATGCAATGCATATTGAAAAAAAATATGTTTGACAATGTTTTCAACATTATTCTTAATGTAGATGAAAAAACAAAAGATATTTTAAAATGAATACAAGAGCTGAATGATTATTGTTTGTGTCCTGAATTGAAATTTAACAGAGGCAACAAGAAAATTCTCTAAAGCTTGTTACACACGTAATAAAAATGAAAGACAGATATTGTGTGAATGGGTTAAAAGTACGAAATTTTCGGATGGATATGTGTCAAATATGGGTAGATGCGTGACTATGAAGAATCTTAAGTTATTTGGAATGAAAAGTCATGACTGCCATGTATTTATGTAGAGATTAATACCAATTGCATCATGTGAATTACTCTCCCTAAGTGTTTGGAAGGTCCTTATAGAACTTAGTTTATTTTTCAAAAAGCTAACTACAACCACAATTAAAATAGATTACATGGTGAGGCTGGAGAATGACATACCACTTATTCTTTGTAAGCTTGAACGGACATTCCCACCGAGATTTTTTGACTCAATGGAGCATTTGCTGGTCAATTTGGTATATGAAGCAAGGATAGTAGGTCCCATGCAATACATGTGGATGTATTCTTTTGAGAGGTAAATACATATAATTAGTTGTGTTTCATTATTTCATACATAAAGTAATATTGTAATTTAATATAATTAAAACATACCATTATGGTTGTAGGTATCTTCGTAAGTTGAAATTTAATTTTAGAAACAAGGCAAAAGTTGAGTGTTCAATTTGCAATGCATATTTACTAGAAGTATCATCATTTTGTTCTTATTATTTTGAGGATCATGTCAATACAAAGAATATAAATGTGCCTCAGAATGATGAAGGTCATGTGTTAGTAGAAGATGATTTTGTGGACAAACTATCTAACTTCAAGCACCCTAGAAAAGCATTTGGAAGAATAAAGAAAAAATGTTTGATAGATGAAGAGTAAAAAGCAATCAAAAGCAATGTTTGACTTAATTGTGAGGAGGTTGCACTATATATTGAATATGTACACCCAAAATAATTATAGATTTAATAATAGTTTATATTTTGTCCTTAATAGGAATAATTAAAAATTGATATATATTTTTCTCTCTTTTTATATTTGTGTAGTATTTATGTTGAGCAGTTTAAAAATAGGCAACCAATAATTTCCAGCAATGATGTCGATTATATGCTAGAAACTGAATTTGTGAATTGGTTTAAAAATTATGTGAGAATTATTTAGTTTTAAATTTTTCAATTTTTTATTTTATTAGTATCTTTTATTTGTTGACATCCTTTGTTTAATTTATGCCACAGGTAAATGATCCTTCAAATGGAGATTCTAAAATTTTCATTCAGAATCTAAGTAAAAGCCCATTTAGATATGTGGCAACCTATCTTGGGTATTTTGTCAATGGATATAAATTTTACACAATCAGACAATGTTCTTCTAAAATAACAATGAATAGTGGTGTTCAAATTATAGTACAGATGAGATTGATTATTATGGTCAACTCATAGAAGTTATTAAGTTGGAGTATCCAAGACTCAAAAATAATAAGATTGTACTATTAAAGTACGAATGGTTTGATCCTACACGAAATGTGGGTACAAAAATTAATTCGGATTATAAGCTAGTAGATGTTAACCATATAAACACATAAATAATCAATATGAGCCATTTATTATGGTTGTTCAAGGTGCTCAAGTATAATATTGTGCATATCCATGTTTATCTCATGATAAGAGTGACTGGTGGGTGATTTGCAAAATCAAAGCTCGATCAAATTTTGAAGTACCAACATCTCAACAAAGAAGTACAGACTTTGCTATTGCACCAGCATTACAAGAAGATGACATTAATAATATTGAGTCTATGCATTTAGATGAAGATCCATAAAATTTATGTGACTCAAATGGTGGCCTAATTGAAATTGAAGATGATTAACTTCTATCTGAAGATGAGTTGAAACTTACATTGAAATCAGACAAAATGTTAGAAGATCCATTAAATGATGATAATGATGCTGATAATTAAATAGTTATAATTTATTATAATAATAAACTATCAAAGACTTTCTATATTTGTTGAAATCTATTCATGTGTTTTATTTTAAAATGCAAGATTGTTGAAAATATCTTTATTATTTATTTTATGTTTTTTTTACAACAAATGGTACCTAAAGGGTAGGGTGGAGATGGACGTGGACACAAAAATGAACTAAATTCATCTAGTATTTTACATCATGTTGCAAATTCAGTACTACCCACCATATACAGACTTCAACATCACAATCACCATCTCCATTTCCATCACCATCATTGACACATTTATTATCACCTTTATCAGATATAAGCTCACCACTCATTGTCCTTCCTGCCTACACTTTTGATCTATCTCTATCTTCTACACCACATTTTACACCGATAGTTCCCCCATTTACAAAACAATCAACATCATCAAATGTTGTGCCTTCCTTTGCATTCAGTGCTAAGTTAGTAATTGAGATCGTGAATGAGAGGTATAAGAAATATGTAAATATGACTTGGATAAAAAATTTTGATGTTACAGTTAGTGGTTTTTTTCTATAAAGTTATGATTTGCTTTTTTTCAATATTATTTATTTATTCGTATAGTTTTATTCCATCTCATAAGTGTTTGACTATAGTTACAAAGTCTTTCAAGAAAATTATAGATTCAAAAGCATACTCATGGAAGAAAGCTTCTAAATAGACAAAAGTCTAATTTTAATGACTTTCAGGTAAAAATAATGAAACAAAAGCATTGAAATTTAATTATCTAATTATTTAACTAATATGTTAGTTATTATTCAAGCAGTAAATAATTATGTCCATGTTATTAATATAAATTATTTTGTGATTTTTCTATATATAGAATCAGTGCACATGGGCCCCCAAAATTGATGGTAAAATAAAGTCATTGTGTGAGAGCAAAGCTATTGAACAATATTCTGATTTTGTTCATAAATTGAAGAATATAAAAAAAAGGCATGATTATATATCTAAGGATGATTGGCCTGAGTGGCTTAAGTATTGGTAGGATCTAGATCTGAAGAAAAAATCAAAAAATTACTAGCAAAAATCAACGAACTGAGGTAGCCAGACTAGGTACAAGAATGTCACGCCATACAAGAGGATCAAAGTCGAGCATTGAGCATGCTGAGATTTCGTATAATTTTAAAATTTTAAACATTTATATATTTAGCGGTTGTCCTAATAGTCCAAATAAATCAAATATGTGCATGATTTTATTAATTTTGTTAAAATTTTTTATTATTTATTATTTTATGACTTAATAAATATATATTTTAGGCCAAAGAATTAGGTCGAGATCCCAATTTTTATGAGATTTTTGGGAAGATGTATTTGAAGAAAGTGGATAGTCAGTTTGTTGACAAGTCTTAGATGATTGATGTAAGAATTTTTTATATTGATAAAATTATATAATACATTAATACTATAGTACATTTTGAATGTTGTTTGTAATACAAAATATTTAATTTATTATATGTATATCTAGAATAGTATTTTTCTCTTTTTTATCTCAAGAACTCATAGAGGAACCTGTGACAGCTGCTTCTCAACAAGTTGAAGGTTCTATGGATCTTTAATTAATTGACTATGATCCTATCTATTTGGAGACCATAGGAGTCATAAGAAGCAGCGAGTGTACAACATTGGCTCGAAGGGAGTGACAATTTATTGTCGTGGTCGTGCTTCTAATTCATCTGTCACAAAAAATGGTGGATGAGGTGGTCGAACAACAAGTAATAGAATCAAATAAACCTTTTAAAGTTATGGAGACCAAAATGAAAGAGAAGGATGAGCAGATATCTCAATTGAAGGAAGAAATGCATAAAATAAAAGAAGAGAAGGATGGGTAGATTACTAATTTGAAAAAAGAAATTAAGGAAATGAAAAAAGAGAAGGATGAACAAATTACTCATTTGAAGGAAGAAATGCAGAAAATGAAAGAAGAGAAGGATGAGTAGATTACTCATTTGATGGAAGAAATGCAAGAAATTAAAGAAATGAATGATGAGATGAAAGAAATTAAGAATGTAATGCAACAACAGATGTCCTATATGGAATCATAGTTAGCGGCATTGACATGACAGATATCAGTCTGAGATCCTGTTGCGAAACCTTGTAGGAGAGGCTAGCACAAAATCACCAACTAATTATGAAGATAATTTTGTATTAAAATTATTTCCAAACTATTTTTGATTTTTGTCTATGTGTAGCAAACATGATGGGATTTTTTTGGAGGTTTCAATTTTTTTATTCTAGTTTTGTTCTTTACTTTGCCGATTAACCTAATAATGAATCTTTGTAGGACATCTGATTTGAGATGCATGAAAAAAAATCTGATTCAAAGCATTCAGACATCGCCACGGTCTTTCCAATACATGGGTCTCATATTTACCGATTTCAGCTGGATCAAAAGGAGGCCGAGCTTCTATTATCTTCATTATTCCTAAAACATTTTGTTTTTGTCTCTCTTTCTCTCTAAGCATCATTTCTGGATATCTTTTAGATATTTATTGAAGTTGTATGACTATTAACTTATATTTGTGTTTGTTTATGTCTATAATTATTATTTTTATATATCATTGAATATGTTTGTGTATCCTTGAATATTTTGGGTAGAGTTTTAGCCTATTATAGGTATGTAAAAGGCATTCCTGGTCCTCGTAGTGCTGAGAACAACACATTAGCTTCTAAAGCTATGAGATGAATGAAAAAATTCTAGTTCCACGCAGATGCAGGTTTGTTCTTGACACACTTATTTTGTGCAGATCTACATTGATGCAATTCAGATTTGTGACTGCTTTTTATCGCTCAATGGTGGAATTAAACTATAGAAATGTTAATAGCCATTACAATTCCTAAATGAACCTATAGGTGTGGAAAAATTCTAACCATGGAGCTTGTTGTCATTTCAACTTCTATTTCCCTTTTATTTGTTACTTTCTAACTTTCTTATAATTAACCATGGACTGTTGTGTGAAGCTGGGCAACACAAAAGAATATTTTAATGGATAGTTCACTAGAAATCTTGGAGTAATCTTGATTCGCTAATTTAAAAATAAGCTCATTATTATATTGCTGTGTGAAAATTCCAGCAAATGGTAGTTGGTGTTGCATGCGCTAGTCTATCTATTTATCAGTGGCATAGTATTGTGTTCTTTATTGATTTGTAAATGTACTATGTTATGCTCCATGCGTAGGTGTAATAATATTCTCTATCTGCATGGAGTATCGATGACAAAGAACTAGAAGATGATGGCTATGCCGAGAGACCAATATGTGTGTTTTAAAGCCCTAGATTGTTTTCTTTTGTTGTCTTTGATGGTATGTGTATTTGCATGAAAGTACATGTGTGTGTGTTTCATATGAGGCTATGTGATTATATATACGTACATATAATACTGTAGTATATACGTACATATATATTGCAGAGAAAATATGTAGGTATATACTGAGTATATGTTCTTATATACTAAGAAAATATGTACGTATATACGTAGTATATACATACATATATACTATAGTATAAAGTACGTATATACCGAGTATATACATATGTATATACTACATTATATATGTATGTATATACCTACGTATATACTATAGTATATATGTATGTATATACTGAGTATATACATAAGTGGGTGCATATATTTATTTGTAGACATGTATATATTGTCATACATACACACCCATTTACACACACACACACACTCACTCACACGTTTGAATTATTATTGTTCGGGTTGGTTTGGTCATCATCATGCAATACTTACCGATGCAGGTCATAAAAGCCATGGATATTAGACCTTCCCCAAAAATGTGGCATGAATATATTTCTAGTCTAGGCTAGCCATGCATATAGTGGAAAACAGAGGCAGACAGAGGTAGACATTGATAGACAGAGGCAGACATAGGCATGCAGAGCTATTCATTATATATTTCATGGATTTAATATAATTTGATATTTGGGATAGAGCCTAGAGCTTAGAAAAATTGTATATTTACTTCTAGTTTTCAGAATATATCAAGAAAAAATTTTAAGTGTTCATCCAACTTTCCTTTCTTAAATCATTGTAAAAGTAGAAGATTTATCAAAAACTTACCTTTGGTATTATTTTGATCCATTTTTTTTCTCGATTGATTTAGGTAAGCTCCATTCACTCCTTTAATTCCCCATCTCCTTTTATTTCATCTTCAGGTGAACTTAGTTTTTCACTTCTTTTGGTAGCTTTGTTATGAGTCATGGCTTCAGAGTTATCATTGCTCTATTTCTTTCCAATTGGGGTCATGGATTCTTGAAGGAATTTAGGTTGAGTCATGGATTTTGAGAAAGTCATGCCCTTGTTACTCCCAAAAAGTTTCGAATCCATTTGTTCAAAATAATCTTGTAGCTCCTAAGTCATGGCTCTTGGAAGAGTTATGACATTTTCATCCCCAAAATGTCCAAAATAATTCTGTTACTCCCAAAGAGTTATGACATATGAAGTAACTATCCTTGATAGTTACTTCATATGCACAATCTTATTCACTGACCCTCATTATCAAAAAGACCAATGATTGACATGATTTATAAGTGTTTATAATTTTGACTTTATAAGTATTATACTAACACAATTAATATTTATTTCTTTTGAGTTTTACTAGTGAGAACCATATAAGTAAAAGTAGCTTATAATAGCTATCACCCTTTTGAGTCACAATATTCTATTGCATGTCCCAAGGATTGTATATCACCATCATCTTTAATAATAATGCGAGTCATACATGAAATATAAATCCTTGGAAAAAGGTCATATATAACATTCATCCCAATCGAGAATCAAACCCTCTAAGATGCATACAATAGATTAGTATGCATATGATAATAAACATCATAGTCATAATAATTAATACTCACAAATTTTAGGGTTGACATATAAGTTTATCTCATACATCACAATTGGAAGGGCTATCACAATATTCCTATCATATGCATGAGTAAACCTTATGATTTACTTGTTATCATCCATCATGATAACTTCGCACAAGCACATAATTAGTTGAAATCACAATTCAAGTTCTAATTAGCAATAATCTATCAATATCCATAACATAAAATAAATTAAACTATTAATGAATCCATAATACAATCCAATTACATTACATAATTATTTATACTAACTTTGGACTATGTTAATTTTAAAGAAATTGTCAAATCTATCCCTATAAGATTGGGGTTTGGGAGTCATGCCCCCAACTTTAGGGATTAACATAAGTTGTTTTTCCCTTTCTTGCTTGTGGAGCTTCTAGGGAGTGTGAAATTCACCTCTAAGGTTTGTAGTTACTATGATCTTGCTTGTTGTGTGAAGGAGAATGAGAAGAAATGAAAGATATCTTCCAAAAGTTCTCTAACTTTCACTAGATTAGTATGCCTGTTGTTATCAAGAATCAACCCCTCTATGATGCATATAATAGATTAGTATACATATGATAAAAACATTATAGTCATCATAATTAACATTTACAAATTTTAGGGTTTGACATATAAGTTTATCTCACGCATCACAATTAGAAGGGCTATCACAATATTCCTATCATATGCATGAGTAAACCTCATGATTTACTTGTTATTATCCATCATAATAACCTTGCATCAACACATAATTAGTTGAAATCCCAATTCATGTTCTAATTATTAATAATATATTAATATTCATAACATAAAATAAATTAAACTATTAATGAATCCATAATACAATCCAATTACATCACATAAAATAAATTAAACTTTAAACTATGTCAATTTAAAAGAAATTGTCAAATTTATACTGATAAGATTGGGGTTCAAGAGCCATGCCCCCAACTCTAGGGATTAACATAAGTTGTTTTGCCCTTTCTTGCATGTGGAGCTTCTAGAGGGTGTGAAATTCATCCCTAAGGTTTGTAGTTACTATGATCTTGCTTGTTGTGTAAGGGAGAATGAGAAGAAATGAGAGATATCTCCCAAAAAAGTTAACTTTCACTTTTATACTATATAACTTTGTATTACTCTATTTAGGAAGTCCCAACTTTTAGAAGAAAGTCACAACTCTAACCTTTATCTATTCAGCTTGTGATCGTGGCTCTTGAAAATACTAACAACTCTATTTAATATCTCAATATTTTTATGACACAAATAATGGTACTGAGAACAACCATGACTTGTGTCTTATCTCTTTATTATATAAAGTTGTGGTACTATAAAATAATTGCGACTTCATACCTTCATCATTTGTAGTTTGTAGATGGTTGTGGCAATATGAAATAAACACATAGTGGAGATGACTTCTCATATTATTATATAACTTTGACATTGTGTGGATACCATAATATTTATACTTGCTTGCATGAACCAGTCATGATTATTCCTTCCTTTGAGGGCATGAGTTGTGGCCATATAAATAATCATACTCAATTAATATCCTCTATAATATTTAGTATCCCAAGAGTTATGGCTCTGGCTAATTGCCACGACTTTAGCATGAATACTTGTGGCTCTATATTTTTTTATAACTCAAAATTCATAGCTTTGTAAAATACTACCACAACTATGACTTGAAACTATCGAGCTATATAAAGATAAATTTGTGGCTCTATGAAACTTGGTCGTGACATTGAGCACTAGTGGAGTACTTGGTTACTGATGGAGAATTAATATCATAGTAGTTATAATTTTTTGAGCTAAGTTGACTATATTTCTATGATAATATCATATCTATTTATAATGTATTGTGCATTAGAAGAATTGTGCTAATGAGTTGGCATGATTGTTACATACAAGAATTGTCATAGACTATTTAGGTAGAGTTTCAACTAAGAATATATGTTGAAACTATGAGAGAGTTATGGATCTATTACATTTGCTAAACACATAAAAAACTTAAA